>OZ010585.1:74502681-74622681 GCA_963932145.1 Acanthosepion lycidas | reverse complement strand
GTGCTTTCTAAAAGCTAAGCTAAGGAAAAAGAAAATTTTGTTAGAAACAAAGAAAAGAGTAACTGAAATGTTATGTAATATCGATCCTCCTATATGGCAGTGAATGCTGAACAATCTCTTCACAGACGAAGATGAGACTTGAAGCAACAAATATGATGCTAAGGATGCCATGGCCTGAACATATGAGCAATGGTGAAGGAAACAAATGGAAACAAAAGCACACTTGGTATCAGAAAGAGACAATTGAAATTTCTAGGGCACATAATGAAAAAAATAGGGAGAGGGAAAAGTGGTGCATAATCTATATAATGAGATTTTGTAAATGGTTGGCTGAACAGGATTTAGTAGAGATAGCAAAAAGAAAAAATTATTAAGCAATACATAGGACAGGAAATTGTGTAGAGCCATGGTCAACTGCATCCTGAATAGACATGGCACATAGAAGAAGAATTTTGAACAGTAGGAATTGTGAAAGAGAGATAGGAGGAGCAGGCTAAAAAGATTTTGCATGTATTATATCAATTCATATTAAATACATCTTAAAAAAGAATCTTTGATTCTCAAAATGCAAGACAATCCCATATTTTGCAGGACATTTGACAACCTTATTTATTTCTATCAAAAGAAATTTTGCTACTTTTTTGAAAAGTTTGGTTCCACTTGGTACTTTCCCTTTTCTTTGATATTATTGACATTTTTTTTTGTTTCATTTATGTAGTTGACCAAAAACATGTCACTTTTCTTTGAAATTTCAAGATTTAACAATTTTCTTACAAACATCTTTCTAGTATTAGTTACCTCATGTACTCCCTCTACCCAATATAAAATCAAATCTATTCTTTTCCTCATTATGAAAAAAAATCCTTATTTTCTACTGTGTATGGTGGCTATCTGTCACCTTGTGTTCGCACTCTACCTGATTTGGTTGGTCAGTTTGTTTTCTGCAGCTTCTCAACCCTTTGCAGATTATTTAAAGCCAGAAAATATTTTTTAGATTGTTAGAATTTTTTTTGATTTGAGAAAGTAATGGTTTAGTGATACAAGTCTTACTAATTAACCCTTAACTGGAGGAGAAGTTGATTT
The DNA here is from genome assembly GCA_963932145.1 of Acanthosepion lycidas. NCBI lineage: Eukaryota > Metazoa > Mollusca > Cephalopoda > Sepiida > Sepiidae > Acanthosepion > Acanthosepion lycidas. The sequence goes on along the minus strand of OZ010585.1, from coordinate 74,621,598 downwards.
CTACCTTTCCTCAGGGTATTTGTGTATATGCGAATATAACAAACCCATAGGAATTGTAACTTGGCTCTCCATTGTAACTTGGCTCTCCAACAATTCATTATCCATTACACCACACACACCTCCAAGTTTACAGCATCTGGTATTTACAAGCAGTGACCAATCTATGTACTGCCCAGGCTCAATGTTGCTTAACTTCTGTGATCATATAGAAACAAGTGTTTTAATGTGTTGTGGCCACAAGTCTTCTCAAACTGTATATATTATCAAATCTATTCTTTCTCTGGCCAAGAAAAAAAAACTCATTTTCTGCTGCTTGTGTAGTCTGTCATTTCAGATTTATCCACACTACATCAATATAAGTAGCCAAATTATTGATCATAAAACAGTTCCTTATAAGCTGGATTTGGCCCATATGCTGCATGTTTAAGATCATTGTGATAGGTTGACTGTCACTCAACATTAGAGACCCCTAAACTATCCTACTACTTAAGTAGGGGACTCCATTTTTCACTTCAGATTTTCCTTACTTCCATTTTTACTTTTGGCAAATTCCATTGTTTTCCATTTTTATTGTACTTCATGGGAAAAATTGCAATTACTATAATTATTAAAACAGGGAAAAGTTTTATTACATGTAAAGAAATAGCACATATCTTTAATAAAAATTAAAACAAGTGAAAATAATCAAGAAACAAATTTCATCTCAAATTTTAAGTCTGACATTACTGAATGAAAAACAAACAGTGGAATTTTATCATACATAATTATCTTTGAAGTAGAATTTTAATCAGAGATTCCTTTTCAGAACCAATATTCAAATTATGTATTCAAAAAGTAATATTTCTTTTCTTTTTTCTTTTTTTTTTTTTTTTTTTTTTTTTTTAAATTAAGCAAACTCTGATTCAAGTGATGCACAATTATTGCTCCACAATAATGAAAAACAAAATGTACAGATTTAAAGAGTCAACAGCAAATAAGTTAAATCTCAATAATATGTATCTGGGTACATTATTTACATTATTCAGACTATTGTCCTCATTTTTGTCACCATATTTATTAAAACATTTCAGCCGTTGTACGCTCCAGCCTTCTTCAGGTGGCTGGAATGTCAAACTGAACCCTTTATTTCACTCTCTGGGGTAGACTACTCTAGTTCCATGTGCCATGTTTAATGGATGTCAGTTATCAGTTATCTCCTCAAGGACACATGGCACAGTGGATAAAGGTGTTTGTTAGATCCAGTGACAGGACCCAAAGAGTGGGAGTTCAATACCCAGCTAAGGCAGTGGAGAACATTCAGAGGGAAATTAATAGGAGATAACCACCTGAAGAAGGCATGTAGAACTAGAACAGTCTACCCCAGTTAGCGAAATAAAGGGTTGAAATAAAGCCGTTGATTAAAGCTTCAAAGACTTTGCCGAAGAGGGGTAGGAGACTGATAGGACAGTAATTAGAAGGGTCAGAGGGGCCGCCAGAGTTCTTAAAGACAGGAACAATGGATGAGGACTTCCAGCAGTCTGGAAAACAAGATTCCTTGAGGCAGTAGTTATATAATTTGGAGGGTGGGTGCCAGTTCAGGCACACATTTCTTCAAGAAAATGGTATCCCATCTCCACCACTAACCTTGTGGGGATCTAAATTAGAGATAATGCCCAATAGCAATGATGGGGTTATGTGCAACCTGCTCAATAGGGCCTCAGTTCTAAGAGGGAAATCTGGTTTGGGTACACCGGAAGAGTTGAGCGTTGAATTGAATGAAAATTTCTGAGCAAAGCATTCAGCCTTTTCGGCAGAGGAGGTCAGGACCCCAAACTGGTTGAACAAAGGAGGTATAGAGGGTTTGCTATTATTAAGTATGCTCTTGCAGAGACGCCAATAATCCTTGGAGCCGAATTCATTTGAGTAGCAAATAGTGACTTAGCTTCATTGAGGACATGCTTACACTCGCTACAGGCAGATGCAAAGTGATGTCTATTGCAGTCAGACATATCGCTATGACATAGGTGGAAGAAGTGGTTTCTAGGGACAATGGCAGCTGAGCAAGCAGTGGAGAACCAAGGGGAGGAGCACGATTTGACCTTATATTTCCTTGAGAGGATGAAAGTGTCAATTCCAGCTTTAACCCAGGAGGAGACCTCAGAAGCACATTCTTGAATGGGGAGTGTAAAGACAACATCCCAGGGGACATCACGGAGGAAATCACAGAACAAGCCCCAGTCTGCTCGTTGATAGCAGAGCGAGGTTTTAGTAGTAGGAGGTTGTGGAGTTGAAGATGTTGACAGACACTACAGCATGCTCGGAATGACTCAGGGATGGGGGTAAAACATAGATCGAGAAGAGAGGCCTTACCATCCTGGTTGTAGGCAAAACGCGGGGGAAGTCAACTATCTGCATGAGGGATTGAGAAACTGAAAAATTAAGTATTTGAATACCTGCAAGGTCAGTAGTAGCATTCTTAAGTCACTTCGTATGATGGGTGTTAAAATCGCCAAACACTAATATGTGAGCAAACTGATCGAGAGAGAGAGCCTTGTCTATGCTGTCAGAAATGCCATCGACTGTTCTGAAATATGCCGGGAAGGTAATCCCATTGTCCAGGTTATAATGAAATTCCATTAACAAATTTGCGATACCTTCAGCAGAGAAGAAACTAGCTTTTTGTTCTCCAGTTTTCATCATTAATTTTTCAAAAAGTTGAAGCTGTTGTTGGTTTTGCAACTGTTGTATTTGCTGTCATTGTTGCTGAACACTAGTGCACAACAGTTTCATAAACTCTGTTAATTGTTCCATACTTTAACTTGACAAGTCTTTCAGAAAAACAAATGACAGAAAAAACATAAAAAAATACTCAACCTTCACTTTTTACCTTCTAATAAACTCAAATTACTTGTGTAATTTTTGAATAATAGGCCAGGAACATTAATAAGTTCAATAAGAGAAAAAACAAAATTTTTGTTTTTTTAATGTTAATGGCTTGGGTTCAAATCTGTGCTGTGACTTGTTTTTTCTTTTTCTTTTCTTTTTTTTAAACAAAGAATACAACAAAAATATTCTTACTTTTAAAAGATTTTACATGATAAATATTTTTTCAGAATGTCTTCCTCTGATTGTAAAATGTTATAATATCCTAAGGTGTTGTCTTACTTCGAAACTTCTGTAAACCAAACATATAGCCGACAGATATTTTTCTTTTTGTGAATTAGTTTCAGTGTCACTGAAATTTGGTGTTTTTGTATGTGAATTTGATTCAACAATCCTTGTTACCACTGTTATACTCCGTGCTAATAGGAATATATACTTGAAAAACAAGGTGGATAAAATAAGTAAAGGTTTATTGTAAAAAAAAACAGTACAATAAGAATAAAGGTCACAGCTCAGCCAAAAAATTCCCGTTGAACCCACATAAACAGGATCAGGTTGAACAACTTCCCTGAACGAGATTCTGCTCGAAGGCAGAGAGTTTGACTGTCTAGCTGGATCAGATCCTAGCTAGTATATTTAGATACCCCCCCCCCCATTTAACATGGGTTCTCCAAGCCCGTAGGGTTGGCCAAAAATATTCCCTTTTGAACCCATATAAACAGCCCAAAGGCAGATAGTTTGATTGGTTAGCTGGAACAGTTTGATTGGTTAGCTAGACTCTGAAGTCTGTTGACTACCTATAGCGTAATCACTCATGGGGGTGACAGGTTATTCCATTTCATCAGAAGATCATCTTGAAGGCAAGCTGGGGAAAAAAGGCCTCTTCAACTTTTAAATGAAATGCCCAACCAAACAACCAGCATCAAACTTTGCCTGCATAAAAACAAAGTACAAGAAACTATCATTTTTAAATAGGCCTATTAAAACCTGACAGATGCTGCACCTGAAACATTATCAGAACACTGATAGAGGCTTAATCCAATGTGTTCATTTTGTGTCGTTGCAAAAAGATAATTTTGTATTTCAGTCTAATTGTTTAAAATAGTGGAGGATTTCAAGTATTCTTCAATTTATAATTGAAGATGCCTTGAAATCCTCAAATGAGATGTCAGATCTTATCGCTGGTTAAAGTGACTTTTCTTTCTATTATAACATGCCACACCTTGGTGGTCAATTCTAGGTCAGTCTGGTCATCAGTGACCAAATGATCTGCCCCTTGCCACACATTGCCTATACCAGAAGATGTCTTGGTCCTCAGGGTTGTATGACAAGTTGACTGCAGGGTCACACTTATGGTGATTGATACTGTTGCTGGTCAATTGTCATTGTTCCCTGTCCACCTGAGTCACACCTTGCTCCACTTATGTTGTGTTTCTTGATCACAGAGCTGGTAGGGATCAATTATCGTCAGTAATCCTAGTGCTGATTCAACACCACAGTGAGCTGTGCTATGTTGGGGAAAAAATAGAAATAAAAACAAAATAGCAAAATAATTCTTTAGGTTAATTTTTGATTTGGTTTATGTAGTTTTTGGTATAACAAAAATTAATCCTTCCCATTAAAATCTCTTTAGTGACAATTTGCCTATCGATGCTAATTCTTGGAACAGGGCTCAAAGTTGGGAATTGGCAGCAAGTCAAGTTGATCTCAGTAGCACCTTCGTCCACTGCTGTCCCATCTCTCTATTTCACTGCCCATCTGCCTGGGTCACTTAAGTGCTCTGCTTGTATTGACTTTGACTCAAGACCAGGTTTCTGCATTATTTTGAACAAGAGTTCTTTGTAGTCTGGTTCACAATATTAAATATCTCAAATTTTAGGAGATCCCTTCTTATGGATAGTTGTTGCAAGTATTGGGCCACCGTACAACTCACTCATTCCTTCTCTTAATTATGTCTCACACCATCACCTCTTACTGTAAGTAATTTCTCTGTCTCTCTTAGTATCTCATCTAAGCCTGTCACCTTGGCTGTCTTTTTGACAAATCTGATTTTTAAGCTCCATCGGCAAAAAGACAGTCTTAACTTTTAGTCATTAATTATAATTATCTTTAATTTTCAACAACAAATTTTTCTCAGCCCCTGGTCTTGTTTATGCAATCAGAAATTTATCAGCTGTCTCTTTTTGCCCCACTAATAGCAGAGTATTTGGCTTCATATCTTGTTTACTTAATCATACTTATGAACCTTACAGGTTCGTTTCTTATCTCAAAAACTTATATTTCTCGATTTCCACTTTTGACAGACAAGCATAAATCAGTTTTTCGATTCTGCTTTCATTTCCAAAATTACCAAACATTATAACTCAATTAACTCCTTCTTGTCTTGTAATCATGAGACATGTTTTCGTAACTTCCAAAATTAGTAGGCAGACAGAAATCATTTCTGCTTCATTTCCAGAATTCTCAACTGACTTTGAGTGTATTATCACTATCCCTTGTGGTCTGAAATCTTCTACATAGCCCTTTGATAATATCATTTCCAAAAAACAATAAAGTCATTCTTTTCATGTCTCTCTTTTCTTCCTTTTTTCAGTTTAGATGTTATTTCATACTTTTTGTCCATTTCATGTTCTAATTTAACCCTTTTCTTTTACCAATGTCACACTATCAAAATATGACTGAATTTTGTGGGATTAGTGTCTTTGTTTGCTACATGGTCATGTAGATTAAATAATATATATTTAGGCAACAAAGACAAAACATTATCCTTTGAACAGTTTGCCTACAACTTAGAAAAATGAAAAAAAATACACAAACTGAACTTAGTTTAATTTACTACAATTTGTCTACATAAATATATAGTTATGTATCTATATACATATTTATTTCCCCCCCTTCTCAACATCATAGTTTTTACAATAAATTTTCATTTTATTTAGTTTTCTTGTTTTTCTGTTACTGTATTTTTTCTTTTAAAGAATTGTAGGATTTTTAAAGCTAGGTTAGGCAAATTTTCTTTACTGTCAAGCTGTATTTTGTTAAATTTGCTTCAAGTTGCCTTTTTAAGCATATACTGGATCTCTATAAATATCCAATTGTTATACCCAGAACCAATATTTCTGAGACATGAGATATGTATGAGATTACTTACAAGAAGAAACAAATTTGATAACTGTAAAAACATATGTAATGTTCTGTTTATATGACTTTTCCAGGAAGTATAATGAAACATACATAGGATATTTAAAATTTCTGATTTGAAGTCCTTAGGTGAACTTTTATATTGGATTTGAGAATGCTATTCATGGTGTTATGTTATAGAGGTATAGATAAACATTAGATTGTTGTGAGTAATAAAAAAAAAAAAAAAAAAAATTTAAAAAAAAATGACATCAAATTCACACATGAGTGATTTAATTTTTTTCTTTTACTTTCCTTTTTTTAAGGGTTGACACTTGAGCCTGCTGAGATCAAAACCTGTGCTAGATATCAGGAGAACTGTAGAATTTTAAAATGTTCAATGATTGTAAGTAATATTGTATAAAAGCAAACTTATACTGTGTCGGGATTCATTACTAATTTGTTATTGCAGTACACACACATATGTTTATATATTGTTAATTCTTTGAAATGCCAGAGAATTGAATTTTTTTAAAAACAACAATAATCTAATTTTTCTTATATTTTGAAATGAATAATATTAATGTTCAGTGAATTTTAAAAATTGTTTTCATTTTTTTGTCATTGTTTTGTCATAATTTTTGTCTCCAAATGAATATGCATAGTTCTATATATGCTCCATTGTGTTTTTTTTGTGCTCTGGTTCACATTTTGTCACTTTTATTTTTTCTTATTTTATTGTTTCATATCTGTGTTATACTCCATGACAATTAGATCTCATTCTTGTTCATTCTGCATGCTGGCTAGATGTGAATATCCTGAAAGCAGAAAATGAAATAACAAAAGTCATTTTCTGGGCTGCATGTGCCACATCTGGTCTACAAAGTGAACTCCAGTGGTGGCCAATCACGAACATTCCCACCGGTAAAAGAGACGCTCCTTGAGACTACAAGACCTGCTTAAAAGCAGGCTCTGAGGATGACCAGACACTCTTATGGCTTGCCATGACCTGGTCACCATGACAACTTTTGTGGACTGGCCACCATGCAAAGCACTACTACCACCCCCTTCAATGTCACCACTCAACATGACTGCACATCTTAACGACTGTTAGCACACACACCATCACCACTGCCTACTTTGACTCATTTACAAGGCATTCTCTTCACAAAATATACAGTGACCTCAATTCCACAGAACAGCTCTACTTCGACTCGTTTACAAGGCATTTGCTTCAGTCGATGCAGCAACCTCTGTTCCACAGAACAGGCCTCCCAACACCCACCACCACCTCAGCCTACCTCACAGTCAACACCAGAGACATTCACTCCACAGAACAGCTCTACCTCATCTCATTTACAAGGCATTCTCTTCACACAGTGACCTCCGTTCCACAGAACAGCTCTACCATGACTTGGTTACAAGGCATTCCCATCACAGTTGCCACAATGACTTCCGTTCCAAGGAACGCTTCTACTTCGACTCGTTTACAAAGATTCACTGCACAGTAGACGCAACTACCATTCCATAGAACTGGCCTCCCAACACTCGCTGTCACCTCAGCCTACCTCAACTCCTTTATGAAGCATTCCTTTCACAGTCAACCCCAGCAACATTTGCTCTACAGAATAGGTTCCAACAGATCGACCAACCAACAAGATGACCTACAACTGTGATCTCCATCAACCAAATGTACACCAACGGTATCCTGTGACCTCAGCCATGCTGGTATAAGAAATAGTTCAACTCCCAACACTACACATACACCCAGTTGCTATTCCTGTATTCCAACCAACAATAAATGTTGTTTCATTCTAATATTCATTATTTCTTTTTCTCACTACCATATGCTTAATATAACCTCTGCCACCATAAACTTGTTTTGTTTTTATTCTTTTATTTTAAAAAATAAAAAGTTCAATTTCAGGTTTTATACTATTTTCATTTGTATTTTTATACTTTCTTCTTGAACATTGATTTATGTGGAATACAAATGAGTCATGATAGTTTGGATCTATGTCTTTTTAATGAAGTTTCATATTTTCTTTTTGATTTTGTAATGACTCCAATATTATGAATTTTGGGACTGCGGCCAGCTTTTTTTTTTCTTTTCTTTTTTTTTTTCATTATACCATACAAAGAAAGAAGTGATAAAATGAAAAGGAACCAGTGTGAGTTGATATTTTTAGTATTTTTATCGTAACAGCTCACTTAGTAAAACTATCTCAGAAAGAACCATAACAACAGAACATATACCAGAGATTAGGTGACAGGTAAAATATAACCAACAAGAGTGAGCATTGCACTTATGTCAAGAAATAACTGCGAATGTAAGAATAATAATAATAATAAAAATGAATGAAAAGCTGATTCTAATTTAGCAGATATAAGCCCTGATCAGAAAAAAAAAGTTTTTCATATGATTGGACAAAACTTTTCTGGTACTTATTTTAAAGTTCTTATAAATTGCTTAAACTCTGTTAAAACTTATTTATGATACTTTTTAATAATATCTTTTGTTGATTTAAAGAATTCATACATTTTCAGTTCTTTTATAAATAAAATATGTTATCCAATATAAATATGTTTTATTAATCTTTTGAAAGCATTTTTACTAAACAAATGTGAATCCCAAATCTTTCATTGATGTAAACTAGGTACTTAAAGTTTAAAATGTATGAATTCTTTAAATCAACAAAATTAAATATCTTCCTCTATATTCACTCATTTTTTCACATCATTAAAAAAATTCAGATACGAAAAGAATTATTAAAAAGTATCATAAATAAATTTTTAAAACTGTAAACAAAAGCTAATTCTGAGTTTTAAAAATTTTCCAAAAATAAAATATACTTTTCTCAAACTTTATTTCAGGAATATTAGCTGATTTAAAGTATAATTAATCTGATATGAAAAAAAATTATTATTTACTTTAGTTTAAAATAACAGAGAAATGGATTTTTAAAACAAACAGTAGCAGTCATTATGTTGTTGTCACTGTTGCATGTCACTCATAGATCACTTAAAAAGTGTACATAAATGTGTCAATAGCTTTATTGTTCTATGGAGATTTTATCTGTTAAAGCATAATTTTAAAAAATGACAGGTGAGCACCTTTTATATAATTTTTAAGTACTCATCTTAAAAATGTTGGAAAATATTCTCTGTAATTTTAGGAATGGTGACTTTAAATTTACTATAGTCATAACTTATTTTTCTGATAAACTGTATAGTCGATCATTCTTTCAAATGGGCACATCATGTAATATTTTATATACATAAAAAATTAAAAACTATTTTTAAAATATTGGTGTAAGATACTTTGTTAACCGTTTCAATTTTGATTAGTAAATATAATTTTCACTTAATATCAAAATTAATACAGAATTTTAAGATTTATATATTATAAATTAGAATTAAGATTTAAAAAAAATTAAAACAATTGTAAAGATTCATTCATCAAAAAAAAATTTTTTCTTAAGACAATGTCCTTAATAAATCTTATTTATAAAAGCAATTAAAAGCTTTACTAATTAAATAATGTCATAGTTTTATAGCATTTTTTATTTTCTGATTCAGAACAGATTTTCAGGAAATGAGTAATAGTTTGAAAACAAAATCAATTTTTAAGTAAAAGTGTAAAATGTGAACCAGAGTACTTTTAACTAATAAAAAATATTTTCTACATAAAATTTAATTTCTTGAAATTTCATGAAATTAAGTAAATGGGTGGGGAATCTTAAATAAAAAATAAAAAAAATTACCAACATTTTCTTTAAAAAAAAAATAAAAAATAATTTCTCATTTGTGAATAAGTTCTGAAAGTTTCATTAAAATCTGACAATTTGATTTCTGCAAGAATTTCTAAATCAATGTGGTTTTCATGCAAAAAAGAAGGCATTAAAACATAAGTTGTACATATTCCATAGATCACTGAGGTAAAACAAGATTTTTAACCAAAATTTCAAACGTGCTAGAAAGAATTAAGAAATTTAATAAAACAATAAAAAAATTCTTTGGTCTTTCCTCTTAATAATAATACAAACATTTTGATAACAATTTTGTTTTTATTAAGTTTGGGGCCTTTTTTCATAAGCATAAAAGTGGAGGTACCTAAAAACTGCTTGTGCATTTATCTTTTGTGGTTGAACAGTAAGCGTCTTGAAACATTAAGATGACGATCTATTATTGACAGATGTGTGCAGAGGTTGTCAATATTAATAATAACTAATATATATATATATATATATATATATATATATATATATTTTTAATCATGAAAATGTTTTTCTTAATTTTCTATAACCTTACTCCAAACTTCCAGAATTATTTGATTTTGATAAAAAAATTATCTCTCTACAACAGTAATGTTATCAATAAAAATTTGAATACTGAAAATTTTTTAACAAAGAATGCTAATCAAAACATAATGGACCCAATCAGGTGAATATGTTGTGCAAAGGAGCAATTCTTGTTTCAACATCATTGTGGCATTTTTTGATCAACAATATGTGGCTAACTATTATCATGTAGCAGTATGACTTTCTGGCTGCTGTCAAAATTCAAAGGTGATCACTAATGCTCTGAAGTAACATTTTCACCACACTTCAGCAATTCATAATACAGTATTGCCTTTTATATTTTATCAAATACAGAACATTAACTTTTTTCAAAAAGTTTAGGGTTTGTTGTTGATATTACAAGTTGTCTTGAATCCAACTATGATTTTCAACACTTCAGTTATTACAGTGAATATTTTCAAGTCTGACACAAATTGGAATGTCAGATCCTAACCAATGCTTAATTCTGACAATTCATGTGATATCCATTTTTTTTTTTTTTTTTAAATTCCCCAATAGTTTGTAAATCCAAAAGAATTTACAAGTTATCACTTCCAAATTCTTTTGATATATTGCTGTATTTTTTGTTTTTTATCCTTCAAATAAAAATTGCCTTTCTTGAACTTTTATAAACTATTCATGACATTTACTGCTTCCAACAGAACCCTCTCCATTGGCTTCAGGAAACACCTTTTTTTCTGTTGCTGTTTTGTTCAACTTGAAAAGAAAAATGCAGTGTCACAAGATGTTCCACCACCATTTCTTAAACAGTCAAAACTATTTTATGCTGTATATTAGATTATTTTGATAATGAACAAACTTGAGTGCAGAATTTTTTTTTTTTTTTTTACCAATCATTTTGCAGTATTCTATTAACTGCCTTAAGAAATAGGTAAAAGAGGAAACTACCTTTGGTACTAGAATGAGCGATTTTAATGGATTTGAGAAGCCTGTTTTCCAACAAAACTGTTTTAAAAGAAAGTTTTTACAAAATTCAACTGTCAGTAATGTGAACTGCTTGGTCAATGAAGGTTGACTATATCCTGTATGGAAACAGCTAATCTCCCTATTAGCATTATTATATTGTAGGTTTACCTGCCCAGATGTCATAGACTGAGATTTATATTCTTATTTTGTAGAAAGTAGATAGGTTTACTTATCACCCAGCTCATATACTTTCCACATTTATTGAACAGGAGTAGACATTTATCCCTTGTTTGCTATTTAGGACAAGGTTTTTTGGTTCCTTTCTTCCATGGCTTTAATGATTTTAACTTTTTGTTTTAAAATTTTTATATTTGGCAAAAATCACCAAATAAAAAGATTTACACATTTAAATGTAGAGATCATGTTAAGTGGCTTAATCATTCTAATGCTATTGATATTGCTAGTATTCAGACTTTTAATTTTTCTGCTCCTCACTCTCTTCGTACTCTCAATCTTTCCATACTTGTTTCCCTGATAATCTTGTTTAATATGCTTTTTTAGGTGATCTATTCCTTACCTTCTTCCTGGCTCTTGTCAAGCATTGCAACTCTGTCCTCTTGGCAATTCTGATTATGCTATAGTGTCTCCTGATTTTTTTTTTTTATATGTTTATTAGACATGAACTCTCTATTCACAAAACTTCTTTTTGTTACCAATTGAAATTCATTTCATGATTTTCTTCACAACACCCCTTAGAGTGAAATTTTTAATCATCCTATTGAAGACTGTGTTCTTCTTGGGTAAAAGCTGGCATTGAATCTTAATTCCCCTTCTCTTCACTCAATTTGAGGTGTTATTATTTTCTGCTGATAAAGCAAAATGGTAAAGCTCGGGCTGTTGTTTTAAATATTCTATTTGACAGGGTTTGAAATGCTGATCTTCACAAGTTGAAGGGTTATCTTGCTTCTGGCTGAATTTTTTATTTGATTCAATCTTTGAATTAATTGCAAAATGAAATTTACTTTGAAGAGTCATTCTTCTAAATCTTTTTACATTAATATAGGTGTCTCCTAGGGCTGGACACCCACATTAATATAACATACTTTGTTCTGAATTTTTGTCAACAACCTTACCAATGTCATCAGTTCTCAACTCTTGATGCTGATGACACAACTATTTGCCCTTAATAGTAAGATCTTAAAATGACCTTCACTCTGTTATTAACTGGGACAAGTAATGTTGTGTTCATTTTAACACCTCCAAAACAAAACTATTCTCTCTTAATTATTTTTTGGCTTTCTATCAGCATAGCTGATGCTAACCTTCAGGAGAATTAACTCATTGTGTCTTTTCAGTCTAATGTTTTCCACTAGCATGTAATGGAACAATTGTATCAAATTAATCTGCTGCTAGGAATGCTGATACCCTTTTTCTTGTCAGAATCTATCTTACAGCCTTATAAGTATACCATTCATCCTTGCATTGAATATTGCTGCTGCATCATGCCTGGTGCTTTTATTATGTATCTAAGGATTTTTGATAAAATCCAAAGAACAATCTGCAATGTTATTGGTCCTGGCATCTCAACTTCAGTCACTTTCCAACTACTGTAACAGCTTCCCTGTAACTTTTTTTATAAATATTTTCATAGTAATTGTTCAAGTATGCATTTTGTATTTGTTGTTGTGTTTGGTAGAGTGAGTGTTTCAATTCTTTAGTCCTGCATTAGTTTTGTCTGGTTTCTGCTACAAGGAGTATTGTGTGTGTGTGTGTGTGTGTGTGTGTGGAGGAGGTGGAGTATAACTAACACAGTTCTATTTCATTTTGTAAATAGTATTGTGATGGCATTCTCTACTCATCCGTCACTGCACAACCTGATGACATCCAAGGTCAGATGTATGTGTATACATCTGGCTAGCTATGTCCACAAGTTTGTCCACTTGGTCATGATCAAATTCAACAGAGAATAACAATTGCTTTTCAAGACACTGGTTGGGAAATAGCAACAATACAATTTCTTACCATGGTATTGTCTTCATTTGGCTGGTCAAGGTGGTGAATTGCTATCCCCCCTAACTGCTTGTTGGTCCCTTCCTTTTCTCTGACTGCTGGTCCCTTCTTCACTCGCCGCTGGTCATTTACTGGTCACCTATCTACTTACTGACTTTCTGCCTCTATCTGCTTATATGGATACTGGCTGGGGTCCAACCACCCCTAACCACTCTTTTGTGTTCCAGAACAAGAAACCACCATTCAGCTTTTTTAGACTGTCAGCTTCTTCAAAGGACTACTTTTATGGTTATCTAAGATCATTGACAAAATTTTGTTTGCCAATTCAAAGGCAGGCTGGAGACAGAAATCCTGAAAACTCTGACACTTAAGTTGACTCAAAGATGAACTGGAGATGAATTTCCTAAGAAACTCAGATAATTAAGTGGACTTAAAAGGAAAAAAATTATCTACTTATCTCCTAAGGATGTGTGAGAAATCATATACTGTTGAAATTGCTACATGTATCCTTAAGATCTATGCTAACAATTTCTTTCACATTCTTGCTTGTGAAAATCTTATTTTATTGTAAACTATGATCTTCGAGAATTTAGATGCAACATCAATCATCATCTTCTATCAGTTTGAATCCTGTTCTTTTATTGTCCTTTCTCTTCAATAATATTTTCTTAGTTTCTTTCACTCTTAATAGCTCCTTACATTTTAGTGATTTTATTACCTTTTTGGGGGGCAAAATGGTTAAAACAAAAAAAGTAACGAGATCAATGAAAATATTTGTACTATTATAGTACAAATATTTTGCATATTAAATGGACTGAAACTCTAAGAAATATGGCCTATTTAAAATTTATGATTACAGAATATGCACAGTGTACAAATATAAACCTTTTGAAGAAAACATTGAAAGCTGTCATTGTAATGTTGACAAAGTTATAAAGATGACATAATTGTAATTTCAGCCTAGAAACATTTGTCAGGGTCGGTGCTTCATAAATGGTTTCAACTTTCTCTGCCAGAATCACTACTACATGTTTGCTTATCAGGAACCTTTGATATCAAGTTGGAATGAATGTTCTGTTTGATTTTATAGTGTATATTACAAAGGAAGCTACAAATGGTTATAAAATTATTTAATCAATTTGTATAACATACATTGTTTCCTAGGACCTCATTCTATCTGTCACGAACTTTATAGATGCCACATTTGTAAAAATTCTTTTGATTTTGATGTAAAATGCAAGACCAACTCATGTTTAACCTCTCCTGTTGATGTAAAACCGGCCATCCAATGGCTCTGCAAATCCCTTAAACAAGTCATAATTGGAAGGATCAAGGTCAGGAGAATATGGAAGATGAAGCAATTTTTTTCCAACTTAGTGAACAGAAAGATCTTTAGTCAATGATGCAGTGTGATATGATCTTCTTTGGATGAAGTGCTCTACTTCATTGTTGAGCAGGTCTGTTTCCACCATTAAATTTCTCACAGAATAGTGGCAGAATTTGATGTAAAGGCAGCTTCCAAATCTTTTGACCTGACCTTCCCTTGGCTCGCCCTCTAGACTAAAATTCCTAATTGTGAAACCAGAAAACCAACTCCTGCAACTTCTTTCACTCAGTGCATCAACCCCATGAGCATGGGGTGGATTTTATTGCTGCACTTGCATTGGTACCTTTGTCAAACTCATATAATAAAACATTTATTATGGGACAAACAATTTATTTGGGACAAACATAAGGGCACATTCCAAACTATATTATGAATAATATTCTTATAATCTGAAAGAAAAAGATTTAAATTGCTCCTAATAGCATTACTAAACAACTGAAAGAGGCAATACCTTAATAAGCTTTTAATTTTGTTCAACATTTTCACCTCAGAAATCAAGACAGAACTTTTGATATTTTGCCTTGTTTTCTAGCAAATGATATTTGTTTTCACAAAGATTCAACTTTTTCATGTATATTGAACAAGCTGAACTTTTAATACCAGTTGAGCATTATCTTGCAGTTGATGTTCATTTCTGTGTCTGCCATAGTAAAACTAAATTCTCTTCCAAAAACTCACCAACCTTCTTTTCCCTGTATTGTCAACTTCCCACAAATTAGAAATATTCTTATTGAAATCATTCATCCAATGTCATCCAAGTAAATAACTTGGTATGCCTTCAGCTATAGCCTATTTTCTTGCTCACTGAATCTAATCTTGATCTATGTGTCACCCTCAACATTTTCCTGGTAGTCCAAGATGTCCAATATTGCGGCTGATTGATGAAGTGATCGCTTTAATCCTAAACCTGCCTTATTCCACATTGTTATTTGATTTGATCAGAAGGAGGCCAAGATCATATCGTCATAGGTATCTTCATATTGGGCTGGTACAAGTAGAGTGAAGATGCACAGGAAAGCAAAAGAAAAATAACATTCAAATAAGATAAAAATATATATACTATTTTTATATCAAGTCTTTCATACAATAGTTGGTTAATTGTTGTTAGACTCTAGGAGTTCACATGCAGGTGATTATCAATCCAACCCACTTCTTAAGTCAGATGCAACACTTTAACTTGCTGACTTGGTAAAGTTTGGCACAAGGCTGATGTCAGTTCTTGTTGGCAGATAGTCACATGTGTTGTCTCGCGTCCAGTGGCTGGAACAAACTCTCAGAACAATCTCATCTCTCGCTTGAGGCATTCGTATTTATTGACACTTACCCAAAACTGGTGTGAGGCATGAGGTGGTTAGATATACTGTATTTTCTTTACCTGTCACAAAGAACCCTTTCTCTATTGTCTGGGTTCCGAGAAATGAATTATTTCCCAATTTGAAAGTCTCCCCCCCTTTCCTCTGGTGATCTTATCCGATTATACTCCACCTCTGGTTTCACTGCTAGCACTCATAATGGCGGTTGTCTATCAAATGTCAAAAGGTCGCTAAATGTTGCTGTCGTAAAAATCAAGTCAAGGAATTATTGTTTCAAACCCGTCGTCTCCACAGAAAAATTCCCCATATCGGGTTTATATTTTTCTTGTCTGAAATCATATAACAGACCGTATGGCCTTTCCCTTCAGGAACATTCTCCGAGGAAACCTTTATCTCTAAATTGTGATTTCAAATCTTATCCAATTCTCTTCACTTCTGGTTCCATGGCCAACACACATGGCAGTGGTCATTAATCATCTGTCAAAATATTGCTATATGTCCCTGTTGTAAAAATTAAGAGTTGTTTTTAACCAGCCACCTTTTAGAAATTTTGGCTTTCTGAGAATGTGATGGTTTATCAGTATATCGTTCTTACTATCCAAAAACCTTATTCATGGTGTTTATCAGAATATCATTCTTTCTATCCAAAACCTTATTATTCATGATAGCTTGACACATCTCTCTCTTACCTTTCCTGTCATTTACCTATAAATGACATCTCAAATCTCCAAATCTACTAATACACAATTTCATGCATACTACTTCATGCAACTGGAATTATGATAACCTTCATTTTCATGCATTTCCTTTAACGAATTCTTCCTTTCTATTTTTTTCTATGCAAGTGTTTGTAATCAGTTTTCCTTTTTTATTTATTTATTTTTTTTTTTTTTGCAAGGATTGTAATCTGTCTTTTCTTCTTTTTTCATGCAATGGCTATAATCAACCTCTCTCCCTCTTTTCCATGCAATATTTTAATAAAAGACTTTTTTTTTTTTTTTTTTTTTTTCATGCAATTTCCTTTATGTTGGATGTGTGTGTGTGTTTGTTTCATGGTTTGTTCTTTTTGCTTACCACTCTTATCTCTACAGTAGGAGGTCTTGGTGTCTCCTTAACAAGTGTCAGCTCCATTTCTACTTCTGCTGTTAAATTCAATCCGGTCTCTTCTTCATCTTTATTTGATCCATTTAGGTAAAGATCGATGAACATTATCCCTTTCTTAAGTCGTTGCATGCTCACCGAAACACTCTTAATGGATTTTAATAGTCTTTGATTAGTTTATTCCCCAATCAGCTATTTTGGCTAACTTCATGTCATTAGCATGAACCCTCTTTGTTTGCCCTGCCATTTGATCCCAGATTATAAACGACACTGGAAACATCTGTCCTACTATTCTATAGTATGGTTTTCATCCTTGGTCCAGCTTTCCCTCAATTCTACTTCTTTCCTGCCTTTATTCACCCTCTCATTTCTCTTCTTTTGTGCCCACTGTATTCCTTCTTGGCCTAAATAAACAATCTATGCTGCTGTTCTATTATTAGCTAGTGATGGTCTTCCCCCATATGCTTTTGGCAGGGCTTCAACAAATTATCCACTGGCAGGACCATGTTTTTACATGCAATATTTAATGTTAAATGTCTTTACTGTGGGGTGGGTGGGTGTAGGTGTGTGTGTGTGTGCACATGTGTGTATGCCTGTTTTATGGTTTGCTCTTCTTGGTTACCATTCTTCTCTCCACAGTAGGAGGTTTGGGTTTTTCCTTAACAGGTGTCAGCTCTGCTTCTATTTCTGCAGTCAAGTTTAATCCGGTCTTTTCTTCATCTTTATTTGATCCACTTGAGTATGGATCACTGAACAGTATCCCCTTTTCAAGTGGTTGCATACTCACCAAAACACCTTTAATCCATTTTTCTCTATACTTTTTAATTTTCCATATTGCTGCTACTACTGGTAACCTCAAATGATGGGTATGACACCCACCGGTGGGTGCTGTCGCAGTCCAGTGCCAATATGTGACATCCATTTGTCACGACGTCAATATCTGACGCTGCGCTATCCCAGGGAAGTTGGCCACTTTGGTAATTTGTTATCAGTCTATTATTCTTGATACTCATTTAACCCTTTCCATGATAGTTTATTCATCAATATCTCATTTTCATTGATGTTCCAAGTCTTTATTATTATTATTTACCAGCAACCCAAATAGTGTTACAATATTTCTGCCAGACTGCATATAGTATGGCGAGAATCTGGAGGTTTTGTTAATTGTGAACCTCACAGCTACCAGTGCCTGCGTCAAGTACAGGTCCTAGTTCTTCGTATTATCTCTCACCAGTTTGACCAACATGTTTCCCAATGTTTTATGGAACCTCTCCACCTTAGTGTTACCTTGTGAGTGATAGTGATGAACCACATTTAGACTTGTCAGGACCTCCTTCATTATCCTATTCACGTTCTCTGACCCATTGTCTGTAACCAACTGGACAGGGGTACCATACCTGGGGAAAATTTCACCTATCACTAAATCAGCTACTGTTCTAGCTCTTTTATCCAGCACAGTGAAGGCCTCCAGCCAATTTGTCAGCCAATCCACAAAGCTCACTATGTAAGTGTTACTCCTGGAGATCTCCCCATACTGTCCTGAGACATCTATACTTATTTTCTTGAAGGGAGAACTTGGGACATCTATCCCTTCTAATGGCGCCATTTCCTGTCTCCTACTTTGCGCCTGGCACACCACGCAACTTTGAATATAGTCAGTGACCTCACTGGGCCTTCCTATCAGTTCATGGGTTTTATCAACCCCCATATGTCCCAGTTTCTTATGGCATTGCTCCAATATTTCCCATCTTAAATTCTTAGGCACATATAGTCTCGGTCTAACCTCTATCGCCTTCCTACATGTATTGCATACTTGGAAGTCTCCTCTGCCTCTACTTTCTCCCTAAGAGCAGCTATTTCACTGTCCATCTGTCCCTTTTCAATTTCTTCCATCCAATGGGTTGTCACTTACTGCCTGTACATCTTTCTCCTCCACTGTCTCTAATACAGGGAGGTCCTTCAATTTATTTGAGTTAATCACCCCTATCTGGTAAGCCCTATCGTCTACTCCTGGCTTCACCCACACAGATTTGCACAGGTGTTTTCCTTTCTGGCCAGGTATTCTCCCTTACAATTATACCTGCTTAATTTCAACACGCACTGCTGTACTTTCTTGTTTGCCCACTCTGCTTCTAGTTTATGGTCAGTCTTAATGGTAAATATTGCCCTATTTAAGTAATAAACTAATTTCTGGAGAGCATGCATATACCTCTCTCTCTCTCTATCACTGGGCATCTCTGTTGTGCCTCCAAGAGCTTGTGTGACAGAACATAACAGTACTTCCTTCGGTATACTAGGCACTAGACCATCCCTATCAGGGCATGGTTGGGTAAGGACTGCTCTTATACATTAGTCACTGGCATCTGTATAGAGGACCATGGGCTTGCTGAGATCCAGATATGTTAGCAAAAGTACAGTGGCCAGCTGCTCCTTCAAGGTGTCAAATGCCCTCTGGCAGTCCTCTGTCCGCTTAAACCTAGCATACTTCTTTGTCAAGGCTATCAGAGTGGTTTCTAGCCTAGAAAATGCCAGGATGATGCCTCTGTAGTATCTTATAGCCTCTATAAATTCCCTCACTTGTCTCACCATCTTCGGCTCAGGCATTTCTCTTGTTACTTTTACTTAATTCCTTTTCCATTTATTATAAATTCCAGATACTTGGTTTCCTCCCTTAGAAACTGGCACTTTAACAATTTTAAACTGAATGGCATATTCCTAAATTGGAACAGGCCCAGTTGACATGCAGCCTTCTCTCTGTCAGCCTCATCAAAGGCCACCTGCCAGTACCCAGATCTCAAATCTATTGTAGAGAAATATTTAGCTTTCCCCAACAGAGAAAGCATGTCATCTGTCAGTGGTAGAGGCACCACCAAAGGTTTGGAAATGACATTCAATCTCCTAAAATCCATGCAAAACCTTTTCTGCCATCTTTTTTGTCCATGGGGAAGCTCCAAGGGGATTCAGATCTCTCAATCACCCCCACCTCCAGCATATCCCAGACTGCCTCCTCCATCAGGGGCTTCTTATGAATGAGTGTTCAATATGGCCTTAGCTTGATTGGTGGGTGATCACCCATGTCAATTCTCATCTTCACTGTGTGGGTCTGGCCCAATTCTTTGATTTGGCCACCAGATCACAGTTGGCTCTCAGCAGGCCTCCCACTCTGGCCCTAAATCTATCAGGGGCCACAACCTCATCATCCCCTATCCCTCCCACTTGTTCTGAACTCTTTGTCAAACTTTACTCGTTGTATGGTCCTCTGATGCTACTTCTTCTCCCTACTTTATTTTTATTATTTTGTGGACCTGGTTCGCCAGCATCATGGTCTCTATTTCTGCTGCCTTGACTACCGTCTCACACAGGACCACTTCATTTTCTTCAGGGCTATCTTCCTCTATAGGGACCAATTGAAGAACCTCTTTCTTCATCCTTTGCCCTGTCATTAATCTACCCCTTCCTGAAACTGCAGTCCTAGGGGACAACTTTGTCTTCCTCTGCCACTACTGTCATAGACCTATCATACCCAATGGTATCTTTATGCCATTCACTATATACAGTGAATGGGTTACAGTGGGGTTAAACTTGATTCCAATATAGCCAATTCTCTCCCAAAATCACCTCCCCACACAGATCAGGGGTTACATAAAACTTTTGGATGCTCTGTCACCCTTCTACCGTCACTGGGAGCTTCATCATCCCTTTTATTCTCATGTGGCCCCCATCTGCCTGGTTAATTTCTATATTTTCAAATGCCTATATTCTGTTTCTCTCAGTAAGGATACCAACACCCCCATGTCTATTAGAGTTCTCATTACTGATCCTCCTATTACTGCCTCACAGGTGAGTTCTCCCTCCTGAGAATAAGGAGAACACTTTCTCTTCAGGTGTCCTGGCTCCTGACAAAACCAGCACCTTCTCCTTGGGCAATTTGAGCCAAAATATCCAACTTGGTCACCTGCCCAGCAGCTTATTCCTCTTGCATGGGCTACCCTCTCTTATGGGGCAGCCCACTGCCATTTCCATGGTTCTGTTTTCCAGGTGTGGGCTTTTTAACATGGGTTGTTGTGACATTTTTCTTAATTCTGCACCACTTTGTCTTATACCTGTGACGATCTGCCATCTGTCTGCCTACCTCCCATTTCTGCTCTTGTGCCGCCTTTCCTTTCACCTTCTCCCATATTCTCAGGCTATTCTTGGCCAATGCCACTGCCACCTTAACTGGTGCTTCCTTTATGATGCCATGCTGTATACACTCATTCTGGAGCACCTCTACATACAGGTTGGCCAGTTGGACCTGCAGGACGGCCTTGTTCCTCTCTTCTGGAAAAACCAAAGTGGCCAACTTCCCTGGGGTGTTTCATCCCTCAGTTGCACCAGCTTCATGAGGCTTCTCATGACTTCAATCGCCATCCCCACATTAGCATATTCCCCTATAAGTAGCTCCTCCAGCTCTTTGCAAGTCAAATGAGGATCCCTCACCAAGTGATCACCTATGAAGTTCAAAACTGTCCCCACTGCAGTGTTAAATGCCACATAGACTGTTTCCCTATCAGATAGCTCATATATGAGCTGTCCTTTCTCAATTGACACTAACCAATCTTTTCTTTTGGGTTTCCCCCAAAGGCTGGAACCCTAGGTGGTTCTCCCCAACAATCCCCTCAGGGCATTCAATGCCACTTTATCCTAAACCTCCACCACCTCAGACTTCTCTGACCTGTGGTCGCTCATGCTAAACAAATTGAGAGAAATCAGAAAATTGAAATAAAATAGCAAATCATCTTGGCAAGACACAACAAAAATCAAGAAATTTCAGGGGAAAACCGAAAAGTGTACTACCTGTCACTTGTTCCTGGGTCATTGTCAGTTTATCAAGAGAAGAGAGAAAAAAATTTACAGTGTGTATTATTAGAACCCAGAGTTAAGATAACCAAAGTCCATTGGTCCTCACTCCTTTTCTTGTTTCTTTCCTTTCTGTTGACTGGATTCTTGGGTTGGTCATAGTCAACCTGGAATCAATCCAATGTCAACAGCACCAGTTGTCGCTCTCAACCCCTCCCTCGTTGTCAAAAATATGCAATACCATGGCTGATTGATGGAATAATCACTTTGATCCTGGACCTGCCTTATCTCACATAGTGATTTGATTTGATCAGAAGGAGGCCAAGATCGAATCATCGTAGGTATCTTCATATTGGGCTGGTCCAAGCAGGGTGAATCAGGAAAGCAAAAGAAAAATAACATTCAAATAAGATAAAAATATATATACTATTTTTATATCAAGTCTTTCATACAATAGTTGGTTAATTGTTGTTAGAGTTTAGGAGTTTGCATGCAGGTGATTATCAACCCAACCTACTTCTTAAGTCAGATGCAACACTTTCTTAACTTGGTAAAGTTTGTTTTGCTGACTTGGTAAACTTCATTTTGCTGACTTCCGACATCAGCTTTGTGCTGGTGTCGGAAGTTCTTGTCAGCAGATAAGAACATGTGTTATCTTGCGTCTGGTGGCTGGACAAACTCTCAGAACAACAAGAAACTTGCTTGAGGCATTTGTATTTATTGACACTTACCCAAAACTGGTGTGGGCATGAAGTGGTTAGGTATACAGTATTTTCTCTATTGTCACAAAGAACCCTTTCTCCATTGTCTGGGTTCCGAAAAATTAGTTACTTCCCAATTTGGAAGTCTCCCCCTTTCCTCTGGTGACAGTTGTAGACATTATCTTAGCCTACAGCCTCTTCCTCCTCTTCTTAGCATCTCCCATTAATACTCCTCAGTGGGCATGGGTAGTTCCTGTACCCTCCGACTGAAGATTAATTCTCATAAGCAAACTGACACTAAATGTGAGTTTTTCCTGGTCTTAAAGTTGAACAAAAAGCAGATGGCCTTCTCTCCCCACCAGAGACATCCTGCAAAAGAAAACCTTTATTCCCACATTATATTTTTCTAAATCTTATCCGATTCTTCTCCACCTCTGGTTCCATGGCTAGCATTCATAGCAGCGGTCATCCATCAAATGTCAAAATATTGCTAGATGTCCATGTCGTAAAAATTAAGTCAAGAAATTATTCTTTCAAACCTGTTGCCTCCACAGAAAAATTCCCCATATCGAGGTTTATATTTTTCTTATCCGAAATCAGATACCGACCAGATGGCCTTTCCCTTCAGCGACATTATCTGAGGAAACCTTTATCTCTGAATTGTGATTTTGAATCTTATTCGATTCTCTCCACTTCTAGTTTCACAGCCGGTACACATGGCAGTGGTCATTAATCATTTATCAAAATATCGCTATATGCCCCTGTCATAAAAATTAAGTATTGTTTTTAACTAGCCACCTGGTTCTTTTAGAAATTTTGGCTTCCTGGGAATGTGATGGTTTATCAGTATATTGTTCTTGCTATCCAAAAACCTTATTATTCATGATAGTTTGTCATTATCAAAAATAGTGTCACAATGTTAATTGTCTAAGTTCTCTTTCTTGATAAATTATGAAAATGTCCACATTTTATAAATCATCATTCAATATTCTATTAAGCTTTATTTATAATTGGCATGGAAGCTCCAGAAACAATTTCCATTAACAATAAATATATCCATTCTTCCTACCTTTCATATGCATAGATTAAATAATTTGTCTGGTAAGAATTCCTTATCATTAATTTTTCCTAATTCTTCTGTTTCACCTTAAAATATGTCTCATACATTCTTGCACTATGGCCTCATTTATGAAAACCATAACACCCTTCATTTTTGAAAGTACAGAATTCTGCATTATATCTGAAACCAACTTTTTAAGTGTCTCTAGATTTCTTATAAACATTAGCAAGGTAGTCTCTTGGTTCACATTTGAAACAACTTTTTCTAGCTTATTTCCCTGTGCAAGTTAATGGTAGCTCATTCAACAGATCCTCCTTCATGCTAAGTGCATCCTTCTCTGCACTTTTCATGGCTGCAGTAATCTCTATCATATTCTCAAAAGTTACATCTCTTCTTTAAGATAAAAATTTCTTTTGACTGCTAACATCTCAGATCTTTCATTTTGTCTCCAAAATTGAATGCTTTTGCTAATTTACTCTGCATGCAATGTACTAACATTTTTATTTCTGCTTCTGTTGCTTGTGTTATATTTTATATTTTTCCATTGCTTTGTTTAGTTTAGGATTCCATTTAGGATATTTCAAATTTAATGGTATGTCACAAAGCATTCTTGGATGCATTAAATTTTCTAATAGACTGTTTTTGGGCTCAAATTTGTTAGAAAATATGCATAGCCCCTATAAATCCTCTTACTTGTCTCACTGACTGGCATTTCCTTTATAAACATTCACCTTATTCATGTCGGGTTTAATACCTTCTCCATTTATAACAAAGCCCAAATATCTAGTCTCATCCTTCAGAAACTGACATTTTGATAATTTTAATTTTAAACCATGCTTTTTTAGATGGAAAAAGTGTTGTTCTACCGTTTCTTAAAATATCAGAATATTGTCTAAATATATCATAGTAAAACTCGTGCATTCCCCTAACACTATTGACATAAGTTGCTGGAAGATTCCCGGGGTATTAGCCAAACCAAATGGCATCACCCTGAACTGAAACAGTCCCAGGTGACACACAAATGCGGCCTTTTCCTTGTCAGCCTCATCAAGGGCTACCTGCCAATACCCAGACCTCATGTCCAACGTGGAGAAGTACTTCGCTTTCCCCAATAATGTGATCAATTAGTGGCAATGGCACCGCCAAAAGCAGGGTTAAGGAATGAATGTTAGGGTTAGATGGAATTCAGTTTCCTAAAATCCACACAAAACTGGTGCCCACCATCTTTCTTGTCTACTATCACGATTGGGAAGCTCCAAGGGCTAATTGATCTATCATCGCAGCTTCCAACATCTCTTCCACTGCCTCTTCCACTAGGGGCCTCTTATGAACAGGTGTTCTATAAGGCTTCAATTTCACAGTGGGGTGATCGCCGGTATCAATCTTCATTTTTACAGTGTGGGTCTGGCCCAATTCCTTATTTGATTTGGCCACCACATCCTGATTATTTCTTAGCAGACCTCCCACTCTGGCCCTAAATTTATCAGGTGCCAATATCTTTTCGTCTGCTATTCCTTCTAGTTGCTCTACGTATTTTCTTTGCTTCTCATCGAATTTCACTTGATTCAGAGTTTGCAGGGGTAGTGCCTTTACTACCTCCTCTCCTCTCTTAACCTTTATTGTCTTGTGGGCCTGGTTCACCATCATAATGGGCACTAATTCAACTGTCTCTACTACTGCCTCACACAGAGTTACCTCATTCTCTTCCGGGCCCTTCTCTTCTGCAGGAACCAATTCAAGGGTTCCTTTCCTCATTCTCTTTCCTGTCACCAGTCTACCCTTACTTGACACCGCTGTTCTAGAGGATAGCCTTATATCTTCCTCCTCCATTACTGTTATAACTTCCTCTGGTGGATCTCCAATGGCATTCTCTCGCCATTTACTGCTAACACAGTAGGATTAAACTCTATAAGAGCCCTCTGGCTCTGAAGCCAATCTTCTCCCAAGATTGATTCTGTACACAGGTTAGGTAGGTGTTATGTTGAAGTTCTGGCTACTTCTCAATTTTCCAATTCTCACAGGAAGCCTTGCCATCTCTTTTATTTCCAGGGGGGCACAATCTGCCTGTGTGATTTCTATGTCCTCTTCCTGCATCCCTTCCCTTCTGTTTCACCCATCTGTATTCTTTCTCTCTCAGCAATGTAACAGATGCTCCTGTGTCTGTCAGAGCTTTTATTGCCATACCCCTATTCTTTCCTTACAAGATAACTCCCTCTCTTGCATCAGCAAAGAGAACACCCTGGCTTTCCTTCTCTTTGGTTCCCACCTCTGTGTTATCCCAGCCATAGATGCTGGCAACAGTAATTTCCCGTCATCCTCCTCACATAGGGGAGTTCTTCGTTTTCTCTGCCTGGGTGGTCCTAGCTGGACCCTCCCCAGTCTCTTTCTGTCATTTCTGAAAGCACAATTCCTCTTCAGGTGCCCTGGTCTTCTACAAAACCAGCACCTTCTTGTTGGCAGTTAACTGAAAAGTGGCCCACCTGACCACATATCCAACATTTCATGCTCCTTCTTTTTAACTGGGCCATCCTCCCTCTTATTTCCGGGGGGACCTGTCCTCTACCTAAGTGGCTCTCCTGGCCACATGTCCAACGTTTCATGCTCCTTCTTTTTAACTGGGCCCTCCCTCTTATTTCCAGGGTGGCCTGCCGGCTTTTCCCTGGTCCTGTCTTCCAGGTGCAGCTTTCTTTAATAATATCGGTGGGTCACCTTTCTAAGTATCCCTTCCTTCTGCACCTAGTACAGCTCTCTTGCTCAAAGTCTGAGGGCAATCCCTACTTCATTGGACAATCTACTGCTCTATGGTCCTCATACCCACATGTCCCGCAGACCAGCACGTATTGACCTGGCGTGGGCTTATAAAACCCATGCCTTATCAACCAAGCCTTTCTTTTGTGATCCTCTTCCCATACCTCAGGCTCCTCCACCTCCTATTTGACCTTTCAATTCCACGCGGGGACTCTCTTCCCTTCCCACTTTCTTCCTACCTCCTGACTTTGCTCTTGCGCCTTCCTACCTCTTCTTACTTCTCCCAAATTCCATGGCTCTCTTTAGCCAGCACCACTACTGCTGACAACCTTAGCGGTCCTTTCTTCATTACGTCATGGCGAATACGCTCATCACTGAACGCCTCTATATATAAATCTACCAACTGGGCCTGCATTACTACGTTGTGTCTTACTTCCTCTGGGAAAGCTAATGAAGAGAGCTTCTCTGCTTGGGTTCCTAATTCTCCAGGGGTTTCATCTTTCAGCTGTGTCATCTTCAGGGGGGCTCTCAAGGCCTGTATTGCTGTTCCCTTGTCAGTGAACTCCCAAGTCAGCAATACCTCTAGCCTTTCCCATGACAAGTGGGGTTTACTGGCTAAGAGCCCCTTTAAGAACTACGATGATTTCCCTCTTGTGGCGTTATACGCCAAATACAGGGTTTCTCAGTCTGAGAGTTCATAGATCATGCAGCTCTTATCCAGAATTGCCAACCAATCCCTAAAATTTTTCGAATTGCCATCAAAGGCTGGAATCCTAGGTCCGCCCAACAATTCCCTCAGGTTTACTGGCAAATCCCTGCACAACCCTCTCTTCCTCTATGTCTACCCGATCTGAAACGTGGTCAGACATATTCAAAGCAATTCAAAAAAAAAAAAACTCCATCAGAGCAGCAACAATCGAATTATTATAAAAAAAAAAGTGTCTCACCTGAGAGACGATTTCCAAGACGTTCTTCTCCGGGTTCTGAGCTGTCGAACTAGAGAGTCTGGAACCGTGTGGTTATAATTAACCAAAGTTCTTTGGTTCCCACTTTAGCCTGTTTCCGTTTGTCTACTTGAGACGCTGGGCATTGTCCTGGGTGAAATTCTCCAAAACTCCGGTGGCAGTGGTTAGTTTAGGGTCAAATTCAGTGGTCACAGCACCAATATGTGACACCAGTCGTTCGCCAATGGTCAACTCTCAGTCGCAGCGCGACGCTGTAATGCTTCTTCTGGCGTTTTGGGGTTGACTCTTTGTCGCTACCACCAGTCTGTGTCCTGGTTGATCAGTAGTCATCGCTACTCAGCGAAATTACCTAGTCAGGATACCAATATGGGACAGGTGGTCACGGCACCAATATGTGCCACAAGGGTTGAAGTCTGGTCATCAATGTTAACGGCTTCACCAGCTGTACCAGTTCAATACCAACTCTATCATTCACAGCTCACTTGCAATGTCTGGTTACTGGAGTAACTGCTTTGATCTCAAGTCCAACCTACCCACGTTGTGACTTTGATCTTAGCTAGACAAGATCAATCAGGCGTCGGGCCATGGTGTAAGCTGAGTTCAGAATGAAGGTGGTATCACACAAGCGCAAAAAAGAAAAAAATAAATAAAGAAAAACCCAAGAGGTTCAAGTATGTTAAGAATGTTATTTCCTACCAGCCTGTTTCCTACGAAATGTGACACTTTTACACTTCTTAGGCAAGTTCTGGTCCTCTAAGTCAACTGGTTTATTTTTTAGGTGTTGGCTTGGCTTCATTCATCAGTATAACTTGCTATTGGTAGGTTAGGCGAAGTCGGAGGTTGTGGAATCTCTCGGTCAGCTTCTGTGAGGCAACACTCTGGTTAGCTCTGACTCCAACTGCAACTTAACTTGAACTCAACTCCCTAGATGTGAACCAAGTTATGCCCCTTAATCAGAACTCTTTAGAAAAGGAAAATGGATAAATATGGCTGTCAGGCATTCCCTCGTGTTTTCTCACAGAAACCAGTAATCCACTGCACATGTTTACATTTATTGTTTACCCATAGTAAATAAATGAAGATTGAACAAGTAATTGAGTAAATAAATGAAGATTGAACTACATTTAAGAATGTTCAATCTTTTCAATTATTGTTCAGCTTTTTCACAATTTCTTATGTTGTGTTCTCATCACTCATCACATTTCAATATCTTGTGGAGATATAGCTTTCTTATGGGCTATGACACTCTTCTGAAATTAAAAAATATCAATAACTATATTTATTATATAGGTACCTCCAGAAATTTTCTAAGAGCAGATCATAATGTAAAAGGCCCCAAACTTGATAAAAATGTTTGTTATTATTAAGAGGAAAAACCAAATATTTATTAAATATTTTAATCCTTTCCTGCATGTTTGAAATTTTGTTTTTTCTTGTGTCGGTGGGTGGGCCAAAAATTAATGTGAAAAGTGTCTTTTTTGCAGTAAAAAAACACATTGTTTTGAAAATTCTTGCAACAAGTAATTATCCAATTTTAATGAAATTTTCACAAATGAACAAAATTATTTTTTAAATATTGTTTTTTCAGAAAATCTTGGTAAAAAAAAATTATTTTTAATTATTTTTTTTTATATGTGTTACTCTCATGAAGGCTTGATTTTCTGCTGCCAGGACAAGCTGTTACAGAACAAAACAGCAGCACCAGAGACCAACAAAACAAAGCAAAACAACACCAGAGACACATTCACAACAGAGGTGATGAAGAATTCCACACAGGAACAATGTAAACAAAGGTCAAATGTAACTGGGGCACAGAAAGCAAGGACAAATAAACAGGAAATTAGAATGATGATGTTCCAAACACTAGTATAGCTGGCAACTCACAGACGGACAACAGAAAATTTGTCTGTTTATATTGAGCCCAGAAATATCGGTACTCTCGCTATGCATGACATTAATCGCTTGCATAAACAAATTCTAGGCACCGCTTAGCCAACTGTTGCAACCATATTTTTTGCTAGCGGACGTTCTCGGGTTTGCACCAGCCATCATCTCCTGCATACACAGCACACCAACAAGTAACGGGCAGCCTCATTGAAGGTAGCCAGCAGTTCATCCTGCATTTCATCCTGCATTTCACTTCCACTTCACCCCACTTACTTTTATGAAATTTTGAAAAATTTCCAGGGCCTTCATATTTATATTTGTTAAAAACACAACTCTTTGGAGAATTTAAATAATTAATTTTTCAAACAGAAACAGCATTTACCAAAAATCTCCTCTTAAGCATAAAATAAAAAATGCAATAAAACTATTTCATTAGAAAAGCTTTTAATTGCTTTTATATATAAGATATATTATGGAAACTATTGTCTTAAGAAAAAACATTTTTCAATGAATAATGAATTTTTTCAAAAATTGTTTTCATTTTTTTTTTTTTTTTTTTTTTTTTTTAAATAGAAAAATTTATTCAGTTTTAAATATTTCAAAATTCTGTATTAATTTCAGTGGTTTTGATATTATTAAGTGAAAACTGTTTACTAGTCATAAATGGAAAAGCTTCAATCATCATCAAACACAATATTTTAAAAAGAATTTTGAATTTTTTTATTATTGTATAAACGTGCCGTTTTTGTAATTATGGGCAACCATACATAACATTATCAGAAAATAAGAACAATTTCAGTAAATTTAAAGCTAGGATTTCAGTACAACATTAGATTACAGGGAATATTTTCCTAAATTTTTAATATTACTGAAATTAAGAAAAATATTAAGAAAATGACCATTAAATAAAAAGGTACTTTGGTCATTTTCTTAAAGTATGTTTTACAGATAAAGCCTCAATAGAACAGATCTACCATCACCTCAAACATGTCAACACAGCTACTGTCAGGTTAAAAATCCATTTCTGCAATATTTTAAACTTAACATAAATAATATTTGTTTCAAATCAGATTAATTATAGTTTAAATCCACTAATATTCATCAAATAAGATTTCAGAAAAAAATATTTTAATTTTAGAAGATTTTCTTTAATAAAAAGAATTAAATTGTGACTCAAAAAAGGACGCTAATCAACTATTTTAGCAAAAAAAAAAAAAAAATCTTCCAGTCAATTTAAATTAGTTTTTGAAATATGGCAATTTATTTTGCATATTGAAAAATAGCTTGAAATTAAAACTAAAATAAAAGCCTCAAAAAAGATTATTCATTTTAAACTTTAGGTATGGTATAATGTTTTTTGAAGAGGTCCCTACTATTATACATCTTTAATGAACAACCCTTGTAATCCCTCTACCAAATTGTAATACATATTAAGCTGAAATTCATGTGCTATACTGATCATATATATTATAGGAAACAGAGTATAATGTTGTTGCAACATGTAAGTAATAGTGAGAAAATAAAATTAAAATATAAAGGGAAGAAGAAAAATGACTTAATATTTTTAAAATGTGAAAAAAAAAACTTTATTTTACAATATTCATTTTACAATATCAATTACAAAAAAAGGATATAGATAGATAATCAATTGCACAAAAGTTCTCTGATCAATAACAAACATAAGTAAATTGAGCTTTTCAAAACAATTCTTTTTGAAGAATTGTCTGAGAAAGTTCATTTGGAAAAAGGAAAACCGGAAAATAAAATTGCTTTTGGAAATCAACATCAGAACAAATTATTTTTGTTTCTTAAACCCAGTGTTGTCCTATTTATGACTTTACAAAAGATAGGTTCTAATGAATTGTTCAAATTATTTTTTTTAAATGTGGTTCATATATACCAGATTTTGGTCCAAAGAAGAGATGGGATATCCAAAGAGTAATCCAAATTTAAGTCTTTCACCAAAATTAGGTTCTCAATATATTTCTTTTAGAAAAAGTTCCTCTTTTCAAAATTGTTTCTGCAAAACTAAATGGATCATCAATTCCTTCAATTACATTTGCTGTTCAGAATGTATAGTGAAGAAAACGGCAACTCTCCTCGTCAAACCAAGTGACAGCACGTCGTGTGTATTCTATGATGGAAAATGTGGCGAAAAAAAATTACTTACCAAACAAAAGGCATGTATTCCACATGACATGCTGAAGATGGAATATTTGAATTAAAAAAAAACAAGTCCATCACAGGAGTCGCTATAAAAGTATTTTGATATGCAAATTACTGAACATCCTCTCCCAGCTGTCGATGAATGGAAAAAATGTTTGGCCAATAAAAGCAGTTGGTATTCTCGAATCAGGGAGGAAAAATTGGGATTTTTGGCTACCGCGTTTGTGGGAGAGTGAGTTATTTTTCTGACTGGTTACACACATTGTGATTTGTAAGATAGTACCAGCGAATTGAGTTTTCAGCATTTCATTCTGCCCCCGATATTCGAGTCTGTACTTACAGTGATTTTTCTTTGTTTTGTGGAAGTAATCTGCGACAAATACTTCCTTTGCTTTCAGAATGCTTACAGAATGTTAATATGCTTGATTTTTCACTTTTTTTTTTAAGAAAAGCAACATTGCACTCTGTGCAAAAACTGTGGTTTGATGTGATAAGTAAAGATACCAAAAATTAGATTTATAAGTTTTACCAATTTTTGAACATTTAAGTTTAAAGATCATCTCAAAAATAATGTACAGAAATACCTAATTTCTGCAGATTTTTGCATACAAACTAACCTCAAAATTTGATTATTTCAGGAATAAATCCAAATAAAGTTGATATTTTTTGTATTAGATACATTGAATAGAAAATATATTCTAATCAGAATTCTAATTATGAATCACCACAAGCAAAATATGCAATTTTGTGTTCAATAAGTGAAACTGTAAAAATTGCAAATGATTACAGTAAAGGTCAATTAATGAAGAGGATCTTACACTATTTGTTAGGCTATAATTAATAAAAACAAAAGTCTATATGACACCATAATCCTGCTGCGCACAAATTATATTGCAAAATGTTTTAAATTTAAATTGTTTATTGAAACTTGGAATAAAACTGCTGCATTCCTATTAGGTTGAAAATGCCTGCCACTTCAAAATGGTCAAAATTTTATTGTAATAGACACTTTTTGGAAAAAATTGTTCCCATTTTAGATAACTTCTATGGAATTGATTCACATGTTAGGTTTAGCATTTCAATCTAGGTCCTGTGCACAGAAAGTTATATATTAGGTTGGTGCAAAAATAATGACGTAATAATGTTGTTTTTTGACATATTTTTTAACGTCAAAAAACAACATTATTATGTCATTATTTTTGCACCAACCTAATACATAAATTATTTGTGTATTGGAACCTTTGAATACAGCTGTAATTAAAAATTATGGAACTCAGATTTTACTTTTTCTTTTTTCTTTTTCATTGTAATCTTATTTTAAAAAATGATTTCATTATCCCTTTTAACATATGACTTCAAATATTTTGGTGGATCAATTGTTTTATTATGGAAATATTTCAGGTTCATTTCACACAACTTCAAGGAAAGTCAGATGCAGAGGTGATCATCTTAAAGATTTGTACAATCAAGTAAACAAAGGTAAGGTTTTCCTTTTACTTTTTTTCATTGTATTTAAATTTACCTCCTATTCATAGAAATCAGCTATATCTTTCTTCAAGATTGAACTTATTTACACATACATTTCTATCATTGTAAATTATTCAAGATTTTTCCATCGATTATTTTTTATAAGATTAACTATTAGGCTTGATTGAAAACTTTTAGAATCATCTTTATTGGATGTTTGTCTTATTTTAACATTGTAAAACAATATCCAAGTTCCCTACATGCAAGCCACAATCTGCCAATATACTACTAGCATTGTGACACCTACTGGGTCATTCTGGGGTTGACTCTTAGTCACTGTGACTTGGTTGATCAACGGTGATCACTACCCAGCAGAAACCTTTGGTCAGGGTACCAAATGGAATGGTCAGTTGATTCTAATGGCATGAATACGTAACGGTTTCACATCAGATGCAACCGGTTCGACACCAGCTCCATCATTCCCAGCTTGTTTTCAATGACTGGTTACCGAAGTAACTGTCTTTATCTCAAGTCTAACCTACCCACATTGTGATTTTGATCTTAGGTTGACAAGATCAATCAGACACCAGGCCCGTTCGTGAAAGATGAGTCTAAACTGGAGGTGACATCTCACAAAAGAAATAAATGAAAACCAAAAAGATTCAGTTATGTTTAAAGAAAGCAAATCATCTTTTACCAATCTGTTCTATACAGGAGTATGTGTTCTTCCCAACCAGTTTCATCTGAGAGTGATACTTTTATACTTCTAGGCAAGTTCTGGTCTTCTAAGTCAACTGGTTTAGTTTATAAGTGCTGGCTTAGCTTCATTTATCAGTATAACTTACTGATGGTAGGATGGTGAAGTCGGTGGCAGAAATCGTGAAATCTCTCAGGTCTCTCGTAGGTCTCTCCAACTGCAAGATGCAAACTAGCAAACTGCCCAAGGGTACTCGCATACATGGACTTCAACCAAATCCCGGTGCAGGGTTAGACGCAGCTTGGGGTTTTCAGTGAATCCCCGATTTCCAACAAGGGTCCCTTTGTTGTCTGGCCAGGAAAATTAATTACTTCCTGTTTCTGGCGGGATCCCTTCATCTGTGAGGAAAGGTTGCAGAATAGCTATACTCCTAAACTTCCTCCTCACATTGGTACCTCACACCAATTCCTTTCGGTGGGTGTTAGTAACTTCTCCATTTCTCTTACTATTTTACCTCCACTTATCACCTCTGCTACCACCCAATCAGTGGTGTCTTGGCCATGCTGGTGTAGCTAAGCTTGCTTCATTAATTAACTCTTTGACACCACTGCTTATTCAGGATTTCTTATCCTGTTCCCAGTTCATGAGCAGTTTAGAATTATCAACTGGAACTTTGTTTATGCAAATACTTTTGCACCCTACCAAAGTTCGTACAATTAACACATGGCCTTCACTTCTGGCCATTTCCTCGGTCACATTACCTATGTACACAATATCTATGCACCCTCAAATGATATCTTTGTAGATTCTAGTTGTGTCTTCTTAACCAGCACTTTTAACAACTATCATTAATCAATTGCCAGAGATCACCACATTGCCTTTTCATTAAATTATTGATGACGCAATTCTTCTGTTTCTTGAGAAAAATAGACTTTTTGAAAAAAGAATAAAATCTTCTTATGTTGATTGGTATATTCTTCGGGATATCTCTTAACCCTTCTTTTCTGCTTTCAACATTTTCCCATTCAATTTTTATGGCTAATTAGTTAATTAATTACCATACTGTTACAGCATTTACTGCTTTTAGACAACTGGCATGTTCATCCCAGCAATGTTACTACTGGCAGACTGATAGAGGCCCACCAGTGGCTGCCACTAGAGGACTGCTGGCATTGCCATCAGCGGCCATCCAGCAAGCCACTAGAGGTTTGCATATAGGGTATAGCTGAAGAGATTTTATGGATCTCAACTTCCAGATTTGAAGACAATCTCTGCAATTTATTCAGCTCTTATTCTTGCAATAAGAAAAAATAATTAACTATATGAAGCATTACCATAATAATAATTTTACTAGTGCAAAATTAGTATTTAACCAAGTGTTAAAGCATTACATTGCATGTGTGGTTAACAACTTGAAACAAGTGCCAAAAGGACTACAGTAATTTTAATTACAAAGGGAAGTAACTCAGTGCAATGATCTCCCAAATAAGTTCTGTACACAAACACTATTCTGAACTGCAGCCTTCATTCCAACACAATATATATTTCCATAATAATTAAGTACATTTCCATTTCTATTTTTCTAAAGTTTTTAGCAATTCCTGTGTATATTATGAAATTTCAACAACTTTGAATTTGTATGTTTAAAATATAGTCCATTAATAGTCACTTCAAGTTGTATTTCTTTTATTAGAATTATAACTTTTTTTTTCTTTTGCTTGTTATATCTTTAATCTCTTAATATAATTTTTGCAGTAAATTTACTGGATTCAAATTGTGCAATCTTAGATTTTATGGTTTTCAGTTCAAGTTCTAACAACTGCAACAAACTTCATTTAATTTTTTTCTTTTCTTTTCAGGGCATGTATCTTATTGTCAAAAGTATTTGCCATCAAGTAAGCTCTTTGAGAGTTCTGTTCAGTCAGTAACACATGAAAAGAATACATCCAAGACTTACAAGAAGACGTCAAATCAGGAAGTTACTCCTGATGTGTTTACTCAGATACAGAGAGCAAATAAGAAGAAAAGATCATCTGAGAATTTATCTGTAGAAAATGTTCAGATGTATGATATGCATGTGACTAGTATATCACCTGAGAAAAAAAATTGTCTTGATCTTACTAGTCCTTCTTGTTTGATTGCTGATGACAGACAATTGAAGAAATTGCAGAACCCATCATTGGCAATTCTTAGCCTCCGGAAAGAAACAGCTCAATTACAAAAGAGATATTTGGTATGTTTTATTTATTTAAATTAGATTATTAAAGATTTTGGTATTTCTAATCAGCTATGCTCTCATATTTTGGAAAAATATATAATGGATCACATGGTAGTGGATAAGATTTTATAATTACTGTACTTTGCTTTTTAAAATAATGTATTTCTGTATTATATATAATGAAAAAAACACCTGTATGGTGGAAGTATTTTGTTCAGTTTGCTCTTGATTGTACTTAAGTTCCCTGCACTCTTATTTAGTTTGAAAGTAAAAAGAATAAAGTAAATATTTTGAAAAGAATTATTTAATTTCATTTTAATCACAATATATAGGTAATGCATATGTGATTGTTATGTTATAAAAATTATGTAATGTTCTTACAGCTTGTTTTTGATTTGAATATATTTTTTCTCATTTAAAAATTTGCTGTTTATCTGTTGTCGAATTTTAATAACATTTCTGTATATTTATTAGCAGTCATTAAAATTCATCATTAGAAATACGAAAATATAATTATAACAAGTGTTTGATTTGAAGAAGTATCACCAAAAAAATTAGCTAAGAAAAGGTCAAAGTAAAATATTTTCCTAAATATTTAATTCTTAAATTTCACTGATATTACAAAAGTTATCGGTTAGATGCTTAGTAGCATTTAGGAACTCCTCTAATCCAGTGAAGTACTTGACATAGCATTGATTCCATAAACAGAAGATATATAATACATGTATAAGAATTTGTTTTAAAAAATATCTTAAAATACAATCATTAATTTTAAGTTAAAAGTCCAAGCCTTTTTGCATTAATTAATATGCATATTTTATTCTGCAATTCAATGGTTTCACAATAAAATTAATATTAACTGGTGTTGGGGAAAACTTTCAGGATATATTTATATGATTAATAGGCCATGTAAATTTCAGTTTATAATATAAACTTATAAATTTATTTAATTTTATTAGATATCTTTGATAACTAATTTGAGAACATTGGCTAAAATTATGAAAGCATCCACCTTTTCAGTACACATCACAAAACAAAACATGTAAGTTGAGTGAAAAAGTATATGAAAACTGATTTATTAACATTCATTATCATTGATCAATGTAGAACTACATTGGATGGACATTATGACTGGACTATGGAAAGAGGTAACTGACATGGCTTAGTTGATAACAATAAGGAAGTGGAGCAGGGGTGGACTGAGAGTATTACGGGCACTCTGACCGAAAATGCAATGGGCCCCCTTTCCCAATTTTTTACAGTTAAATGCCTCATATAGAGGCTGTGCAGCAGGTGATCTGTGCATATTGGCTTAAATAAGAAAAAACTTTAGTTTAAGATTAGTGTTGGGACGATTCCTAATTTTTTTCCGATTCCAATACTGATACCGATTCCAGAAAGATGCTGATTCACGATTCCGATACCTAGACGATTCCGATTCCTTGCCTACTTTGGTTCTACCTGTATGTGTAGGGAACCCCAATTTTCAGCGATCACGAGAATCGATTACGGGAATCGTGGAATTGTTTTGAAACGGAAGCCAGTTTTTTTTTTTTTTTTTTATGCAATCGTTTTCAATGTTAAATTAATCTTTTTTCTTTTCTTTTTTTTTTTCTTTTCTTTTTTTTTTTAATATAATGCTTTAAAAAAACTGTCTTTTGTATTTTTGTAAATATTTTAAAAGCAGGACCTTGTTATTTCTTTTAATTTTATTCTTCGTAAATATTTCTAATTATTTTCCTTTTAACACCTAAAGAAGAATTTTAAAATTCAATGTCTGCATTCATAAAAAAAAAATCCTGAAAAATATTCATTATCTAGATTTATTAAAAAAAAAATAGTTAAGAAACTGTTTGTAGGAAGGGGATCAAAGTCAGTTAGTCCCCCTCCCACTCTAAATATATTGTGTCTGTTTCACTGATTAAGTTAAGTGTAAGTGGGATTTATAGATAATAAGTTTGACCTAAAAAAATGAAAGAAAGAAAAAAAGTGCAAATCAAATACATTTTAATAATTTTGGTTTCATTTTATAACTTGTTATTTTTATGAAATGGTACATTTCTCTCTTACCGGTTAGAAATATGGAAAAAAAGTTTTCTTTTTTCAACATCAGACTAAACGTAATGAAAGAATCGGAAATCTAAAGTATTTAACGATGCGATTCCCGATTCCGATTCCCCCCAAAATACACGATTCTTACGATTAACGATTCCGATTAAACGTCCCATCACTATTATGCGTTTATGCATCAAAAGATTTGAAAACTTGAAGTTCATAAAGATGTTCATGGACACATAGTAACAATAACAACAAAGCGTAATGACATGTCAAACAACATTCCATATTACTGCGAATCAACACGTAAACAATGTACTAAATTATAAAATTTATAATAGATATTAAAAACAAATAATAAAATGTGTTACTGTTAACATACACTTTTAAAAATATTACTTACATTTTAATACGTCTTATGCTTTTTACAATAATACTGAGCCAAAAATTTCAAATATCAACTTTCAAGGATTACAAGTAACAACAATTGTACTCATTTCAGTAGAGGATTCTGCAATTTTATCAATAATTTTGTCTTTGTTTGATTTGATTTTCATTGCTATGTCTTTTTCAATAGCAATTAGTGACTCCAAGTTATTCTCGGTGAGTGAAGACCTCAACCTTGTTTTCAACAGTCTTAGTTTAGAAAAACATCTTTCACATGTGCACTGTGTGACGCTTAATGCTACAATGAATTTATATGCTGCATATAAATTTTCATATGCAGCTGCACACAGCCTGTACTCTGATAACAACTTGAAAGCACATGACAAACAATTCTTACATGTTGTCAGCAATTTCTGTATACTCTGCCTCTGACTCCAAGCTGTCTGAATCATTTTCATTGTCATTCATATTCTCTAGCAGTCACTTCTTCAGGTCTTTGTAGTTCGATGCAAATGAAATCAGTTCATCCTGTAGTGCCACTCTGTCAATTTCTGATACTGCATTAGCAATCAAACTTAGTTCCACGTTTTGTGGAGATGCCAAGATTTCAGAAAACCTGTTTGGGTCAAAGCAGGAAATCTGCTTATAGAGTTTTTCATGAGATGAGAATCTAGCTCACATACTGGAGAGCACAGCATCAGTTACTGCATTATGGTATGAAACCTCAAAATTTCTCTTCTTGTCTGTGATACCTATCGGCTATATCTGATAGTTGAAATTGAGCTCTTAGAGACAGAAATGTTCACCTCTTCTAATTTACAATTTGCATGAACAACAAAATTAGATGCTGTTTCAAAAATGCCACTAAAATCTCTTGAGATTTTTTCAGCATTTTCAGTGGTGCCAAGCTTGCATGATAATGCAGGCCTGATGTCTGCAGATAATCTGACACTGGTGTTGTAATATCAAAAATTTGGATGAATGTAAATGCCATTAAGATGGTTTCAAATTTGCGCAAGTTTTCATTCAATTTCTGTGCTTCATAGCAAACTGATCCTTTGAAATCAGTTGTCTCACTTACTTGCTGAAGGATGATCAGAAGGTCTGAATAGAATTCTGATGACTGATCTGTGTAGCTGCTAAACAATTTTCGAAATGCTCTACCTCAACTTAACCATCTTGTTTGACCAATGCGCATTTCTTATTTCCTGGTTTTGTCTGCATATGCTCTTCCCAGACCTTCATCCTTTTGTAGGAATCATTGAAAAATGTAGATAGTTCAGTAAACAGACCAAAAAGACTAACTGCTGCAACACATCCACTGCTTGCATCACTGATCACCAGATTCAGAACATGTGCATAGCACCAAGTATGGATGTGACTTGGTCGAGCTGCTTTCATAAGTGCCTGAAGACCAGAGTAAACATCACTAGCTACTCCATCAAATGAATCTCCAATACACTGTTCCAGTGTCAGGCCTATCTCTGTAAGTGAATTTCATAGCAGTATGTGCAAGCATTTTCCACTTGAATTATCCAAATTTACCAGGCGAACTAGTCTTTCCTTATCTCTGTCCCTAACAACATATGTAAGGACACTGGCACACTGATCATGGGCAGAAATGTCTTGGGTAGAGTCAATTTGTACTGAAAACATCCCTGCATTTTTCACCTCCTTCACAATTTCGTTTTGACCATGTCTAAAATAATATTTATCATCTTATTCACAGTTGTTTTGCTTAAAAAAGTTACAAATTTGCCACGCCCAATCTTAGATGGATCTTTTTGTTTGCTCTGCAAAATGACCTTCTGCAAATGTTCCTGCAGATGCGGATTGTATTCTGCAAGAAGCTTTATTGCCTCTAGAAAATTCCCACAATTGTCATGATTACTTTCATCAAATACAGTTGCAACAGCTTCTCTATGTTTGCCGCGGTAAGACAAGACTTGAAAACCAATGTAAAATATTATATCAATTACACGCTTTAAAACAGAGTGATGCTGAAGCACTTGTTGAGTTCTTAAGGAGAGTTGTTCCTTTAACAAATTGTGCTTGATGGATCTTTTACAAGCATTCAGAAAATATGCATTAGTGGAATGCTTATGACAGTGGCTCTTTTCATGTTCAAACAGTCTTGTTGTGATGTGTCTTCAGTCAGAACAGCCCTGGATCATCTGCATGTTTCAACTTTTCTCAGGCGCATACATCAGACAAAACAACCAATGCAAAGTCTTGTTTTCTTCATTGTATGTCACCCATTTGCTGTTAATGTTCATACCCTGAATGCCTTGTTGGTCATATACAACAGCACTATTGAATGGTATGTTACTTACAGGCTGGTTTGGATGAAATTTCCAGAACATCTCCTGTGAAATAGAGGCATTATGGCTGGTATCTGGTTTAAGAAAATATGCTCTTTTCGCAGGTGTAATCTGCGTACTAGTTGTCATGGAATCAGGCCTTGAAACCTGGTGGCCCATCGAATTCGCTTTCATCTGGCTGGGAGAGATCAAGGGGTTCAGCAGAATGAGGAGTAATTTCAGATTTAGAAGGTGCTTCTGCAGCTGTTGATACTTTATCTTGTAAGCCAAAGTCAGCTGCATCTTTGATTTGCTCAGAGGATGTAGCTTT
The DNA here is from genome assembly GCA_963932145.1 of Acanthosepion lycidas. NCBI lineage: Eukaryota > Metazoa > Mollusca > Cephalopoda > Sepiida > Sepiidae > Acanthosepion > Acanthosepion lycidas. The sequence goes on along the minus strand of OZ010585.1, from coordinate 74,580,717 downwards.
CTTAGCAAAAAATGCATCAATTTTATATGTTGTCTTCCTTATCTTGGATATTGTTTCCTTTTTCTCTTGTCTCTTTTGAGCACCACTTTTATGCTTTAGTCAGATATCATTAAATAGGGTTTAGCTACCTGGTAAAGATAAAAAGAATAATCTTTGTTTAATATAAATACACTAATCCATATTACTATTATTACTAAACCATGTATATATTATATACTACACTCTTACTAATCCATGTATATAAGCCTATAGAAACAGTAACATATAATGTATATATATGAGACCAGGGCTGTAGCTGATGCTCAAAAAACACTGGGCACAGAGAAAGTTGCCCGGATTTATTAAGGTGGTAATGCTATCAGTGTCATCCGCTCTCAGAAAATATGAACTTTTGCGGATTATTTTTTTATTGCTATGGAAACTATGCATAGATTTCACAGCACTCATTCACATCTGCACCCAGTCCACGGATCATTTGCATAATGAGAGGGAGATAGATTTTTTTGGGACGCTTCATTTTGAAATTGTTGTAAGTTAGCCAAACACATCTCAAATATATTTGGAATTTTTACAAATTAATATCATACAAAGGTAATTTGTTTTATTATTACATTTTTGTTCATTAATGATTAACTGAAAAAATGATGGCATTTTATCGCCTTTGAATTGATTTTTTTTTTTTAATTTAATTTACTTGTCTTCTTTTCACAAATTAATTAATAATAATAATAAAAATATTGACTAAATTCAAAAGTTGAGTTTTTCATAAATTTACATTTTTAATTTATAATTTTGAGTATTTATAAATAAAAGTTCTATTTATTTATTTTTAAGTTTGTTCTCTTTTATTCAGTGTATGGGTTAAGAAGTAATAATTTTCACCTTCATTTTTTTTTTCTAAAGATTTAGAAAAAACAGCCTTCCAAAACACAGTAAAGGTTTTGATTAAATATGTAAAAAAATGTCTAGAGCAAGATCAGAGAGACTGCACATTGTACATATAAAAAAATACAATCAACTGAATGGCTTTAGAAGAATGTGGTAAGATCTGTATATATCTGGCACTGGCATAAATTGACTGTTAAGACCTTCGTCAATTTGAAAACAATATTTTAAAAAAATATTCTTCTTGAATTCACATTAAAGCGCTTTATTGAAATTTTAAAAACTTTGACTTAAGAAATCACATAATGCGAATTTAAATTTACTATAAATCCTCAATATTTTTATCAAATTAGCATAATTATAGATGAAAACAAAATAATCAATATAGTCAATATTTTAACTTACTAAAATGTTTGGCAACAGACAGGAGTTAGGAAAAAGGTGTCCTTTCTTTGCAAATTCTAACAATCATATGAAGATTTTAGTGGCTTTTGGGAGTGACGGAGATGGGAGCAGGAGGACTGACTGACCCCCTTCAGATTTTTTGCCAAGACTTGACCGGTACTACAGACTACAGAGGTGCCAGGTTTATGATCATCCGAATATTCTTGGAAGGTTAAAATGATTTATTGCGTCTTCCCTTCGACCAGGCAAGGGGTACAGCAAAATCAAAAGGAGTCAGCTACGGTCATGTATGAGATACACTAAATTCAAAAGTTGAGTTTTTCATAAATTTACATTTTTAATTTATAATTTTGAGTATTTATAAATAAAAGTTCATTGTACTACAGACTACAGAGGTGCCAGGTTTATGATCATCAGAATATTCTTGGAAGGTTAAAATGATTTATGATTTCAATTGTATGATACACTATGATGTGCACCTGAGTCAGACTGCATGTATTAGAGTGTATAACAAGGACATCCTTGATAATTTTATTGGCAGCCAGGCAGGCCCCCTTGCAGTGCTAGGCCCTCGGACATGGTTCGATTGACCGATAACTGAGTCTGCCCCTGCTTACCACCACATTTAAAACATACCTTGTTTTTATACCAGCAATTATATTTTACGTTATTAAATCCTCCGCAACATTCACATTTCTCTTTGTTCTTCACGTTTGTGGCCTTTTTTGCTTTCACTTGCTGAACTTTGAAGACATTCTTTTCCTCTATACGAGTATTGTTTCGTTTTACGTTAATCAAACACTGACAGTCTTCAGTAAATTTTTGCAATGTAATCTTATCTTTTTCAATAATTGTAAGAATTTGCGACCTGATATCCTTGTCCTTGGGAGCTGTTAGTCCCTGAACAAATATTAGACATTTGAATAAGTCTTTCGAAATCTCGTCGAAAAGTTCACATAATGAGTTAACTGTCCCAGCATACAATAAAAAAATTCTCGTTTTCTGACTTCACAATATTAAAGCATTTATAACATGTGTGGAACAAGCTATCTCTTTCATCAAATATCCTTGATAGGGTTTTAATTGTTACTTCAAATGAGACTTCTTCTGGTTTCATTGGTAAAATTAGGTTAGAGTATTTTGTATTTTCATCATTTTTTGTAATAAAAGGGCGACTTTTTCCTCATCTGACTAGTCTTGGCATCTATTTGTAAATATAGATTTGTATCTTCTGAAATATGCTGGGAAGGTAATCCCATTGTCTGGGTCATAATGAAATTCCATTAACGAATTTGCAATACCTTCGGCAGAGAAAAAAATGTTTTTTTGTTCTCCGGTTTTCATCATTAATTTTTCACAAAGTTGAAGATGTTGTTCTTGTTGGTTTTGCAACAGTTGTATTTGCTGTTTCTGTTGCTGAGCACTAGTGCACAACAGTTTTGTAAGCTCTGTTAATTGTTCCATACTGAAACTCGGGCAAGTCTTTCAGAAACCGAACTACCAACAAGAAAAAAACAAACAAACAAAAGACTCAAACTTCACTTTTTTGCCTTCCAATAAACTCAAATTACTCTTGTTAAAGAATAATAAAAATATTCTTACTTTAAAAATATTTTGAGAGATAAATCCTTTTTCAGAAAGTCTTCCTTCAAAACTCCTGTAACCCAAATGTGTAGACGACAAATATTTTTCTTCTAGCAAGTTCATTTCGGCGTCACTGAATTTTGGTGTGAATTCATTTCAACAATCCTCGTTGCCACTGTTATACTAACCTAGTAGTGAGTGCCACTAATTAGAAGGTCAGACATGATTGCGTCATCTCACTCTCACTCTCCCCTCAGTCTCTCAATGACAGTTGACTTTATAGGTACTTACTACCTATAGTGTAATCATTCATGGGGGTGACTGGTTATTCCATTATATCAGTATTCTTTCCCAAAGCAAGAAAAATTGTGGAAATCTATATGGGAAGCAAAACATATACCAGCATAGTACAGAAGACAAACCAAACAATTCAACGCTCAAACAAATAAATACCAAAAACTTATTGATAAATTTAAACTGAAATGAATGGCCAAGATTTCAAGAAAGTTTAAAAAAATTGTATTCAGCAGAAGTAAACCAAACCGAGTCCTATACAAAAACAAAACAATAGATACTAGCACACATGACAATATGGAAATAACCATAGAAAAAAACTACCAACCTCTGGATACTGAAAAAGACACAAATAAGAATAAAATAACTAAAGATACTTCTATTAGAAAACAAAACCCAGTTAAAAGAACTACACAAATGCAACCCACCTTAATAACCACATCAAACAAACTTGAAGAATTCAAAGAAATGAAGATTGATGATAAAACTCCACAAACCATCAAAACTCAAAATAAGTCCCATAGACCACAGAACAAAAAACAAAATGCCCACAGTCAATAAAATAATCTAATGGAATATTAGAGGAACAAGAGTCAACTATTGCAAATTGATGCTACTTATTACATATTACTGTCCAGCAGTCATATGCCTTCAAGAAACTCACCTCAAAGACAACAATACAATCAACATCAGAAGTTACTAATCATATAATTATATTAAACAGCACACTGATAGGGCTTGTAGTGGATCATCAGTAATCATTAAAAATAATATTCCACACAGTGAAATCAAACTAAATACAAATATGCAAGCAGTCACTGTATCTGCAACCCTCCACAAAACTATAACAGTGTATTCATTACATATACTACCAAATGAAGAACTGAAAGAATTGGAGCTTAGCAAATAGAACAACTGCCAAGACCTTTCATTATAATGTGGGATTTTAACAGCCATAATGAGATATGGGGAAGCAAGAAAACCAAAAAAAGGGGAAAATAATAGAATCAATACTGAATAAATGTCAGCTGTGCTTGTACAACAACAACGACAAATCAAACGCATATCTGCATCCAACAACAGGCACACATTCTACAATAGACTTAACAGTAACTGACTCTAACCTGTTTCTAGATAATAACTGGAAAATTCACAACACATATGAGAGTAACCACTTCCTGATTCTCTTAGAAGACACATCAGGTAAGTTAAATAAAACAACTCCAAGCTGGAATCTGGAAAGTGCAAACTTCATGCCATACCAAACTAATACCAGAAACCAATAAAAACAATGAGGATGACATATTTTACAAACACACTACTTAAGATAGCTGAAAGAAATATACAAAAAACTCCAGTTCTTCAAAACACAACAAGCCATGGTTCAACAAGGAATGCAAAACAGCAGTGAGATTACACAGAGCAACATTAAAAAAGTTTCAAGTAAATCCAACTGGAATCTCAACATCTTTAAAAAAAAAAAAATAGTAGAGCCAAAAAAATCATTGAAGAATCCAAAAGAACTACATGGAACACTAAACCAAAAATGGCAGATAATGCGAAAAATAACAATACCCCTCCTAAACATCTCACCCACAATAATGTGAATATTAATGACAAGAAAGATCTAGTAAACTATCCAGCTGATACTTTCTCACAAAATTCATCCTCTAAAAACCAAAACAAAAAGTTTCAAACAAACCAAAAGCAGAAAAAGTAAAAATCAAATTTCAAAGCAAAAATACTGAAAACTATAATCAACCTTTCTCTAAAAGAGAACTACAAGAATTCCTCAAAAAGGCCCAGAATACAGCTGTTGTGCCAGACAAAATACATTACCAATTCTAAAAGGAATTTAATTACCTACTACAAATTTATAACAGCATGTGGATCAGTGGCAATATCCTTAAAATATGGAAAGAAACTACAGTTATACCCATTCCAAAAACTTTAAAAGATAATTTGAATGCCAAAAACTACCGACCCATTACTCTTACCAGATGTGTCTGCAAAGCACTAGAGAGAATGATCAACACCAGATTGAACTGGTATTTGGAAATCAACAAACTGATTAGTAGGTATCAGTCAGGATTTAGAAGCCAAAGAAGCCCTATAGACCAACTAATCCAATTAGAAACATTTATCTGAGAGGCTTCTATTAAAAAAGAGCAGTATTTTTTTCAGTCTTGGTGTATGACATGATGTGGAAATGTGGCATAATAAAAGACCTTAAACAACTTGGACAAGAAGGTAGAATGCCACTGTTTATAAATAACCTCCTCCAAGATAGAAGATTTAGAGTCCAAATGGGTGATATATTCTCTGAGGAAAAAGATCAAGAAATATGATTACCCCAGGTCAGCATATTATCTGTCACACTGTTTAGCATAAAAATAAATGATGTCATCAAAAACATTAACAGATTGTGCATCGTATGTGGATGAATTCCTGATCAAGAAACATGAATCATATAGAAACAACTCCGAATATGCCTCAATAAGTTGAACAAATGGACCACAAAGAAAATTTTCCAAAGAAAAAACAAAATGCATCCACTTTTTCAACCAATTCAACTGGTACTGAAACTTGACGAGCAAACAAACCATCTCTAAAATTAAAGTGGGAAAAAAATTGCTCACCAATACTACCTAAAACTATCTTCCCAGCTTACAATGATACTGAACTTTTCCAGCAAAGGGAAAATTCTATTAAACCATTCAGTCTACATATGAAAGAGATCAATTCTATTAATTACACCCTCTATTGTAGAGGAAAGAAAGAAAAAAATTGTAAACTTGTTTTAGCAATAAATGTCGGCAATAGGTTTCTTCTATCGTCTGCAACACTTGTAGCCAATTCACAGTTCAAACGAGATGCCGTCATAACAATCTAACAGGCAATGTAGTATTGACAAAATGGAGTCACAAATCCAACTATCACTTCTCACCAGCAGAAATGCACGATCATCTGAAAAAATTGTAATGCTGGTAAGCAAAAAAGAACAGCTTTATTCACCAAGCAATTTTTTTTCTGATTGGCCACGCTATTCAGGGGAGGAAAGAACATTAGCATAGATTCTGATACTTAAAGTAGTAGATTTTTGCTAACTACTTTTTCTTTAATCTTTCTTTGGCAGATTGTAAACAAAACACAAACTCTTTTTCAAAGTAAGTGATTCTCTCTTTCACTACAACCTCCCTGGATGATCAGCCAACCTAAAATAATACTAGAACTATATATATATATATATATATATATATATATATGGAGCAAAAAATGAAAATAAAGTTGGATGTGCTGACATGCTAAAAGATAAGCAATGGAAAAGAATTACAAACATAGCCTCAACATATTGTGCTGAAACAATTGCTATTAATTTGGTACTTGACATAATCACAAGCTCTTACAATAAATTCATCAGAATCTTTATCTATGCTAACTGCACTGAAAAATAAAAAAGCTAGTGAGCATTTAACCATCCAGGTGCTAGATAGATAGAATTCATCAACTGTCCAAAAACAAAATGGGATGATCTTTTGTTAGATACTGAGCCAACTTGACATATGTGGAAATGACAAGGCAGGACTCAAAAGAAAAGAGAGAGAGCAATGAAAGACAGAATAACAAACATGCGAAAATACCACACACTGATTATAGGATTGTTGTCAATAAAATGATCACAAATAAATGACAAAAACCAATGGGATACCCTCACTAATAACAAACTTCTCAACATTAAACCCACAATTGGAGAATGGAACACAAAATACAATACCAATAGAAGAGAACCAGTATTGCTGGCCCGCTTTCACATAGGCTACACCTATGTCAACCATCACCATTTACTAGAGGGTGTAGAAGCCCCAACATTCACTACATGCTAAGACAGACATGCAGTAAAGCATATATTGCTGGACTGTGTAGACTTTGACCTAGCTCAAGCAAAGCATTACCAAGAGAACATTTTGAAAGACTTTTTCAACAAAACAAAACCATCCAAGATATTGCATTCCCTAAGAGAACTAGGATTGTGCTCAAAAATATGAATAACTGAATAATGATATTCCAAATATTTTGAAAATCTCTTTATTTAATCTTCACTGTTCGTATCTAGGGATATCTCATCTATATAATCTGTTCAATTATATGGGATATTATGTTAATCAAATCTTTCTATGAAAAGATTTATTTTCTTTGTTTACAATACTTCAAATTTTTTTAATTTTTCTTAAAATTGTTGAATTTCCAAAGGTAAGTAAAGTGTTATGCAAAAGTGTTTTGTTACATATTGATGTGCAGTCTCCAAATATCTTGTAATAACTGGTAATGTGCATCAACCTACCATGAGGATATTATAAAATATAACTTCTACATTTCAGTGGATCACACCTCAGTTTCCTTAATTCTGTCATTTAACAACGCCCTGATTGGACAATAAATATGAAAATTGTATTTTGTATATCTTCACGTACAAAGTTCTAAAGTCTTATGCAAGCTAAACACATATAGGCTCCAAACCAAGTTTCAGCAACTGATATATTCTGATTGGTTAATAAATACCAAGGTCATATTTACACCTATGCACAAGTGTTCAAACCAGAGAACTGCCAAAAATATTGAAAACAAAGAAATCAAAGAAAGACAACTCTTCCTAATTTACACTGGAAATTTATATAACAAGCATCATAAAGATTTCACTCACAAATCTTTGCTCATTACAGCAGCACAATGCACTCTATCTTTTATGCTATATAAATCAAAATATTGTTATTCAAAAACTATTTTTTGTATTATTTCTCATGTTGTTTGTTTCTTGGCGCATTTGTTGAAAGTAAAAATAGTAAGAATTGAATTGAGGCCGTTTGATCCTCTACGATATGTTTTCTGTGTTGGGTAGATCACATTCGTCGTAAAGTTCATGAGAGATTTTTTATTAAATCTAGATAGCTTTCTTTTTTTAAACAATAAGAATGTTTATTGGATCTCAGTGTGAACTATTTATAACATATGGTAATGAAAAAAATCTGTTTCGCAAATCCAGTCTTACAAATGCAAAAGGCAAAAAATAGTATAGTCAAAAATCAGAAACACAAATCCATCATCAAAAGTCCAAGAAGCAAAAATAGAAAACAGAAAAAAGGGTAAAGAAAATCCAACTTACACATCCTAATATAACAAACTTCCCCTCTCTCATAAATAAAAAAAAAAAAAATACACTCTCCCTCGTCAAGAAAAGCAATGGCTTTTATTGAGGAGGTAAATTTTGTGATTGTTGCGATACTTGTGGAGAAAAAATGTGAGGTATACTTAAGTCAGTAATTATCTAGGATTTACTTATTTTTATTTTTTCCTTTTCTTCTGCAAACCATATGCACAGGACACAAGCTCTTTTTTGTGGTAAATGATTTTCTAGCTCACCAGAGATATTACTTCAAGAAAATGATTAAAGGTTTGTTCTGATGTGAAAGTTCGCAGCTACAAATGCTGGAATTAACATGTTGAATGACATTTAATGCAATAAAAACTAACATAATTAAAAGGGGGACAGGAAGAAAACTACAGTAGTTGATAGTATGAAAAGAAAAAAATGAAAAGAAAAACAAATTCTATAGAATGAGCTAACTGGTTATCACTCTTCACTTGTCAGATCTTGATTGAGGAAATTAAAATATTGTGCACATCAACTAAAAAAGAGGAACACAAAAGAAATATACTCTTATCAATAATATATTGACACAGGCATATCTATAAATAGATCATCCTATCAACCAATCCTTGAGTTAATATAAAGTGTCTATCATTGTACTTATTAACCTTTTCAGAATTTTGAACCAATCCATGGTGGTAGATTGTTCTGCTTCAGAGATATTTCATATTTTCTGCTTGTAATTAGTATTTCTTTGCTTATGTCAGAATATTTTAGATGAGGAATTATCATTATTATATAGCATTCCATTCTGACAATTATACTCATCTTGATGGGTATACTCAAAACATTTTGGCCATTTGTACCCTTCAACCTACTTCAGGTGTTTATCATTGTACTTGGTAATCTCAAAATTTTGAACCAAACTCTTTATTAAATCCATAGTAGAAGATTATTCTCATTTTGCTTTCATATCAGTTAATAGTTTCCAGTATGTCTGCCTTTGTGTCACTTGTCTGTTTCTTCCACGGAACTAGATATGGTTTAACCAATGCTTTGATCCACAATGTCATATGGATTACAATCCAGTAGTATAATTTTGGAAACTTAAAGCTGATGTCTGTACTCAGGTGGTGGAATTCTACATGCAGAAGTTAGATGGTTAGTATACTTGTGAGAACTTTTGAATTGCAGAGTTGTTGGCATATTATTGATAAAAAATTTTCATTATTTGACAAATTAACAAATACAGTATACATCTCAAGAATTGTATATTTAGTTGGTATATTTTCTTTTTCAACGAATCATGATTTATCTCCACAAAGGAAAGAAGTGAATATTTATCAAGCCAAAGATAAAATGGTATTGTCATTACATAAATTGCAATGCTGGATCTTATTTGTGGAAGAAATTATTTTTTTTTAACGTTTTTCAATTTTTGATGATTTTATTCAAGAATCTGAACTGCATTTAGAAGCTGCAATAATCAGTGATATTAAAACATAATTTCTGAAGCTTTATTGGAATGTCTGAGTAGTTTCCAAATTTGAAGAACAATTTCAAAATTTATTAAAAGTGCAGCATAATTTCTGGCAATGGATTATGAAAATTTAATTGAAATTATTTCAGATGTTCACTTAAAGTCCAAGTTTGAAAGAGTTTGAGTAGCAAATATCTAGTGTGATATATTTTATGAATATCTAGATTTATCAAAATGAATTTTGTTACTGTTTGCAATATCATAGTAGACTGGATGCTGTACCAGAAATGCAAATTTAGTTATGTTATATGAAACCAAACCTGTAGAAGATACTGGAATCAAAAAGCAACAGTATTCTTCACATATTTTTTTAAATTTTTTTATGAGTTGCAAGTAAAAACACATTTTTATTTTAATCTCTAATTTGTTTTTTTTATATGAATAAATTATTAAAATAATTTTGTTTATTTATTTTATTTTAATTGGTATCGCCCCAAGCAAGACAGCAAAGCCACTAAAACATAAGGGGGTTACATGATGTGAAAGAATTAGGAACAGAAATATTAATAATGAGCAGAATTAGTAATTAGGAGGACAGTAGATAACAATTGACATTGCATTTAAATTTTTGCAGATTAAAGTTGGCTGGAAAGTATGGAACCAGAAGGGAGTTCTACAAGCAAGAAAATGTTAGCATAGAACTTATGGCTACATCTAGCCAACTCAGCAGTAAATTGATGAGGTCTCAATGCCTGTCTAGTACTGTGCTTAAACTCATAGTCTTGATACCTTAGCAAAGAGATCATCCGAGCAATTATCATGAAGGTATTTCTTACTCTGTGGTAAATCACTGAAGCCGAGCCACCAGATCAAGACCAATAATATTGCTGACTCTTTGGATCTTATCAAGGAGCTTAAGGTAAATAGCAGCGGCTATGGACTATATGGCAACAATATTCTAAGCATGATAAATTTCTGGAGAGAAAAATTGTCTAGCACAACACAGGGAGCCAACTTTCTTAGCAGCTGATCTAGCATTGGATTCAATATAGTTTTTTCCATTTTATGTCTGCTGAGAACATTCAAAACTATAGTGATATAATGTTAACACTTTCCTATATCTTTAGGTAATCCTAAAAAATTAGGAAGGTGTTAATATTATTCTTGAAAAATTGTAAGAATTCCTTGACAAAAAATATCTAGAAACTGTTGATGTTAGTTTGTTTTTTTTTTTTCATTTCATGTATAACTAAAGCATTATAGAGAAATTATATAAAAGCTTTAAACTTTTATATAATTTCCCTATAATACTAGTATTTAATTTTTGATAAATGTTATATTTTTATATTGAAATGTTTAGTAATATATATTAAATCCTTTGAACATCTTTTAACTTTCACATTTATCTGAATATAAATTTATCGAGAGTATGTATCATTTTAATAATAATTTTATATTCATGTATTATTTTTTTATTTGCTTGAATTTATTTACAGTGCTTAGAATTTGGTTGTATCATTTGGGGAAAAATGTCTGGATATCGTCCCTGGCCTGGTTTGACAATTGCTGGTGAATTAGTTGGGAAAAACAATTCTCCAGGATCAACTTGGATCTTTTGGTTTGGTGACCACAAAATTTCAAATGTAAGAAGTGATCTTTATTCAGTCTCAGTTTGAAATAGTTTTCATGATCTTTCACTTTGTCTTTATAATATAAGGTATGGTTTGAATCCTTTTACCAATTCTTGATCATACTTAAATTGTTATTTTCTTTCTCTTTTTAACTCTGATAATCACAAAGTTTGCTCCTGCATAGCATTTCTAAACCAATGTAACAAATAAAAGCCAAAGTAAAAAACACCACTGAATCCTATTGACATTTATTACCCACAATGTTCTGGTCTTTGTCTGTAAAAAAAAGTCCCGTGTTCATTTATTCAAGTCAAAAAATGTTGAATTGAAACTTGAAAACATAAAAAATACAAAATATGGGTGAATAAATTTCAAATACATTTTTCAGAGTCAGCATTTGAACTAGTAGTAGAACTTGGAATTAAAGAATATAATATAATATCTCCAATTTTGAATTCAGGAATGGAATGAATCTGATGAGATACTTGTACTGTTTCATCTCCTCTTTTGACCATTATTGAATGAGTCTTATCGTTGCCATACATTAATTCTATGGCTCTTTCCAGGAGATCTAGGTTTATTGGGATTTTTTTATAAGTAATACATCCTCTAATATTACTTAAATATTCTTTAAACCAAAGCTCACAAAATTTGATAAATGCAACAGTACTAGTCTTGATTGAATTGACTACATCAGATTTAGTTAAGGAATCAACTTGCTAAATGTAGTATCTTGATATGATGGGCATGCACATATACTATGTACAGCAGCAGATATAAACACTACCTATTGCTTTGTAGGAAATAAATATATAGAGATTCACCATTACACCTCATTATCATGTATTCTTATTCATGAGACTGAAGATTGTAACCACCTTAATAGCGAACATGAAACAAGAAAAACTAAAAAAATAACAACAAATTTGATATGGCAGCAGAAAATCTAAGCAGTCGAATTAAGAATTTTGACTGTTACAGCAAACTGGTGACAATAGGCCCCAAATGGACCTGGTGGCTGAAAGTATTCAAATCTTATGTCCAGAGACAAAGAATACTTGTTGAAGAATTCATAAAAGGTGAGTGAGACAAATAAGACATACTTTACTATTGCATTTAGCAGAAATTTAGAAAGAAATTTTCACAACACTGCTGGACACAGATAAACTATGAAGCAGCAGTGACAGCTCTAAACAACTACTTTGTACCTCAAGTGAACATTTCTTTTTCTATAGACAAGCATTCCAACAAGTGAAGCCACAGCCAGCCTAAAATTTCCAACAGTATGCCACACATCTCTGAAAACTTGTCTTGGTCTGCAATTATGGTAATAATCACATTTGCGATGGGCTATTGTGGAACTGTAAATCCATGTATATCAAATATAGACTACAAGAAGGAGGTGACTAACTAATGCTCGACATTGCCATACAACTGGCCATACAGTCAGAGGGAATAGAATTGCAGATGCACTCTTCAGAATGTAGAAGAGAGAGAAAAAATTGAAAGTACAAACTGCAATATATGTACCAAAACAAAAAGGTAAAAAAATTCAGAACACACAAACTAACCCACAAAGTGAATGTGTTACAGGTGTGACTTGACTGGATACTATGGAAGGGATACACAATATCCAGCCTGTGGAAAAAAAATGTAATAAGTGCAGTAAGACAAATTACTTCGCGAGCATGTGCAGAAAAAACAGATGAACATGTTAACAGCAGTAACAATTTGACATGAAGACTGGATATAGCTTATGCTTTTGCAATCAGCAATGTCAAGTCTGGCAAAGTGACACTCAATCTTGGAAGTATGCTATTAACAGCACTCACCAGCATAAATGTTATCAATAAAAATACATGGGCAAAGCTATAATGACAGACAGTAAAATGCATAAGCATTAAGGTGGAACCAACAAAGCCACTGTTTGTCTGTGGATGTCCCAAACCACTGACAACACTAGGAACCTTCAGAACTGAAGCCAAAATCTGTGACAACAAATGCAATGCTGAATTTTTTGTAATAGATGGTGTAGGTGTACCACTAATAGGCCTGAAGACAGCTACACAGCTCCATCTCCTAAAGATACAGAATATTGGAAAGGTGAGTCCCATTGTACATTTTGACAACCTTTAAGTTAAGGGACTCAAAGAAAAATTGCAAAAAAAGATTATAAACGTGTATTGTCTGGAATTGGTGATCTGAAGGGTCACCCAATCAAACTAAGTGGATACGTCAATAAAACCATCAGTTCAACCTCTTCGCCAAATCCCATTCAGGTTTAGAAAAATGTGCCAGAATAGAGAGATGTGTACTACAACTACAGCCCTATTAGTAGTGTATGCTGCTGGAACTAAGATGATTGTGGACCTACTCTTTCGCTACTCAAACCTGAGAATGAAACAAATACTGAACTTGGATATGAAACCAAACAATATGTTCAATTTGTAACTGTAGAAGCAATACCAAAGTCCATGTCAACATGCTAGATAGAGGAGCTCAAAGCATTCTTTGTGAAAGCAGCATCTCTCATAGAAAGTGCAATCCACTGTGGCCACAAGCCAATGGAGATGTGGCATGACAAAACTCTTCTATGCTAAAGGCCCCGAAGATTGCTCATGCTCAAGGCAAAAACTATTGAAAGAAATTGAACACCTACCTCTGATTTACTTCTAATTCTTTTATTTATTGTTTTGCTTCTATTATTGTCATTAAAGTAACATTTGATGACAAACTGTTTACTACAACATCTAGTGTAAAATATATGTGTTTATGCCTGTATGTTTTTATGTGTTTACCTCTGATGGCCATTCTTGTTGTAGTAGAGGGGTTTGCATGGCCCAGTGACAATGCCATCTGGTTCTAAACTCCTGGCAGCAAAGTCGAAGACAAGGACCCAGAGTAAGCACAACCAACCCCCAAAACTCAATGGTGGAAGAAGTGGATGATGATTACAACAGATCTCAAAAGTTGAACCAGTGGATGAAGATGGCTACACATGATGGACATGCTTCAGAAGGCAGTCCATTACAGTTTCCTAACTGGATTATTCCATATGTGCTGCAGGGGAAGGTCATGAAATCAAGATATGTGGGTCACACTCCTGGCAAGTTGAGGTCCACCTTAAACAAATTCATGCCATCAGCACTTTCTTCTACTTTGATGTACTTTCATCTTCAATTAAATTTTGCAAAGCCAAACTGCAATATGGAATGGATGACAGGAACAAGTTTTGGCAAAAATGGAAGCTTCTAGTTCTGAACCTGCACGTTGACAGTGAATGTAGTCATCAACACCATCAACATAAAGGAAGCAATCAGCAAAGAAGAAATTAAATTCTTGGATATAATTATAACTGGGGGGCCAATTTAATTTTTTCATGCTAATAAATTGTTATTTTTGTATATGATAGAATTTTCAAATAATTGTTTAATTTCTTTTTTCCTTTTTTTTTTTTTTTTATTATAGTCATAATATTTTGTTCCTTATAGTCATAATTTTATAGTTTTTCCTTATAGCAAGCAATTGATCTTCCATTACACCTAATGATTCACTACTAAACATTTTTATCTATATTTCTTTCTACAAGTCTTTCATCAAATATTTTAGTCAAGGACAAGAAGAAATAGTTGTTCTGTAGGCCTACATATAAACCTACATTAAAGCTAGGAAGAGGAATAGATACAAAATGTTCTTTGTTTTAGCTTTATAGTATTTATCACATATGGGATTAATGTTTGCTTTAGATTTGCACCAATTAAATGAAGAATAGAAGTTATTATTTTTTAACCAGTCATAACTATTATGCTTCAGACTTGTGCTCAACTCTTACTCTTTACATCTTCTTTTCCTACTTTTAAAAATGTTATCTCACACATTTGGATATAGAATGTCTGCAATGAAGTTTTCAAAACGTGTAATAAAATTTACATATTTCACTTTATACTCACAGGGAAATCTTTCAAAGTCAAATGTTTTGTTTATCACTTAGGTTATTTTTTGAGGTTTCCATTTAGAAAAATCAGAATTAAGAATTATTTTCTTTTTTTAAATAAAAACTTCCACAAAATCGCTAATAAATTAGCACACCATGATAAAAAATGCTTCAAACTTAATGAAAACAAAATTTTATTGTCAAAATCTTTGTTATAATTAAGAAGAAAGATCAAAGCATTTTTTTAATTTTTAACTAAATTTTTAATTAATGATTAGTATAAGAAAATTTAGTGTCTTTTTTGCAGTTAAAAAAAGTACATTGATTTGGAAATTGCAAAATCAAATAATTATCAGATTTTAATGAAATTTTCAGGACTTATTCACAAATGAATGAAATTATTTCTTATATATATCTGTTACCCACACTTAATTTTATGGAATTTTGAGAAATTTCAGCCTCTTCAGATTTATATTGGTTAAAAGAAGGAGTCTTTGGAGAATTTAAATCATTTGTTGTTTTTTTTCAGACACAAACAACATTTACTGAAAATCTGCTCTGAATCATAAAATAAAAAATGCAATAAAACTATTACATTATTAAAAAAAAATGTAATTGCTTTTATAAATAAGATATATTAAGGACACTATCATCTTAAGAAAAAAATTTTTTTTTTAATGAGTATTGAATCTTTACAAGAATTGTTTGCATTTTTTTTAAATTTTAATTAAAAAAAGTTTTAAATTATTTAAAATTCTGTATTAATTTCAGCCCTTTAGATGATATTATTAAGTAAAATTTATATTTACTAATAATAAATGGAAAAGCTTAATACAAATCATCAAACACCAATATTTTTAAAAGAATTTCAAATTTTTTTTATTGTGTTTACCAATTTTTATAAATATGGGTAAACATTCAAAGCATTATCAGAAAATAAGAGTGATAATTATAGTAAATTTAAATCAACATTAGATTACAAAGAATTTAAATTAAATAAAAAAGGCTCTCATATCATTTTTTTTAAGTGTTTTACAGATAAAGTCTCCATAGAACAACAGCATGTCTATCATCATGTCAGGCACATCAATATGGCTACTGTTGGGTTAAAAATGCATTTCTGTGATATTTTAAACTTAAAAGTAAATAATATTTGTTTCAAATCAGATTAATTATACTTTTAATATTCCCCAAATAAAGTTTCAGAAAAGTAAATTTTATTTTTGGAAGTTTTTAATAAAGAGAATTACATTGCAATGAAAGATGACTAAAAAGGGGGCACATATTAGCTACTTTAGCAAAAAAAACACCTTCCAGTCAATTTAAATTAGTTTTTGAAACACAACAAAATATTGGAAATATTAAATTTAATCTATTAGCTTGAAATTAAAACTAAAACAAAAGCTTCAAGAAAGATTTTTCATTTGTATCACATTTTTGTGGAGATCCCTATATCAAATAGAATAATTTTTATAAAGTTTTTAAATCTTTTAAAATTCAATTTCAATGATGTAATTGTTAGGGAATATTGTTAAGTAAAACTATATTTATTAATCATATATTAATAATTGTAAAGCTTATTAAAATTTATGGAACCATTCAAAATTCTTTTTAAAATACATTTTAAAAAGAATTTTGAATTGTTTTTGTATAAACATGCCAATTTTTGTATATATGGATGACCATACACAACATTTCATTATGAGGATACCAGATTGGCAGTTTTCTGGCTGCTGCATCTGAATGGTAGTAAAGAGCCTGGACTTTTTGGTAATACTTAGATCAACAGTTGCATAATATGGGTATAGGCCATACATGGGTAGGTGTCCCTGCATGTATTTTTGGTGAGCAACGCTGAGGCCATGTTAAGCTTTCATCTTAGCCATCTACAATTGAAGCAATACAAACTGGCTCTGGCCAGTTTCTATTACCATAGATGATAGTGATAATTATTTTGACCCTTTTCTTAAAACAAAATCTCATGACTGATACAAAGAAAAGAAATAAGAGTAAAAACATTATAACATATTAGGTTGGTGCAAAAATAATGGCGTTTTTTGACGTATTTTTTAACATAAAAAAAAACGCCATTATTTTTGCACCAACCTAATACATATGCATGACCTTGATGTTTATATCTGGGAAAATATTCCAATTGCTAGGGAATTGTTTCTGGAGTTCCAGATGATTCTTTCATTGCACTCTGTTAGCTATTTTCCTTTATCGCTCTCCTTTTTCTCAGGACTGTAATATATTAGAGAAAATTTCTGTCTATATAGAAATGACTCTCTCTCTACATCCATTTGTGAACAATTTTGTGTTTGGTGGTTTTAATACTCATCACATGAAGTGGCTTAAGCATTCTACTGTTACTAATGTTCTGGTACTCAGACCTTCAATTTTTCTGTTCAGTGTCTTAGTCAAATAATAGATTATGCTACTCATTTTCCTAATACTGAAGGAGGAGGTAGAAGCAGCAGTAAGGATCCTGAAACTTGGCAAGTCAGTTCAAGCGGACAATGTAATAGCTCTATGTCAGCGGGATTGGGAAGTGGCCAAAAGAGTGGACCCAGCCACTGGTGATACTCCCTACCAAAGAAGGGTAATCTCAAGCAATGCCAGAATTATAGAACAGTAAGCCTAATCTGCTACCCCAGCAAGATCATGCTCTGTATTATCCTCAGCTGTCTGAAACCCAAGGCTGAAGAACTATTGTCGGAAGAGCATACAGGACAAGACAGACCACAGTGGAAGAAATCTTCAACTGTAGGGTCCTCATCAAGAAACATCTGCAAAACCAGAGGGACTTGTTCCACATTTTCATTGCTTTCAAGAAAGCATTTCATCAGGTATGGCATCATGGCATTTCCTCAGAGGATTAAACTGTGGTGAACAGTCCCGTAGAAGCGAGCCAGAGTGGCTTGCATCTGGTGTGTAGGAAAATATGGATCTTGCCTTAACATGTGGCATATGACATCAAGTTTGCTTCATGAAAATGGCATTACTCTCCCATCCAGCCATTCTAGCAGTATGTGCAATGATGAGGAATTTTTATACAATTTGGCACCAATAGCAAGTCGTGTGCTGATTGGTCGAACTGGAGGAGGCAATTTGCCTGTATAACCAAGAATAACAGTGAAGAACGCTGATTAGCTGGGGAACCGCAGTGTTGGGCTGATAAAAGAGTGCTGGAGCTATGAAAAAGGGGATAGAAACGTTGGCTATACGTAGTGACGTGTGAAGAAAGCTAGGACGGTGAATTGAACCAGCGATATTGTGATTTGTACAAGTGATGTTGCAGCAATACAGACTTATTTAAGCTACAAGCTATTTCGGCATTTTCTCTAATCATGGCAGACAGAAGTTTCGATATCAGGCTGATACCTGAATTCAGTGGAGCTGCTACCAATCTACCAATCGTAGAATGGATTGAAAATTTGGAGTTGGTTTGTGAACTTTGCGAGATGAAGAAAGTCGAGCAGGTACTGCCACTGTGCTTGCAAGCCGGGGCTCTCTCTGTATGTTGACAACTGACAAAGGAGCAGAGGTCAGATCCAGAGCAGATTAAGCAGGCCCTTATAACTGCATATGCGGTGGATTCATTCACTGCGTATGATCAGTTTGTGTCACAACGATTTCGGCCAGGTGAAACAGTAGACAAATTTTTAGCAGAGTTGAAACGGCTAGCTTTATTGGTTGACAGCCAACTGCCTGAACGATGGATGACGTGTGCCTTCATTTCTGGACTGCCGCAACAAGTCAAGCAACTTCTCCGCGCATCATCCAGAATGGACACTATGACGTTGGACCAGATCCTGACTCGAGCTCGGGCCATTTTGACCGATAGCAAAGAGCCAGATGAGTCAGTTGCCGCAGCAGCTCAACAGACGAATATAGCAGCTCAACAGATGGGTGGCATTGTGTGTTTTAAGTGTTTTGGTCCCAACCACTTGGCAAAGGATTGCAGGCAAGGCTACTCGGAGAAGACAGCTACCCAGACCCGAAGATCCCGCCACGGGATACAGTGTTTTTGGTGCAACAAGGTTGGGCACATTTCCTCAGAGTACTAGGGAAACGGATCCAGGTAACAGACGTCAGCGCCGGCCTTTTCTCCAAGCAACTAAAAAATACAGTGCTACCTATCATTGAGGTGGCCGTATATGGAAAGAAGTGCATGGTCCTGGTTGATTCTGGGTGCTCATGGACGTTGGTGAGCAAATGCGCATGTCACAATTGGCGACCAATGAAGACGCAAGTCCTAACTGCTGACGGTAAAGCACTAAAATGCCATGGACAGGGCAATATTGCGTTGAATATTAGTCATGCTCAACCCGTGTACATTGATGCCCTAACTGTGGATGGACCACTACTTGGGTTCAATCTTCTTCTTGGGATTGATGTAATTAAAGAATTAGGAGGAGTGCACATCAATTCCTCAGGAGAAGTTCAATTTTCTGAAGAAGAAAGTAAGCTCCAATGTGCTGCTATTTCTATCATTGAACCCAACTTTGGTGTAGAGTTCGACCATCATAACAAAGTATGGACAGCCTCATGGAAGTGGACCAATGGACAACCGCCTATAACTCTGAAGAATAGAGTGGCAGAATATTCCATACCTGATTATGCACGGGACGAATATGAAAGGGAACTGCAGTCATGGTTGGATAATGGATGGCTGCAACCATACCCCGAAGACTAACTTGGTCCACCTAAGTGTCTAATCCCATTAATGGCAGTGATATAAGACAGCAAGCAGAAGGTCCGCCCAGTACTGGATTACCGTGAGTTAAATGGTTTTGTAGAACCATATACTGCTAACTCGGAGGTTTGTGCACTTGTTGCGAGAATGGCGATGATTGGGGGCCGATGTATCTTCGTTGGACTTGCAGAGGGTGTATCTGCTGATACATGTGGAGACGCGCTGTGGCCCTATCAAACTGTCATAGTGAAGGGGCAAAGATATTGCCTCACCCGACTGGGTTTCAGTTTAAATGTGGCACCTCTCATTATGAAAGCTATAATTGATGCAGTATTATTGCAACACAAAACCATTGCAAATGCCATATCAGCATATGTTGACAACATTTATGTCAACAAGAGTCTAATTCCTGTCACATGTGTGAGAGAGCTCCTGTCCAAGTACAGACTAGTGTGCAAGGAACCAACAAGATTAGAAGACGGAGCTAAGGTGCTGGGCTTACAGGTCTGGAATGACAATGGTACTCTCTGATGGAGGCGAGGTGGAGAGATCCCCGATACCCCTGTGAGGATAACTCAGCACGTATTTTCGTTATGTGGAAAACTTGTGGGCCACTTTCCCGTTTGCAGCTGGCTACGAGTGGACACTGCATTTGTGAAACGACAGGCAAGCACTCTAACCACAGGATCAGATGACAAAGTTGAGAATCCCTCTATTAATTGCATGTTAACCGACATAATAACCAGAATACGCAAGGCCAATTCAATAGGAGGAGACTGGTGTGTGAGTGGCTGCAAAATGAATGTGTGGATGGATGCGAGTTCCGTAGCCACAGATGTCGTATTAGAGGTAGATGGAAACTTTATTGAGGATGCATCGTGGCTGCGCCCGGTTGGAATAGCTATGCACATCAATTTGGCTCTTCAATGGCAGGTGTCGACAATACAACTTTTTACTGATTCAGCATGTGTTCATCAGTGGATTTCGAACAGCTAAAATGGCAAGGCTCGAATAAATACGAAGGTGTCTGGGGAAATGTTAGTGTGGAGACGTCTGAACACACTTCACAAGCTTGTAGCTGAATATGGCTTGATGGTGGACATAATACTGGTCAAATCCAACATGAATCTGGCAGACCAGCTGACCAGGATGCCAAAGAGGTGGTTAAACCTACACAAGGAGGGAACGGAGCCACTGCAGTCAGTATGCGCCACTGCAAAGACCAAGGTGGACGCACACCAAGTGGCTAATGTCCACCAAAAAACTGGACACACAGGCATGAAAAGGACCCTGTACTTTGTTAGGTTGATAGACCCTTCAGTATCGTCAGAAGTGGTAAAAGCAGTTGTCAAGGAATGTCAGGCGTGCTAAACCATTGACCCGGCTCCAGTGCATTGGCGAAAAGGAAAGCTGAACGCAGTGGCGTAGCTGAGGGGGGCAGACGGCTCCGGGTGCCAGCACAGGAAGGGTGACACAATGTCGCACCCAACAAAAATTTTCAACCAGGCTAAGGTGCCAAAAATAGTCTGAAAACAGTGGTGGACACAGGGTTTCGCAGGCGGACATATGACCCCCCAGTTTTGTCCCCCCCGTCAGAAATTTTCTGATAAATTATCGGGAAATTTGTGAGTAGGAAAAATAGCAGTGTTTTCAGCTTTCATGTGTTTCAGTTGCTACAATCTTGGTTACTAACAAGAGACATTGTTGTAACATTTTATCGGATGATATGGTGTTTTAACTCTGCATCATTAATAACAACAAAGCGAAATACGAAGCCAAAAGTGCAACAATTTCAGTCTTACCTGTGTATCAATTCGCTGAGATACAATTTTCTATTGAGTGAGCGATATACTTTTGAATATATCTACTAGTGTTTGGACGATTAATTGGATCGGAATCGAGAATGGGAAAAATCGGAACTTTTGGGGGAATCGGAAAAATGTGTGTCTATTTTCCAATTCCAAAAACGATTCTTTTAAATTTTTAACTTAATTTTCCATTATTGGTACTAAAGATAAATATTTATTGTTTTTAAATTATCATTAAAACTAAAATCATAATAACATCGAAATACGATGTAAATTTATTTTACAAAAAAATAAACTTTGCATAAATTCTCTAGGTAACCTTTAAAAGAATGCAGTTGATTTACAATGTTCCGAAAAATGCTTAAAAATTAACTAGAACATTTTTATCAAGAAAAATGCTTTCAAACATCATTGATAATTAAATGGTACCTAGAAAATGATGCAACGGAAAATTGGACACCGGAAAATTAGCAACAGAAAATTACGTCAACCATGAGCCAGTCGAGACTGTCTAGCTGTGCTGTCCATTGAAAACGAGCTTACAAGACAAACAGATTTTGACAATGTCATTGACCAGTTTGCCACAATGAAAACAAGAAAACATTCATTCTAAGACCATAGTATCGAATGTCATTTTGTGTATTGCCGTGTTTTGTATTTAGTTGTTCTGAAAGTGAACAGTTGCATTTTAAAAATCTTTTGATTTGAGCTGATTATTTTGTGGTATTGGATTTTGTCTTGGATCATACATGTAAACAGTAACGTACCGGTCAGTAGAGTAAAGTAGAGGTAGAGCAGGTATGAAAATTTAGCTACAGCTAACCATTCATAGGGTGAATCGGGGTCATTGGGGTGACATTTGAGCTGACCGCTCTGGGTGACGTTTATTCTAGCTATGCCACTGGCTGAACGTGAGGGACAACTGGAATAGGTTAGCGATGGACATCACTCACCATGGTGGTAAGCACTTTCTGACAATTATTGATTGTGGACCTTCTCGGTTCGCGATATGGCGTCCACTACGTCAACAAGATTCTACTAGCGTAGTTCGGCAGTTAGAGGCAACTTTTTATGAATGGGATCCACCACTCGAGATACTGACAGACAATGACACAACATTCACGTGCAAACATTTCAAGAATTTTTTGAGTAATTGGGGTGTTCAATTGCGGTTCCGGTGTGTCTATGCACCTGCCGGGAATGGTATAGTAGAAAGAAGTCACCGAAGCATCAAAACAATTGCAGCTAGAAAGTGCTCTATACCGGAGGCGGTTTACTGGTATAACATTACGCCTAAAGATAATCATTCGCCTACCACTGCACCAGCTGATGCACTTTATAGCTACCATACCCATGTATGGGGCATCGAGGCTATGTCCCCCATTGAATCGCAGAATATTCAAGGAGCATATGAAGTGGGAGACGTCGTTTGGGTGAAAACTCCCCACGGGAGATGCACGACTAAATTTAGAATGGGTCACGTGACTCAGGTTAATAGCCCACAGTCAGTGCACGTTGATGGAGTTCCGTATCATGTGAAGGATTTGCATCCCTTTATGGGATCGGTCCTGACGGATACACAGGACAGCGATTCTGAAGAGAGTGAGCGGTTAGTAAATTTGAGATCAACCCCATTATGAGAAACTGATCACTCTCTTGGTACTAAATCTGTTATAGACGACACAAATGGAAAAGATGACTCCCCAACTGTTAGCGTCCAAAATACTAATCTGGTAAATCCTGCTATCTCCCCTGATGACAGTTCATCTGAAGATGAAGCTTTTATTGCTCCACTCCCTTGATGAAGTACCTGGCAAAAGCGACCTTCTCGCGACTGTATGTTTTGTGATCATGAGATCAGTGGGGAGTGTGGTGAACAGCCCCGTAGAAGCAAGCGAGCCAAAGTGGCACATGACATCAGCAAGTTTGCTTCGTGAAAATGGCATTACTCTCAAGTCCAGCCATTCTAGCAGTATGTACAATTTGGCATGCTTCCACCAATAGCAAGTCGTGTGCTGATTGGTTGAACAGGAGGAGGCATTTTGCCTGTATAACCGAGAATAACAGTGAAGAACGCTGATTGGCTGGGGAACCACGGAGTTGGCCTGATAAAAGAGTGCTGGAGCTGTGGAAAAGGATATAGAAACGTTGGCTATACATAGTGACGTGTGAAGAAAGCGAGGACGGTGAATTGAACCAGCGATATTGTGATTTGTACAAATGACGTTGCAGCAATACAGACTTATTTAAGCTACAAGAAGGACTCATAAAAGTCAGCCAGGCCTTCTATGACCATGCCACTGGTGCAGTTCTCTTGAGTAGCCAAGTAGGTGATTTCTTCCAGACAACTATCAGTTTCAGATGTTTACTCTCTCCAATTCTCTTCAACCTGTTTCTGGAGAGAATTATGCAGGAAACCCTTCATGATCGCAACACTGGTGGTAGACCGTCCTGGAACCTGAATTTCACAGATGATATTGAGCTTATCGTGGGCAGTAAAGGTGGTCTGCAAGACCTGACCAACAATCTTATTGAAAAATCTGGTGCATATGGAATGGAACTCGAGACAGACAAATCCAAAGTAATGGACAGTGAACTACTTAAGGAAATGTCCAGCTTCAAATACTTGGGTGCAACCCTGTCAAAAGATGGCACTTGAAACACAGAAATCCACATATGGATCACCACATCCACAGCAGTGATGGCCAGACTGGAAAGGATATGGTAAAGCAACATCAACTTCCATACCAAGTTTAAGCTCTACAAATCACTGGTCATATCCTCCAACCTCTACGGGTGTGAGACTTTGGCATTCCTGGTTAAGGCAGGCAAAAGGTTCCAGGCATTCAAGAGAGAACATATACTTGAGAAAGCACCTCCATATCTCCTATTGGGAACACAAAACCAATGACTATATACAAAGCAAGGTCAAAATTCTTGTGGGTCGACAGGAATTTCTCCATGTCATTATTAAGCATTGGAAGATGTCATGGTTTTGCCATGTCACATGGTATAACAGCCTCTGCAAGACCGTCATGTAAAGGCAGACACAAGCAGGGACAGCAGCACTAAAGCTGATCATACAATATCAAAGAGTGGACAGACATGACAATGCCAGGACTTCTGAGAGCCACTGCCAACAAATTATCCCTGAATAGGTTGTCTGTTTCTTCTACCCTTAGGTCTCCCCAATGACCAAAGCAGTCATGAGACTAAATTTGATCAACATATTTATTCCTTACCTCTATTCCTAGCTCTTGTTGAGCATCATAACTCTAATCTCTTGGCAATTCGTATCATGCAGTAGTGTCTATTGATATTTTTTTGTCTATGAGAAAGGAAACTCCTATGAACAAAACTTCTTTCTGCTACCAGCATACCAATTGGAATCATTTCATGATTTTCTTCAAGAAACCCCTTGGATTGATATTTTTAACATTCCTATTGAGAATAGTACCACAGAAGTTTCTTCTTCGGTTAAAGCCAGCACCAATGCTTTTGTTCCTTCTCAAAAATACTGGGTGAAACTACAATCTTCTCTTTGGTTCACACCAGCCTGTTCAGTCACTATAACCCACAGGAATCACTTTTTCTGGATGTTCTAGTGTAATAGTTCTGATCATAACAGATGCCTATTTGTGTTTGCTCATAATGGTTGTAAATGTGTTCATTGAGGCTAAATCTTTGTTTGCTGATAGAATGAGGTACCATATGGCCTTTAACAGATTTTGCTCTCATGACTCTGTAATAATGTTTTAAATAAGAGTAAATTTTCTATCTCTCTTCTCTTTACCCAATTTGAAGAGTTAGCAGAATGTCTGGCTCATAAATTCTTTTTACATTCTACCCTTGATTCATCTAGTGTATCTTTGCCTGACTTTCTACTTGGAACTGATTCTTTGTTATGTGGTATATATATAAAATTCTTTTGCGAAAGTTTTTAATGAAAATAAAAATTAACAAGTTCTTGCATGGTTTCTGCTATCATCTCGAAACTGGATCCCCCAAAAGCATATGTACTTGGTGATATACCTGCAATATTCCTTAAGAAATGTGCTCCTGAACTGGCTCCTGTTCTCTCTAAAACTGTACAATAAGTGCCTCACTGCTTCTTGCTTTCCTACTTGTTGGAAATCCTCTTCTGCAGTTCCAGTCTTTAAGAATTCAGGCAAACCATCTGATCCTTCTATTGGTCTATTAGCTTTCTACCTCTTTTTGGCAAAGTACTAGAGGTTCTCATCAACTCTGAATTGGTTAAGCATTTCATCTCACAGGCTCTTTTAAGCAATATGGGTTTCACTTCTTTAGATCAACGGCTGGTGTATTAACAATTATTGTTAAAAGAGTCTATCGAGCTTTAGATAAGAATGGGCAGTTGCTTTAGATATTTTGAAGGTATTTGACAAGGTTTGGCATACTGGTGGTCTTCACAAGCTGAAAGGTTATGGTATTTCTAGATAAATTTTTGAACTGATTCAGTCTTAACAAATTGCAAAATAAAAGCTGTCTTGAATGGCCATGCTTCTAGATCTTTTTGCATTAATGCAAGCGTCCCCCAGGACTTACGTTTTTCCTAATTTTTATCAACAACATTCCTGATGGCATCAGTTCTCAATTCAGTATCTATGCTGATGACACAATCATTTATTCCTGTCTTAATAGTAAGTCTAGTCAGTTTGACATGGTGAAATTGGCAGTTGATCTAAAAAATGACCTACAATCTGTTAACTGAGGCAAGGAATAGCTTGTTAATTTAAGATGTAATTCACTGGATTTTCTAAAGGTAATGCTTACCTTTTACTTAAAACAGAATGAAAATAATGTTTTATTTATACACAGTATCACGTGAGATGCCTTAAGGTATAAAATTCTTTTGCAAAAGTTTTTAATGAAAATAAAAACAAGTTCTTATAAAAGGTGGAAATCCTTAATGTTCTCTTTATTTGTTTCTTTGACTTTAACTTTAAAATTTAAAAGTTTTCATTAATTTTAACTTGAATCTTGTACTTGAAATTTAAATGAACCTTCCTTATAATTCAATTCCTGGGGGAGATTTTAGTAATTTTCCCCTTTGCCTGAAAGGGGTCTATAGTCTAGTTCAGTAACCTTCTTAGAGATGGTGTCTGAATAAAATTATCCAACCACCTGTGCTGTGAACAAGTTAACATAAGTAGATAGATTCAGTAATTACCAGGCCTGTACTCCTTCAATGTATGAAAGTAGAGGTTTATCCTTTGTTTCCCGTTTATTATGTGCTTCAACAGTTCCTTTCTTCTAAGACCATAATTATTTAACTATTTGGTGATCTAACTGATCAGTGGCTGCAACTTTTCATTTTGAGGGTACCGGGTTGGCTGTTTTCTTGTTACTGCATCCCAAGTGGTGGTAAGGAGTTCAACGACTTAAAGAAGTTGCTCTGGTCAACAGTGCTATGTTATGCATGGATAGGTGTCCCTGCATGTACTTCCAGTGGGCAACTCTGAGGTCCCATGAAGCTTTAGTCTTAGCCAAATTCCAGACAGTTTGTATTGTCATAGACAACAGTGTTAAATATTTGTGTCTTTTTCTCCTTAAAAATTAAAATAATGTTATGTGAGTTACAATTAAAAGCTATAAGAGTAAATCAGCAAACAAAAAAATCACCTACTCTTCTCAGCCTTTCTTTCTCCAATATTTGTAGTATTTATACCAATTTCTGTAATGTAGAATCTTATCTTTTGAAATGTTCTCCAGATATCTTAGAACAGTTTTAGTTTAACAAAATACTATCTCTACCAGTGAATTCTCAGTTTCAGGCTATATTCCACTTTGCTGAAAAGATTCTAGTAAAAATATGGCCTTGGTGTTTATATTTGAGAAAATTGTTTCTTGAGTCTTCTTTCATGTACTTTCAACTTTCTTTATTGCACTCTGCTTGCTATTGCTTTTTCCTTTATCATTCCAATTTGTCTCAGGAATGTAAAATATTAGAAAAAATATCTGACAATAATGAAATCTCTCTCTCTCTCTATCTGTGAACATCTTTGTTGTTTGTTGATTTTAATGTTTATCATGTCAAGTGACTTCTAATGTTGCCAGTAATCAGATTTTCAATTTTTCTGTTGCTTAGTCTCTCAGTTAAATAGTAGATTTCCTTATTCCTTTCCCTAATAATTCTGATCAACATGCTTCTTTACTTAATTTATTCCTTACTGTTACGAGGAAGCATTTCTATATAAATAATAAAAAAAAGAAAAGAAAAAGTCTACAATAAGGTTAAAATTTATAGTAAAGGATTCTACTGAGTCCTACTTGTTAATACAAAAAAGTTTTCATTCATGATGTAGTTGTAAAATAGAGAAATTAGAAATAGAATGTTTGGAAGATTCTAGATCATTCTAGTATATTCGAGAAAAACCTATATGATTCAAGAAATATCTAGAAAAATGCTAATTAGGTGCTAGCCCCTATAAAAATAGGTTTTTGAAAAAGAGTTGTCAGTTGTAAAAAGGAATTTCTACCAGTATCAACTCCGGCTTTTTGATTCGAGGATTAGTTTCTCTAGCCAAAAGAATCTCTAAGAACAAAAACCTAAAAAGAAGACCTCATGGAACAGATCTGGTAAATAAAATTTTGACTATTTTCATTGACCAAACTACAAATTAATCTATATATACTCACATTTGTGGATTTCCGGTAATAGCACTTAGATTACTTTGCTAGCCCTAACGTGGTAAAGATACTTGACTCACCTTCCTTCTCCTTCATAACACTTCGCCAGAAAACTCTGTTTTCTGTTTTGTATGTCACAATTGTATATCTTGTATATATTTTATCTTGTATTTTTGTAAATTAAATATTTGTTTGTGATTTAGCTTTGTGTTTTGGTAAATCAGTTTTTTTTTTCTTTCTTTGTTAAAATTTCCAACACGTAACACTTACTTCCTCTCTTAGTTCTTGCTGAGCATCACAACTCTGTCTTTGCAATTTGGATCATACTGTAGTGTAATTTTTATGGCAGTTTCTTAATGCTGTCATTGTAGTCTTAACATGTTTGGTTAGTTAAAGTTTATAGATTTTTCATTAGAAGCTTAGATCTCTAACTTTATCATTCTAGTAACCTTATGTTGTATCAGTGACATATTTTGATTACTGTAAATTTAATGTATTTATTAAATTTATAATTATTGCCAAATATTTGAAAATGAAATGAAGTTTGAAATAATTTATACACAATCTGCTGATTTTTTTTTTTTTTTTTTTAACTACAATATGCGTTAGAATTTAGTACTGGTCATTACAAACTTAAAAATCATATTGAAATAAAATTTTCTTTCAGATTAATAATTCCAAAATATCAAGATTTGATCAAAAATATTTCTACAATTCCAAAAAATTCATGTTAAGTAAAAAGTTTAAAAATGCTTTGAATGAAGCTCTACAGGTGAGTTGTCATTTCTTGCTATAATCTTTCTTTTTTTTTTTTTAAATATAATTATGGCATCCTATAGCACAGTATAGTTCATTTATTTTAAGCAAGCTTCAGATTTGTTTTCATAAAAATTTAACTATCTTTACGTCTTTTTCCTATAATTATTCTTGATATATAAAAATTCATATATTTTTCCCATTATGTAATATCCAGATGAAGTAATATTAAAAGCTTTTAAAGAATTAAATAATTTTTATATCTCATAAAACCTTGTCCTCATTTTTCAGTTGTTAAGTATCCTCATTTTTCAGTTCTTAAGTAAATCTGATTAACTTAAGAAAATAGATCCCAAGCACTAGTAATCAACTGACAGTTTGAAATATGTTTTCTGTGATATAAGATTTTACTGCAATAATTATGACATCATGTGATAAGTTGGTCAATTTTTATTTATTTATTTTAGCTGTGTGCAGTACGTGCAGGTGTGCATATAAAAGAAAATAATGCACAGTATCTTCATTTATGGGCAGAAAAACAATTTCAAGAACTGGAAAATTTTGATCATGACCCTTTTGCACCTGCTGGTGGTGAGTGATTCTGAGGAAAATACAGGTTCAAGGCCTGCAACAAGAAAACTATTTTGTGAAATTATGGATATTTCAATATATGAACACCATATTAATACTTAATTGTATTTTGCATCTATTACAAAAATGATACAATGGTTTTATTTCTGGAATATTTTTCTTTATAAATCCATATACAGATAGGAATTATATATCTATATAATAAATGTTAGTGTCACACTTTTTCAACTTCACTCCTAGAATCAGAATGAATCTGTGAACAAATTAAAAACATTCTGGGCCAGATCTGGACCGTTTTTCTTTTTTTTTAACGTGATTTTTGTGACAATTTTTTTTGTACAATAGCAATTATTATAACTTGGAAATAAATTTGGGTAGAATTGAAATTAATTGCAAAATCCAGTGAAAGTCACCCATGGAATAAAAATGATTGTTTGTATAGAAAGTAAGGACCTACGTACATCAAATTGTCTTTAAATTAAGTGGCAGCAGAAGAATTATCATTGAACTTTTAAAAGGTAATCTTAAATCTTAATGCAATACTTAAATGCAGCAATCAATTTTGTAGTTTATTGTTGCCTATGCTTACCTACCTATTGTCATGAAGGCCTGATCAAGAGCTCTCCATAACAGCTAGCTTAAATGATGCCCAATAGGGCAGCTTTTAAGTTAGTGTGTGTGTGTATATATATATATATATATATATATATATATATATATATATATATATATATATAGATATATATATAAATAAAAGTTTTTATGGTACAAAATTTAACAATAGCTAGGAAAAAGCAAAATTTATATGGCATTTTTAAAAAAGCTAAAAAAAAACAACTGCTTTCGTCTCAGGACTTATCCAGTTTATTTTTCCGGGATATAAAAAATATATGTGTGTAAATTAAATGTAAATTAAATTAATATAACAAATGGAAGGGGGTGGGGATATGAATTTCAAGAAACTAGAGTCCAATAACATTCAAACCCAGGAAGCATCCCTCTGTTTACAAAGTAAAGCCCACGGGATCTGATATACAAGGACTCTAGAACCTTGAGGTGATATGTGGAGTGGGACCTAGATAAAATCGAAAAATGGTCACCACTAAAATCAACCACACAATTCCTGCTATTTATTACATGTTCAGCAATAGCAGAGCCAGAAGTATTGGTTAGTTGGCTTTTCCTGGCATCTGGATTCAAAATCCTGGTGGGTAAGTGTTGTTTTATTTTCAAATCCAAATGCTGGGACATCCTCCCTATGTAGTCATGTCCACAACTACACTTGTATTGGTAAATCACTGAATTAACATGATAGGGAGGGAGGACGTCCTTACGAATGGAAGTGAAAGCAGGACGGGTAACAAATATTACCCTAACATTCGCCGAAAAATAACAACTATTGATTAAATACCAATTAAGTACCAATATAGGGAAGACGCAAATAAACTGGGCATTTATCAGCTAATTGCGGCTTCACCCTATGGAATTAACTGATGACATCTTGAATAACGGAGTTTAAAACATCCAACGGATATCCGTTTTTTGATAGTGTCATTCTAACAAAGTCAATTTCCCTGCAGAGAAAACCCTCAGAACATAACTTAAGTGCCCTGTGAATTAAGGACTTAATTAAATTAATCTTACGTTGTCTGGGACAAAAAGAGTCCCAACACATGTAAAGTCCCAAAAAAGTGGCCTTCCTAAATACAGAAGCCTCAAACTTGTCAGCAATCTTATGGACAAGAACATCCAAAAAGGAAAGACAAGAATTAGACTCCTTTTCTACGGTGAACTTAAGAGCAGGATGGACAGAGTTTCATTTTGTGAGAAATTTGTCGGCTTCAGCCTCATTATTAAAGAGGCAGAAGGTATCATCCACATAACGATACATAAGAGGACGACCAATACTAGTAAATAAGGAAGCCTCATGAAAACCGACAAAAACATTCGCCAACACTGGACCCAAAGGCGAACCCATAGCTACCTCGTTGATACATAATATTACTAAAACTAAATTCGACAGACGCAGTGGGTTAGTTGGTTATTCAAATGACTGTGGAGTTAAAAAATTGTCTGCATCTATGCAGACAAAATTAAATTACTTAATTCGTAAATGGTTTGGATGCAGTGATGAACCTACTGGGGAAGGAATTATCTTTAATTATTCATCTTATCAGCCTTCCAATTTGGAGACTCGTATCTTGGCTCATGGTTTGGATTTTTGTGTTCCGTTTTTAATGCCTGACCGTGAGAAAATTTTCTCGGAGTTTGAGGTTTTATATGCACAAGTTTGTAGACTTGTCCCTCACTCTGCTGAGTCTTTTAGTGATTTTAAGGCCAAACTCAATAGTTATGCCCATTCTTATGCTGGCTCCTCTGTTTCTTCATCAGAGTCAAAATGGAGAGAACAACACCACCGGGTAATTAAAAATTTTAAAAATAATTATAACCTGGTTATAACTAAACCTGATAAAGGTGTCGGTGTTGTTCTACTGGACTATTCTGAGTATGTTTCTAAGATGGTGACACATCAAAGTTCATAAAATTAGGTCCAGTTGAGACACATGATCATACTGCCTCAATTGAAACTAAATTTCAAAGGCAATTATTAAAGTGGGTCAAGAGTGGTTTACTTTCCTCTGAAATTTCAGAGTTAATTAGACCCACTGGGTCCATTCGTCCCCGTTTATATGGGTAACCTAAAATCCATAAGGACGGTGTTCCTTTATGACCCATTCTGTCTATGATTGGGTCTTCCCAGCATAAAGTCGCTAGTTGGCTCTCAAATGTGCTACAACCAGTTTTGGCGCACTTCAGTACATATTGTATTAAAGATTCCTTCTCCTTTGTGGAAATTATACGTAGTTCTTCTACTTATGGTGGGTTCATGTGTTCGTTTGATATCTGCTCCCTGTTTACATGTGTTCCCCATGTCTCTGATTGGTTAGTAAATAAAATAATACATATTTTTTTCAAATTCAAAAAATGAATCAGCAACAATCCACATAGAAATAATTTTTGCAGTTTTTTAACTGCTAATTCTAAAGATAGAAAATTTCACAAACATATGTAACAATTTTGTACAAAGCATCTGGCTTTAAGACTTCTCTTCCAAGTTACATGTAATAGACAAGCATAGACAATTATAATATTTGTTTATTTACACCATTTTAATCAATTATTAATTTTAATTATTTTACACTAATAAAACATAAAAAATTTTATATTTGAATTTGCTGAATTTTATTTTTACAATTACCAAATATTACAAATATTGCAATATTGCAATAAGTAAGCAGGCTATTATAAAATAAGTAAAATACAAATTATAAGTTGATATGAAGAATAATAACTTAAAATATTTCTAATATATTTCATGTTAATATTTTTTGAATACTGTAGAGGACAAAGTTAGGTAAATCCAAAGCAGACAACTTGAATAAGTATTGATTTATTTACTTAGAATTTTGCATATATTGATTTTTTTTTTTTGTGTGTGTGTGTGTATGTGTGTGTGCATTCAAATTGTTTAGATATTACATAGTATTGCTGAAAATTTCTCAGCCCTACCAAGAAGCCCTTTCAAAAATAAATTCTGATGTTTGCTCAGTTGGGAAGTAGATCAAGTCATTCATTTTTCAACACTCCTTGTAATAAAGTTGTCAGTAAAATTGTAAAAGTATATTGGATAGATTGGTTTAATGAAATTTCTCTGTTTCAATATCAATCTCTTTATTGGTTACATTATTTTCTTAGCTTATATATTATTAGCATGTACATATGGAAAACAAATAGTAATGGTATTTCTATTTCTTGTTTTCTTAATAGATGAAGAGTATCCTGTATTTGTTCTCCAAATCTTGGAAAAGTTCCAACCACCAAAATTGAATGACTCTGAGCAAACAATGCATCCCCAAAATGAGATGTCATGCTTGTTGGGAATGTCAGCTGATAGTAAGAGGGTTTCTTTTATTATGCTTCAAACAAACTAATCTCATTCTTTTATGTTTCTCTTCTCTTTCAACTTTATTATTTTCCACCTATCCTTTTTTTTTTTGTTACTTTTCTCTTTTCAGCACTTCTAACTTTTATTCTTTTTAATCATTTCACCCCAAGCAAGGCAATAAAGACATTAGTAACACATGGGGTTACTGAGTGTGAGAGAATATGAGAAAAAATACTATTAAGGAGAGAGGACAATAAAAGAACAAAAATTAAGAAAATAGAAGATAATGATTGGTTGAAATTGCATTTAAATTTTTGAAAATCAAAGTTGATGGAAAAGCAAGAAGCTGCAAGAGATTTCCACAAGTGAGAAGTGTGATAGAAGAAACTGTTAACATAGAATTTGCACTTGCATCTAGCCATTTCAACTGTAAAAACGATGACACCTTGCCACCAATCTAGTACCATAGTTAAATTCATAAAGTCTAGGTAATATAGTGAAAAGTTCATCAGAACAATTACCATGAAAGTATTTATAGAAAAGGCACAAGGAAGTTACATTACAGAGGTGAAAAAGAGACAATTGAGATGCCAGGTTAGAGCCAATAATATTGCAGATTCTTCTTTGGATTTTATCAAAAATCTCTAAATATATGGCAGGAGCACCAGATCAGATATGGCAGCAATATTCAAAGCAAGGATGAATGGTAGAATTATAAATATATAAGATAGATTCTGATGAAAAAAATTGTCTAGCATGACATAGTGAACCAACTTTCTTTGCTGCAGACTTAGCAATTGATTCAGTAAACTCTTTCCACAGCCATAAAGTAAAAAGAGTTTTCTCAGATGATTAAAGGACAACAGTTTTGATTTTGAGGCATTAAAATTTACAAACCACTCCTTGCGCCACTTAATTACAGATTGTAGGAAATTTTTGAGATCAGCTGCCAATTTGACCTTATGAAACTGATCAGACTTACTATTAGGTTGGTGCAAAAATAATGTCGTTTTCTCACATATGTGAGAAAACGACATTATTTTTGCACCAACCTAATAGTTGTGTCATCAGTATAGATACCGAGTTGAGAACTGATGACATCAGGAAGGTCATTTATGAAAATTAGAAACAATGTATGTCCAAGGATTGAGCAGATACTGTAACTATGCATGAAATTGACAGAAAACAAATTCTCCAGTTTTGGAAAACTTTGTGATAACTGCCAAAGAAAAAACAAATATTTTCAGTCTGTATCCAAAGTTACCGTCACCAGAGAAAATGTCTTCTACCCTCTCTATCTTCCAGCTTATACTCCATATTAACCACTTCATAGCCTGGATGGATAGAAATTTAGTTCTTTCCATGATGACAAGTTTCTTTTGATGTTGTAAACTTTTTATAATTTCTGAAATTTCTAGAAAGAGGTCAGTTATTTCATTTTCTCCCCCCTCTTGCCTGGTAATCTTTCATTTTTTTATTCCTAGCCTGGGCTGCAAAACACTGGATTCAAGTCTCAACATATTCTGGTTCATCCAAGTAACTTAAACATCCTATCAATGACAACATATTGTTGTATTGCATTGTTCTAGTCAACTTCTTGCCTGTCTCTTAGTTTACTATACACTTTATATCTCTTCTACTTAATGTATGCAAATAGGTACAATCCTATTTACCAATCCGCTACAACTGTTTTTAGGTTTTATGCTAAGAAGTAATGGCAATTCACAGATAAAGAAAAAGAATCTGTGGAGAGCTTTTTCTTACATCTTGAAAGGACATGATATTTAAAAGAAAGCAATATATCCTGTTAGTGCTTCTCATGGTATATTTAGTAGTGAATATATTGTTTGTGTCAATTTAGATTTTTTTTTTTTTTTTTTCAGAAGCCTCAAGCAAAGTGAAGTTAAAGAATGTAAAAATTCAAGGTACATTCATCATTTTTGTCTTTTCTAAAATAAAATTAAAGTTTACAAGTCTTGGTTAAATGAATGGGAAAAAATACAAAAAAATGAATTGCATACAGTTACCTAACTTCTGTATAAAACCCAAAACCAGTGGAAATGTTCAAAGTTTGAAAAATAGTAATACAGACTAAATATATTTTCCAAATATCAAATAAAAATATTGGGAACTATTCTAAAACAAACCTAAATGA
The DNA here is from genome assembly GCA_963932145.1 of Acanthosepion lycidas. Taxonomy (NCBI): domain Eukaryota; kingdom Metazoa; phylum Mollusca; class Cephalopoda; order Sepiida; family Sepiidae; genus Acanthosepion; species Acanthosepion lycidas. The sequence goes on along the minus strand of OZ010585.1, from coordinate 74,544,752 downwards.
ATACAAAAGATTTATTCAAGAATTTCCATGTAATATATTGCCTGAAAATATTTTACTCCAAGCCTAAATGATGTAGGTTAAATCAGCTTCACTTTTTAGTGAAATTTTGTGATAAAAATTTCAATTTTATCTTTGTACTGGACTAATGGAACCTGTTTTGCACAGTTACCTAACAAAAATTTTGATTTTAAATTTAGACAATGAATACACCTTAATAGTCACTCATAAAGCTATAATAAAAGCTATAATAACCATGAAATTTAGAACCAGCAACTTGTATGTTAATACCAGTTGCTGTAATTTCTGGGATTTTTTTTTTTTTTTCTTTTTTTTTTTTTTAGATATCTTGTGATTATAACACAAAATTTAAAGAATACTTCTGGATAAAAGAAAAATATTAAAAATAATATCTATAAAAATATTTGGGAGACATAATAAATTTACCAAATGTTTTAATTATTGACTTCATGAAAATTAAAAACTAGGAAAAAGCCAATTGAATTGAGTAGAAATTCCTGGTAAGCTTGGTAAGTTATTTTTTTACATGTTTTCATTTTTTGCCTTTTTTTCTTACAGAAATATGCCTATGCTGTGATTCATTAGATAAAGAACTTGTTGCCCAACATCCTTTATTTGAAGGTGGTTTATGCCAAGAATGCAAGGTATTTTACAGTTTTTTCACTTGAATCTTGTCATACTATTTAAAATAAAATTAAGATATCTGGAGAATGTTTCAAGAGAAAAGATTTTACACTACAAAAATTAGTACAAATACCATGAATACTGGAGAAAGAAAGGTTACGGGTGATGGTGATGGCTTACTCTTATTTCCTTTAATTAAAACTGTCATAAGCTTATTTTAATATTTAATGAGGAAAATAGATAATTATTGCTGGCCATTGCTTTTGTAGAGGGTACAATTTTCCATTTCAAATTTTCCTTAATTCCATTTCAGGTTTTTTTCTCATTTTCAGTATAGATTTCTGTTTTTGCTTCATTATAAGACTTGGAGAGAAAGTGTAAAAATATATAAATGTTATTAAAACAAGAAAAAAAGAAACTTTTACTAGCAGGAATATCCATTAGATAAGCTTGATAGATTTTTGTACCTCATACTTTTGCCCTTAATCTAACTTAGGTATCTCCACTTATTCACCGAGAAACAGCATAGCATGATGAAAAAAGCCCTCAAACTTAATAAAAAAGAAGTTCTATTGTCAAAATGTTTGTTACTATTAAGAAGAAAGACCTAAGTATTAATTATTTTGTTAAATTTTTTCATCCTTTCATCATGTTCAAAATTTAATTTTTTTTAAATATTAATTTATTTTCAGTGAGAGACATACTGCAATTATTAATTATTTTCTTATTTAGCTTCAATTTTAGGGACGTAAACAGTGTAGTCTTTGAACATAAAAAAGTTACTGTATAGTTAAATAAGCTGGTTCAATTAAATTTTGAAAATATTGTCATTTCTGTCCTTCCATCCGATAACTTCCCCTGATGCAAGTTGTCAACACAACAATATAAATATCAATTCACACCTCCAAAAACAAGTCACCACATGCTTCTCTTATTTTCAACTAAATTTTTTTCTGCTAAAAACTTGCATTGTTTACAATTACATTAAGTAAACTTTAAACTTTAAATTTTCTAATTTTCCTCAATTAACTTTTAAAAAAGGTATAATTGATTTTTACAAGATTTTTAAATAGAGAATTTATCTTTTGTTTACAAATTTCTCAAAAATGGCAAATATTGATTTTATTGCAGTTTTGCTGACTTAAAAAACAAGATTTTTAACTAAAATTTTGGATGTTCGAGGGAAGATTAAAAATTGTAGAAAAAATAATCAAAAAATACTTTGGTCTTTCCTCTTAATAACATAAACATTTAGATGATAAAATATTGTTTTCATCAAGTTTGGGGCCTTTTTTCATCAGAGTTTGCTCTTTTTCAGCAACTTGATGAGTTTCTGGAACAACTCTTACAAAGAATTCTACAATCCTAAATAAGAATTAAGTGAAAGTGGCAAAACCTACAAAAAAGTAGCACCACAAAGTCATCTAGAAACAAAAGTCTACATTATCACTTAGCTACTTTATTGAAATTATTAATTACTTACATTATTTACACTGTTATCCTAATCTTCATTGCCATGTTCACAACAAAACAGGCCACTCCCTTAAGGTAAGACTACAAGAACATTGTAAAGCAGTAACACAAGGGGAAATCAGGCATAGCTGACCACATATAGAGGGAAAAGGGAGATCACCACCTCCTATGTGTTATAGTGGAACACACCTATTCTATAGTTAATAGACTCTCTCACCTATAATAAGTAGGAGTAGTAAGAGTAACGAGTGAGTCGCTCAGTGGGTCGGTGAGTCAGTCGATGCCGGACGACCGTTAGTCGGATACTAAAGTATCAGCGACCACAACTAGATTTCTCTGCGTCATTACTTATTATAACAAGTTCCTAACGTTTTGTACGTCGAACCTATTTTAGGACAGACTTAGTACAAATACAAGCCTCCACTGTGAAACCACTCCATAACACTATGGGATGAGATTGAAATAACAGACATAAACATCATTGCAAAAATAAGAAAACTTAAGGAATCAACACATATGCTAGGCCACAAAAATCTCCTGAGCCAACTAAGCATAGAAATGAATACAGTATGGGAGCCAGTAATGAGAAGTGCTAGAGAAAAGCAATGAATAACAACAAAAAATTGCAATATGAGCACTGGTAAAAAAAATTAGTTGCTCAGACATTAGGTTTATAAGTCCCAAAAATTCATACACAGATTTCCTCAAGGTCATGTGGCCCAGTCGATAAAGGTGTTGGTTAGATCCAGTAGACCCAAAGGGTTGTGAGTTCAATACCATGCTACCATGGTGAACCAAAAACTTGGAGAGTTAAGTTAAAGGGAGGTATGGCTCATAGAACTGGAACAATCTGCCCTGGTGGACAAAATAAATACAATGAGTATAATAGTTTGAATAATGTAAGTAATCATAATACCTCATCTCAAAAACATAGACAGATAGTGAAATTATTAAATAACATTTTTCTGAAATGACAAACTGTCCCCACCAATAGAAAAAGAAAGATGAAATTTTTGTTCTCCATCACTTTTTTTTTTTTTTTTTTTTTTTTTTTTTAATTAAGCAAACTTATAAATCTTGGTTCCTAAATACTGTAAACTCTGGTGAGAAAGTAGATAAGGGGGATGTATTAAAACAATACAGACTTTATCTTTTGATGTCTGTCAGACAAGTAAATTAAGAAAAGCAAACAGCAATAAATTAAAATGGCAGTTGGCAAATCTGTTAGAAAAAAAATGTCCATTTCAATATTGTGATTTCTGTTTCAAGTAGGCCATTCTGTCCATTTTCACAGAAAATAAGCCCCTCTACTTTTGCCAGCATGAGTTCACATATTTTGGTTTTATTAATTGGATAGATTTTCCTGTTGCATCTGCAATATTAACATTTTCTACATTTTAATTATGATATTCTCTTTGTCAGGATCCTCATCCATTCCCTACACATTTCTTACCATTGAGAGATGTGTGTAGTGGGCCTTAAATGATCTAATCACCTCTTGATCAAGGAGCTAGATGAGAGACATAGTGTTCGAAGGGATGAAGATCACCTCAACACCTTTGGTGGTGTTGTCACTAATTTTGGGTGATCAGAGGCATTATCTAATACCAACAAAATTTTACAGGGAAGGCTTATCTTTTGCAAGATATTTTGGCACAAAACACTGATGAAAGTTGATGTAATGAATATGCATACACCTGGGTTCCCCCTCACAGTAATATGATTGGCTGGTGTCAGCCATAAATACAAACTGATGTGGAGGTACAAGGGGACGCCTATTGACGATGCCTATTGCCTACCACTACAATGAGGACCAGTCCATTACGGTTACCTGCTAGATTGTCCTATTCAGTTACAGTTGTCCAAAACCACTTTGCTACTTCGAACAAATATATCCCTTTCCAGGACATATCAAAAGCACCCCAGGAAAATAGATTTAGTTGTCCATGCCTTCTTGTTTAACATCCAATAAAAAAATATGTTTTCAAAGTGTGAATAAAAAATTAAAACTACACTTGTTATTTTTTTAAGAGTGTTAGTTTGTTTGTAAGTATTTTTATGTGGGATGTGTGTAAAAATATTCACGTGAAAATGTTTCCACAGTTATGTTCATGTGAAAATTTTTTTTAAAGTGTTGATTTGTTCTTAAAATTGTATTTTTTCTTCATATTTGTACAAAAAATACAATTGAAAATTAAATACAATTAAAAAGTCAATAGTCAGTTTAAAAAATTAATTCTGCAACATGCAAAAATTGTTTATTTATTTAATGTTTCTTTCTTGTGAATATTTTCTTTATGCCGTGTGCAAGAGAAAGAAGTAAGTTTTGAGAATGATTATCTCAAAAAAATTAGTTTAATGAATTCTGTGACTTTCACATGAAAACTTAAGTCAGTAGGAGTAGCATCTGTTGAATCATTAAAAATATGTACACTGCAAATAACTGAATTTGTGAATATTAGCACCGCAGAAACAGAGGTAACTGTATCATAAAGATAATAAACTACTTTCATGTGAAGCAAATTAATCTAAGAAGGATTGACAGAAAAGCGTAACATAACACATTTCAAGTGCTTCTACTATCACCAAGGTCTGGTCTCACAAGATAGACTAAAAGAAAAGAAACAAATGCTACCTTTTTTTAAAATTTTTTATGTGCTGTATCTCTTCATGGCTCTCCACTTCCTCCTATCCCTTGTAGCTCTCAATAAGTTTTGTCCCATTGCTACTTCCCCCAGGCCACGTTCTGTCATCCACTTGCTTAAGCTTGTTATGTAAGGCTTTCAGGGTCAGACTTATGGTTCACAGGAACCAATTGTAACTTTATACCCTCCCTGGTCGTCCAAGACATCTAGTACTGTGGCTGATTGATGGAGTGATCTCTTCACTCCTGACATCTCTGCAGAAAGATTTTCCCAAGTCAGTTTTATATCTCCTTCCCTTCTGAAATCAGATACTGGACATGTCTCTCATGTCCTTTGGTTTGTTTTAGAAACATTCCTTAAATAACCTTTTTACCTTTAACTAGCATTTAAAATTTTATCTGATTCTCCTCACCTCAATTCCATGGACACGTTTATGGTGGTGTTGTCTATCAATTGTCAACACCTTGCCCATCATACAAATTATTAGGTTGGTGCAAAAATAATGACGTAATAATGTCGTTTTTTGACGTTAAAAAACACGTCAAAAAACGACATTATTACGTCATTATTTTTGCACCAACCTAATAAGTATTGTTCTTAGCTGGCCACTTGGTTTGTTTTAGAATTTTTGATTCTCTGGGAATGAATTGTTATCAGTCAATCGTTCTTGATATCCATTTAACTCTTTACGTGGTAGTTCATTTATTAGTATATCGTTTTTGTCTGATATTCAAAAGCTCTTGTTATTAATTACCAGCAACCAAAATAGTGTTATAGCTAGGTGTGTCATGCGTTGCTTTCCCTTGTCTCTCTTTCCCTCTTTCTGTGAGTATCAGATTCTCTGTTCATTCTCTATGTGCATGCATGCTGTTTGCTGCCAGTATAGGTCCTTGATTATTCTAATATCTTTCCAAAATATATCAAGGTTGCTGAGCAGTTCCAACAGATCTTGGTGGTGAACTTTGTTGTACACCTCTGCATAGTCTATAACACATAGGTATACGTACTTCTGCATTTGTATTGTTCTTTCTGATAACATTCTGAACATGAATAACGCTTTCTATGTTCTGGTGCCTTTAATGAACACGCACTGTTCTTGTCCTATCTCTAGCCTGATTCTGCTGCACGCTCTATTCATCAGAATATGGATGATGAGTTTTTTTTTGCACCTGGTTTTTTAGGCAGTGCTATGAAAATAGATCTGCTGAGTTCTCCGGGTATATCCCCACTGTTTATTATTTCTGTGATCTTGTCTATGCCAAAATGATCTAAGGTTGTCAGCATTTCCATTATAATTCCAGCTGTCCCTGCCACCTTCTTTCTTTTCAATTTGGCCAGTGTAGCTTCTACTTTGGTTTTTAGAATTTCAGGTCTGTCGGTAGTTTTGTGTATTGCTGGTTGTTCTCTTTCATTGGAAGAGTTCTCAAATATACTCACTCCAGTGCTGAAGAATTTTTTTCTTCTCTAATATGAGCAATCCATCCTTTGATTTTAAGCAGCATGTTGTTGAGCATGTCTTCTATCTTGTTGCCTTATTTGTCTATGGATATTTCCTTTGTTGGTGGTACTCAATTTCTCTATTTCTGCACATTTTTTTGTTTAGCCACTCTTCTTTAGCACACCTGCATTTGGTCCTTATTTCATTGTGTAATTTTCTGTATCCCATTTCATATCTTGGCAGAGTTTTCTGTCTCCTTTCCATCATGTTGAGAATCTCATTTGCATGAAAATTCAAAAGAGCTAATATTCAAAGTTTTCAAAAGAAAATAAAAAAGGAGGGGTAGACTAAATTCATTTCAATTAAAAACTAATTGAATTTAGTCTACCCTTCTTTTTTTTTTTGTTTTGTTTTAAAGATCAATACTCTGCTAAAAAAAGGTAAGCTTCTAAAAAGTTATTTGTTCAGATGTCACTTTATCCTTGATGTGGTTGGAAAAATTAATGTTCCTTACAGTGGCTTCACAGATATGTTTTTCTATCTGTATATGTAATTATATGAATTCATATTTATGTTCAGTGAATTAATCACTTGAAAATGTATAAAAATTATTTTCTTGCAGGATTTTATTTTGGGAACTACATTTGCTCTTGACCCAGACAATTCTCATGTAAGTATGTTTGTATGCATTCTTCAATCACTTGTAAAATTATTAGCATATAATGTTGAAAAGCTTTTAATCATGAATCATAGTGTAGAGCTTGTTATGGTGGATTATTTAAGTCTCTAACAATAGCCTGTAAAATTAGTTTAAAGTTGTAATAATTGTTGATTATTGTTATTACAATTAATAAACTAATTTTTACCATATTTATTTTGTCGATATTGTCTTGTACCTGACAACCTGAAGAAAATGTTTAAACCACCAAAACTGTATCTCCACTCAAACTCCCCCCCCCAACACTAAAGGAAACGAAACACTGTTAAACAATCTATATCTATAAAAGGCAGGATGTGTGTATGTGTAACAAATGCACAGCCGCAATTTTTGACAGATTTGCACCAAAATTTACATGCGCATGCTCCAAGTTAGCGGGAATGCCAAGACCGACTTTGCATTTCCCAACTCCCATCGATAGTGGAAATAATCAATTTTTTTATGCTTCTATAGCAGTTTTCATGTACAATGTAGTTTGCAGGCATTTTCTACTGGCCAGAGTGAGAGCTTATAGCTGGCTGCCACGAATAGCCAGGAAGATTCTATTGGCCAGCGTGAGAGCCAACAGCTGACTGACACGAATGTTAACTAGCATGCAAAAAATATCGATAGCTGCATTCATCACAAGTGGGAAAAATTTAAATCTGCATGGCACTCTACCCCAATTGGCTCATTCACTTGCTTAAACTCAACGTTGATTCTGATTCCGCAGAACTGGGTTGGGTGTGAAAAACTATTTGTTGTTAACATTCTTTTTCATTAGGTTTTTCCAGTTTTGAATCCTTTTTTAAAGCTGATCGTTTTGTGTTCATTTTGTTTAGTTCTTTTTTTGTAACAGATTTAATGTTTAGTGTAGAGTTTAGAAAAAATTCGCAGTGTGAGATAGGTAAGGCATGTAGCAACATCAGCACGGCAAAGGGCACTCCTTTAAAGGCAAGGAAGGGCAAAAATATTTTAAGTCAAGTGATAGCGATTGCTGTATCAGTCGTACGATTTTTGAATCAAGCACAGGCAATGCCGGGTCATGCTGCTAGTTTGTTTGACTAATGCATAAACTACTCTTACAAATTATGGTTGCTTGTTAGCTGCATTTTACGAATACATAGAGATGGCTATTAATGTCCTAGAAAAACTACAAATTTAGATGTCAAATGAAATTTTTGCCAGACACATTCTAGATATTCATCAATAGAAACCAAGCAAATCTCTGAATAAATCACAACACAAACTAAGCAAAAACTGTGCTTTCAAAACAATACCAAGAAGAATTTGTAAGCAATGCATTTATTAACAGTTTAGCTTCCCCTATGATATGCCAGAAACTACTTGAGAATTGTATCCTGGATTTGCAGTCTGCCTATAGCCTGGCTTTTCCCCTAAACTTGGCACAGATAGACTAATGTCACTGCTACTACAGAGCCTGCAGAAATTCAAAAGGATGAAAACGTAAGTAGACATATTGCTGCATCATTTAGTAAAGGAAGGTTGCTTTGTACTTTTAATAAAAAGAACTCCTTTTTTGTGGTGGACTACTACACTAAAAAAAAATGAATGTCCAGCTAGAGATTCCACCTGTCAAATTGTAAAAAAAAAATAGGACATTATTCAAAAGTGTGTAAATCAAAATGTAGAAGCATAACTGCTGCCATGGATGCAATGAACCTATGCACTATAACAGTGCCAGTTCCAGAATGTCTATGGCCTACAACCACTAGAGTGTCTGTTGATCGTCACAGACTAAATCCGTTACTAGACTTGAGCAGCTCAGAAAGTTTCATTAACAAGAAGGTTACGTCAAAGTTTCAAATTAAAACCAGACCACTCAACAAAGGTCTCAATGGCTTTGACCACAATGAACACCCAGACATACGGTTTCTGTATTGTTAACCTACAAATAACACTATGTCTACCTTTTCAAAGTTTTAAAGAACTTGTTTAGCAACTTGATACTCTAGTAATGCAGAACATGGCTTACCTAGTACGAAGCATGTTCAAGTTGCTGCAGCTGTAACAGCAAATCTGGTTTGAAGCATACAGGCATGCTTGCACATCGACTGTGATTTGGTGAAATGGACATCACACCTATGCAAATGCATCAACACCTGAGGCTTACTATATAAGTAGCTATATTGCTTGCTAGGGGACAGTATTAATTCTGTGGGCGACACTCATGGCATGTAGTCAAAAGAGAAAGCAGTACAGGCGGCATAGGCAGAATACTTAACACAAGCTATTTTGGCCCTTATGATGCACGCCAGTTTCTGAAACTGATTTCCATGTTTGATGCTGCTGGATCAGTGGTCAAATGGATAGAAAGGGCAGAACTTGACTGTGTGACATGAAGCAACTGGAACACATCATTCCCTTGAGACTGAAGGGCTCGGTGGGGGCAGCGTTTGCCGTCTACCAGCAATTGAGAGATGAGTTCACAGCATATGAGCAATTCATAGTGCACTGGATGCAATCTAATGAATCTGTCAACATTTATCTGTCAGAGCTACAGAAGCTTGCAGTATTGTTTGGTGTGGTGAGCATCCACATACGCAGATGCACATTTGTGACTGGACTACTATCCCAGGTCAAACAACTCCTTCATGCGATGTCAAGAATGAACATGCTGTCCATTGACCAAATGCTGGCACATGCCCAGGCTATCCTAAAGAACAACACAGAACCAACAATGGTACTGGCAGCAGCATCACCAGTGACACAGACTAAGAGTTTTGTCATCCTCGTTTATCTTCCTACTGATGTTACATGCTACGCCTGTACTAGGCCAAACCATGTGGCATGAGACTGCTTCAGCCGTCAAACAGCCACCACATCTAAAGAAGGGAGCAGGGTGCATGAGCTGGGACTGCATTGAGAGTCATTGTTTTTGATGCCACGCTATGGGTCACCTGACACATACCTGTTTGGGAAATGAGACAAGGGAATAGGTGATTGTGCTAGTCTCTTCTCTGGAGCAGATAAAAACTTAGCACTACCAGTAATCAAAGTCCAAATTGATGGGAGGTCATGCACAGCACTTGTTGACTATGGTTGCTCCTGATCATTAGCCGGCAAAGACATGTGCTGATCATGGACGAGAAGGTCTGTGCGTGTGATGACCATAAATGGAGAAACTAACACCTGTGGTGTCAGGTTCGTCAACGTGAGCCTAAATGGTTGTAATCCCATCAAAGTTAATGACCTGGTGACTCATGAGTGGCTGCTGGGATATGACCTGCTAATTGAGATGAACACTATAAAAGAGATGGGAGGGGTACAAATGACTTTATCAGGTGCAGTGGAGTTCTGTTGCAGCAAACCACTCCTGTGTGCAGTGATGACCATTGACAAACAGGACTTCAGCACCAAATTTGACCAGGCAGCAATGATTTTACCACAACATGGAAGTGGATGGGAGGTCAAGTCCCAACATTGCTGATGATGACTTGAATATCCTGTGTCCAAGTAGGACACAGGATATTCATTGAGTATGAGCGTGAGTTGCAAATCTGGTTGGATAACGGCTCTGCTGCTCAGGCCAGCTAAAGGTGATGGCTGGGGTCCAAGAGAACAAAGGAAAGGTTCACCCAGTCATGGACTACCAGGAGCTAAATAAATACATTGACACATTCACCACAAATGCTGACGTTTGTTCGCACAAATTAAGAGAATGGCAGCAACAGGGAAATAATGTATCACTTCTGGATTTAAGAAAAGCTTATCTACAGGTGCATATCCACAAGTCATTATGGCCATTTCACACTGTACTTCTGAGGGGGCATAGGTACTGAAGCTGAAGAATGGGGCCAATGTATTGGGATTGTATATCTGGGGGAGCATGATATACAAGTGGAGATGAGGGAGTGAGATCCCACCAGTTCCAGCCACTATTACTTGTTGAAGCACATTTTCTGTATTTATGTATTTTGTGAGGTATGTCAATCCTGCAATATCTAATGCTGCAGTTAAGAAAGTGATGGGACAATGTGTGGCATGTCAGTACCCGACTCTGGTACAATGTACAGTGGAAGACACTTGGTGCCGAATAGGAGTGGACATGACCCACCTTGGCAGCAGACACTACCTGATGCTGATCAATTGTGGCCCTACTCAATTCTCCATCTGGCACCCAAGGACTCTACCAGCGTCATCCAGCAACTGAAGTCAATATTCCTTGAACAAGGACCAATGACTGAGCTACTCACTGACAATAGTGCAACATTCTGCAGGACCACATTCAGAAAATTCACAGAAGGCTGAGGTGTCCACCTGTACATTTTGATATGTGTATTCCCATCTGCCACCAGAAAGCAGTGTTCTGTGAAGGAAGTGGTGTATCTCTACAAATCTACACATACCACTGGCATGCAAGGAGAATGCAACCTACAAAATTGGAATTTGGAAAGAGGGAGGTGACTGGATACCATGGTCTATGTGCAGTTCTGGTCAACAGTATGCTGCCAGACTCAGATGAAGAAACTTCCCCTGTTTAATTCACCTCAACAGATGTTCCTCCTGCATTAGATGCACAAACCTCTTCAGTCCCACTACGGAGAAGCACAAGACAGAAGTGACCACCCTCCAGGAGTCACCTGGGTGATCAGATGATCGGGGGGTGTAGTAATGCAGAGCATGGCTTACCTAGTACAAAACATGTTCGAGTTGCTGCAGCTGTAACAGGAAATCTGGTTTGAGGCTTACAGGCACACATGCACATCAACTTTGATTGGATGAAATGGACATATCACACCTATTGCAAATGTATCAACACCTGCTGCTTACTATATAAGTGGTTATATTGCTTGCTAGGGGACAGTATTAATTCTGTAGACGGTGCTTGTGGTGTGTCGTCAAAAGATAAAGCAGTACAAGTGGCATAATTCAGATCAGAGAGCCCTAAACCTGATCTAATTATACCCAACTAGGAACTAGTTTGTGCTCTTTCTGCTGCTTCTGTTAGTGAACCCATGCTTTTTCCAAACTGGTCTCCTAATTATAAACTAATTACAACAAAATCACAGCAGTTTGGTAAAGATGATGGGGATTTCATTGGAAAGGAAATTGAGAAGCTAATACAATAAGGCATAATTAAACCAAGTTTGTCCCCCTATAGGGCCCAGATGTTGATTGTTAAAGACTCCACTAATAGACATAAGAAGTTATGCACTGATAACTCACAAACTATCAACCGATTTACAGTAATCCATGCTTATCCTCTTCCATGTATTGAAGAGATTGTAAATAAACTAGCCAAATATATATGCTTTTCAGATCTGAAAAATACCTATCACTAAATTTCCCTAAGGCAAAATGAAAAAAAATCTTACACTGCATGAGACAAAAACCGTGTCTTCTGTATCCTCACTTATTATCCTTGGCTATTGGGTAAGTAAAGACTTACCCATGTCAACAACCCTAAATTCCTTAAGGAGAGCTTTTGGTATGTTTGCATACTCTGCTAAATGGATACCAAAGTTCTGTGAAATAATCCAACCACTGATTAAAAAACAAGACTTTTCCACTGAAAGCATTTAAATCTCTGAAGAAACAGCTGAAGAATGCCACTGTAAAATATAGATGAAGACTCACCCTTTGTTGTTGAGTATGATGTTTTAGACATGGCAGTGACAGCTACTTTAAACCAGAGAAGTAGACCAGTGGCTTTTATTTCATGGACTCTGCAGGGGAGCAAATTGCACTGTCCTTCTATAGAAAAAGAAGCAACAGCAATAATCAAGGTTGTTACGAAGTAGAATCACTTCTTTTCAAGACGCCATTTTACCTTGATTACAGACCAACTTTCTGTGGTATTCGTGCTTGATAAATACAAGATGACAATAACTAAAAAGGATAAAATTTTAGAATGGGGAATTGAACTGTCTGCTTTTAGATAATCGATAAGATATCAGCCTGGAAAAGACAATGTTGCCCCTGACACACTTACTAGAGAATTTTGTGCTTCAGTGTCCTCATCAGCTCTTGGTGATCTGCATCAAGGACTATGCCATCCTGGAATTAAACAAATGCTCTATTTTGTACATACGAAAAAGTACTCTTCTCAACAGAAGAAGTAAAGGAAGTATGTTTTTCATGTCAACTATGTTTGCATGGAAAATGGAACTCTAATTAAAGCTATTCAACTTTTGGAATGTATAAGCATTGATTTTTAAGGTCAAGTTTGGGTAATGTTTATATCATCACTGTTGTGGATGAATATTCTGTTTCTGTCTGCTTTTCCCTGCCTAAATATGCATGCATCAACAGTAATAAAATGTCTTTACCAGTTATTTGCACTAACTGGCTTTCCAGGTTATATCCACTTTGATACTTCTTTTCTAGCAAAAGAAATAAAGGCCTATCTATTAATAAGTGGTAATTGACAGGCTGAAAGATACAATGGCATCATCTGTAAGGCAATTAAATTAGCTCTTAAGTCAAACAAACTGGATGATCACCATTGGGAGTCAGTATTCCCCAACGTCCTACACTCCATTAGATCTCTCCTGTCACTAACTAAAGTTGACTGTCCAGTAATAATAGTGATTAATAGCCCTTGAGGAATTCCCTTGTGAATTAAGATTATCAGCCTTTAAGGAACTCTCTTGGACTGTGACACACTTCCTACATATCACAAGGAAACAAAGGCAGAGTATTTAAGTCTCTAAAAGTAGCCTGTAAAATTAGTTTATTAAAGCTTCTTAAGATGTAATAATTATTGATTATTTTCATTACACAAATAAATTTAAAATATTGAATTTTATACATCTCCATATATTAGCTCTCAGGCTTAACTCTTCTTCAACTTTATCAATTATGTTTAGGGAGTAAATACTGGAATAAAATTAAAATCACCACATTAAAATGGCATCTATATCATGAATAGCAATATATGTAAATAACCTAATTCAATAATTAGATTCCTTTGCAGAGTTAACTCTGGCTGCAAGCATTTACTAAAACACACTCTCTGCTTTGTAACTGCTCTTCATTTGTTGAAATGAAATAAGAATTGTTTGTTTTGATTAACCTAAATTGCTTTTATAAAAGGCTCAGTAAACTTTGATATATTCATTGAAAACAAAATCTACTGAAAAAGTGAGTGCAACTGGAACATTATTATTGATATCTGATTATTACTTTTGGCTAAAAATCTAAACAGGATTTATTACTGTCAGAAGCAGCCTATTCTTCAGAGACACTAATTCTAAACTATCTCAAACAATATAATTAAGAATGGAATTAGTTTTAAAATATGACAGTTTTTAATACTTGTTATAAATATATTTTCATGAAAATATTTATAAAAATGTAAATGATATTATTTACAGGCTTTCTGTGCTATTTGCTGTCATGGTGGTGAAGTATGTATATGTTGTTTGGTTCAGTGTGGCCGGTAAGTGTTTGAAGAAATGATATAAACAGCATTTTGTGCATTGATTTGTATTCAGTTGTTGAAATAAGAAAACAGTTGAATAAATTTAAGTATCATTGAACTTTGTACTGTTATAAAATAAAATAAGACATATCTCGGCTGATTTGCAGGCAAATAAACTAATATACTCAAGAGCGAGAGCCGGATGTGAACGGGACAAGGCCCCGTCACAAAATGACCATTATCATCATCTACGCATAAGCCCGAAGCACGAGTTCTGGTCGAAAAATAAAATAATATTTTAAAGTGTTTCTATTTTTCAACCAATAAAAATGCTTCTCTCCTAATTATACTCGTGTTGTTTTTCGAGCTTGTTAAGCCATAAAAAACGCCATAAAAGGGGTCACACAGGGAAGTACAACAGAAGGCCAGGGGAGAGATCTGTCACGGGCAGTCAGCAGCAGTAGCGCCACGCCAACCAGCAAGAACTACTATGCGAGATCAATCCAAGTCGGCAGCCAGCTTATGAACTATACCACAAGGTAGCTGTCCCAAAACCACACGTTCCTATTGAAATAAATCATGTAAATCTATTTTCTGCTGTTGTCGTATTTCTTTCTTGCAACCATACGCTTGTCTATAACAGTACTCTACAGAAAGGAAACTTGATTTAGCTGAGTACTTTATATGATATTGCCAGATAACAGGAGAACAAAAGCCAACATAAAAGAGTTTTCAAACTCTTCAAAAGTCTCAACTTTGAAATAGAAGTTGAAATGAATAAAAAAAGTTGTCAAATATCTGGACATAGAATTAAACCTACAAAATGCCAGTGTCTCTCCATACATGAAACCCAACACAAAATTGAAATACATGAATGTTAGACCCAACCACCCTGCAAATATAATAAAGCACAACCCTAAAGGAATAATCTAGGTTATCTAGAAACTCTTCTAGTAAAATAATTTTTGAAGAAAAAATATGAGAAGATCTTAATAGAAGAGAGACATAAAACCAAACTGGAATTTAAACGTCAAATAAAAGTACAAATGAAGAACAAGGAAAAGAAAAAATATCATTTGGTTTAACTCTGCTTTTAACTTAGAGGCAATATGTAAAATAGGGAAGATATTTTTCAAATTACTTACTAAACACTTCCCCCAAATTCAGAATTACATGAGATATTTAATAAAAACACAGTTAAATTAAGCTACAGCTGTACTAGTGATTTAGAAATAATAATAAAATGAGAAAACATCAGAATTTTAAAAACTAATGGGTAGTAAAATATAATTAACATTAGTGAATTATGCGACTGTAGAAATAAAAATAGATATCCATTAAATGGAGTTTGCAAAATTGAAGCAGTAATTTATAAAGCAGAAGTAATAGATACAGATGGACAGAACAAAACATGCATAGGATGTACTGAAGGTAGTTTCAAAGGAAGATGGTACAGTCACAGGTCGTCATTCAAGCTGGAAAGTCTTAGGAACTCTACCAGACTAGCCAACCATCTTTGGAAATTAGAAGAAAAAACAACAATGATCCAACTATAAACTGGAAAACTTTTAAAACAGCAAAACCTTACAACAACCATAATAACATCTGCAATTTCTGCCAATAAGAAAAGTTAGCAATGATGACATTTCTGGATCCCAAAAGCCTTTTGAATAAAAGTTCCGAAATTATGAAACCTTGCATTCATATAAAAAAAAAATACCTCTTGATGTCATATGAGGCTGGATAAAAATTATGTACATTTCAATTAACTCCCCACTCCCACATACATTTACAATACCCTTTCTTTCCTCCTCCTCTTTCTTCTTCATATCATCCTCCTCCCTTCCTATCATACCCAATGTTGTGCATCTATTTATTTATTCTTTAAAATAATAAAGTGTTCATTAAGAATTTTTTTTTAAAATAAACCTTTGGGAAATCAAGTGATACAAACCACCTAACAATACTGAAAGGTTGAAACCAAAGTAGCAAAATCGACTGATATGTTTGATAATCAAGGCTTACTACTAAACCAAAGGAATGAGTTAATTACCAAATGTCATCACAGCAGTAGGTTTAAACTAGGTACTTTTAACATTTTGCTAAAAATCAGTATTGCATAACGATAAAAGATTACAAACTTAATAAAAACAAAGTTTTATCATCAAAATGTTTATTATTAAGAGGAAAGAACAAAGTATTTTTAATTATTTTTAAAAATATTTTCTTTCTTCCTAAAACATTCTAAATTTGGGTCAAAAATCTCTTTTCTTTTTTTTTGGGTCAACTTTGTACTATTTGTGATAATGGCCATTTTAGTGTAGCAGTTTCCAGGGGAAACCCATTAATTTGGAAATTCTTGCAAAAATCAAATAATTGTCTGATTTTAATGAAACTTTCAGGACTTATTAAAAAATGAATTAATTTATTTTTGAAATTGTTATTTTTAGAAAATCTTGGGGAAAATGTTTTCTTTTTTTTACAACTGTAAATACAAATCATCATAATATTTTTTACAAAAAGCTGACTTGCATGATAATGAGTCAATATATTTTGTCATAAACTATTGTAGTTTTTTGTTTTAGCCAGACAACTGCCCTTTTTATACACACACACACACACACTTAAGATGCAGTTTAAGGACTGCATCAAGGATGTGCTGAAGAAATGCAACGTTCCTTGTGAGCACTGGGAAGAATGTGCATCTGAACGCAATAATTGGAATGGGGCTGCTTGGAGAGGTAGGTGACACTTTGAGGAGGAGGAGAAGACAAGGCACACAAGGCTTAAAAGAGATGTGTGTAAAGGCATCCCCATTAAACTTCCTGAAGACACCAGCAGGCAGCCTGATCTGATGTGTACAGATTGTGGTAGAGTGTGCTTGTCAATGGCTGGTCTAAGGAGTCACTTGAGAGTGCATTTGACAGAGGGTGGCAATTGACTATAAAGCCATAGACAACCACCAACTGAAATGTAATATTTGCATTAAGACATGTGGGTCCACAAGTGGTTTCATGCAACATTTTAAATTGCATGATAATGTAACACCCACTGTTGCACCTGTTAAATGCCTTGTTTGTACCAGAGTATGTAGGCCACTTGCTGAGATAAAGAGACACATTTGTTCAGTACATCTGTAGATATTCTCCAGAAAGATATGTAGTAATGATTGTACTTGAACATGAGTTAGCAACCACCATATATATATATATATATATATATATAAAAGGTTAAATACTTCTTGAGTTATTAGACTCTGGTGTATCTGATGCTAAGTAAATAGACATATTGAATAATTTCTGTTGTTGGTTTACTTCAGTTAAGAAGTTTCTCCTTGAAATACTTTTATATATATATATATATATATTACGAAATGGACAAAGTCCGACAATTTATTTATTAAAGACATTTTTATGTTTAACGTTCTTTTTATAGATGCATTTACTTAAATACTTGTATCTATAAAAAGAACGTTAAACATAAAAATGTCTTTAATAAATATATATATATATATATATATATATATACACACAAGGAATGTTAAAAATCTCCTTTTGCTCCTGGATTACACCTGATAAGGGCTGAATAATGGATCAGCTGAAACGTGTTTTTTTTTGTTTTGATCCTTCATGATGTAAGCAGTCATGTTTCTCTGCATATTCCGTTTCTTTACCATCTATGAATTCCTGTGACTTCATGCAATGGTTTCTTGTTGCTTTCTCCAAAGTTTTGAATTTAGAGTGTGTCCTTTTCTTTGATTGGCTGTCACCCAAGGATAGAGATCCCAGTCTGCTCTTGCATTTAATCCATAACTGAGGAGAAAGAGATGGACTTTTGTGCAAAAACAAATACAACAGACAAGGCAGGAATTTGAACACTACTCATCAATCCCACTTTCTGCTCCAATAACTGCTACTGGACATCCATCATGGAATGTGTTATCAACAGCAAAGACATGCTTTGAGTTTTCAAGCAGCATTGCGTATATCATTAAAAAGTATAATTTATGCTGATAACAGCTTAAATTATTTTCAGTAACTTTAAATTATTATTGCTTTAAATAACCTTTAATTATATTAATGATATTTTTATAATAAAAGAAAAACTTAATTAAAAGAAATGATCTGTTTTCTCTTGTATTAATTATTGATTTATGGTTTGCATTTTTTTTTTTCTTAAAATGAAATAATTGGTTTTGTTATTTCTATTTTTTTTCCTTTTTTTAACAGTGTCTACTGTAAAAGCTGCATTCAAAATTGGGTTTCTGATTCTGCTTGGGAAAAGGTAAATAATATTTTCTCTATGCTTTCTTGCAACCAATCCTCCTCCTCCCCCTCCCAGTATAGACCCATTCGTCAGTATCATCTGTAAGCTCTTTAATGCTTTAATCAACAAGAAAGTCATCAAGAACCTGAATAGGAACAACCTCTTGTGTGATAAGCAGTATGAGTTTTGATCAGCCCAATCCACTGCCGACATCCTAACTACCATTACACACATAATTAGTAAGACACTTGACAACACACATACCGCAAGGACCATAGCATTAGATATCTCAAAGGCCTTTGACAAGGTGTGATACAAAGGTTTACTAAATAAGCTCTCCAGCTATGGAATCACTGGAAGGGTTTTCATAATTATAAAATCCTTCCCAACAAGTAGATCCCTGAAGGTAGTTATTAACAGCCAGTCTTCCGAGGTCCTAGCAGTCAACACAGGCGTCCCCCAGGGTTCACTTCTCGGATCAACCCTCTTTTGGTTTACATAAATAAGCTACCTAAGAATATACTCCAATCATTTGTAAATGTTTATGCCAAAGATACAACGGTATACAGACACACCTCTAAAACTCTTGATGATCAGAGATTGGCAGCTGACTGGTCTTCTGATCTAACTTTCCAGCGGGAAAAAACTAGCTGGTTACATTCCATCACTGCTGATCAGACCCCGATCTATTGCCAGTCATGATAAACCTTTGTCTCCTCAAGGAGGCCCTGTTCCTCACGATATTGGGCTTCAAACTCATGATTGACCTCAAATGAAATTCCTATAAATGATCCATCGCTAAAGATGCAGGTTAAATGATCAGTTCCTTGTACCACTCTAGCAAGTACCTGACCCCTCATGCTATCCTCTACCTTTGTAAGAGCCAGAGTACTGTTGCTATATTTGGGCAGGAGCTGCCCTCTCCTCCCTTTCCAACTTTGATAGTGTTCAAAAGTGTCACCAAGTCCTTGTGCGACAAGAATTATTTCCCACACTCCAACCTCTCTCTCACAGGCAGAATGTGGCAAGTCTCTCACTGTTCTGTCGCTAGTACCATAGAAAAGTGCTTGGATGAACTGCATCTCCAGGTCAAATCTTCAAGGTTAGGACCTGCTATGCCACTTACATAGTAGTAAACCACCCACATTTACTCTGTATTCCATTGGTGAGAAGTAAGTTCTACTCAGACAGCCTCTTCCCACAAACCCCTGCTCTATGGAAGAGACTCCCAAGAGGATGTTTCCCCAGTCACTACAATCTTTGTTCAAGTCTAGTGTCAACTGTTATCTTCCCCTTCTTATCCATATAAACTATCTCTTATCACAACCCTCTATCTCAAGTACCTTACTGTAAAAAAAAAAAAAAAATTGAATGAAAACTCTTAAGTTGTCATGTACCATAATGAGAAGAAGAAACAAAATTCTGACTTGAAATCAAAGCATAAAATATTCTTTCTATCGATTACTTATATAAAT
Source organism: Acanthosepion lycidas (assembly GCA_963932145.1). NCBI lineage: Eukaryota > Metazoa > Mollusca > Cephalopoda > Sepiida > Sepiidae > Acanthosepion > Acanthosepion lycidas. The sequence goes on along the minus strand of OZ010585.1, from coordinate 74,524,729 downwards.
CTATATTAAATTGGTAAGTCCTTGAGATAATTTAACTTATTTCATTATATTATTTATTTGTGATCCATTTCTCTTATTAAAAAAGATATTTCTCTATGTAAAAAAAAATGCAATAAAACTTTTGACATCAGTATCACTGTTCACCACTCATTGCATGAAGAAATAATGCTAGGTGTTACAAAATTAATTCTTTAAAAAAATATCTTATATTATGACTATTGATTATTTTTGCATAAGAGGTAATGGAATTCCCAAGTTCTCAAGATTTTCTCAGTGTTATTCCTCTGAATGGCTGCTGCTCATATAAGGGATCCTTGAAGAAATAAATCCTTAAACTATTCTAATCAGTTAAAAAGAAGCCAGTGATATGTTTCTATAGATTCCATTGAAGTTTTAAATTATATTAAAGTGAAAATAATTAAAACTTAAATGTTCACTATTTTCATTAGCCATAAGTGAAACTAGCAAATCAAAATTTAATTTCATGTTAAAAACTTTCCAGATAAATCATGCAAAGCAAAACAATGTTTTGTAGAAGCAAAACAAACAAAACCGAAACAATCAGTATATATAAATAATTGTTAAAATAAAAATAGAAAACATTCTTTGGAAATAAAAATTATGTTGTTGTAATGATATGTAAATGTCAAAGTTTGATCATTTGCATATGGACAAGAGCAAGGCCAGTGCAAGGGTCTCATGACCACACACCCTGAATCTATAATACAGGGACTCCACTGTACAACATTTCAATTTTCATAAGGTAGTATTCATACAAAATAGAAATTTTATTGTAACTTAATTATGAACAATAATAGATCATATGTAATATAATTGAACAATTCAAATAGAAACATTGAAAATAAACACAATGTATCTAAATACAAATTGAAGATATGTCTTTTGAATAAATTTGTTTGTAAGTTGGGTATGCCATGATTTAAACTATGATACTATGATTGTTCAGTAATTTCAAAGGCTAAGAATATAGTTATAGTGGTTGAAAGAAAAAACTTCATTACAATGATAAATCACAGGGCAAAGTTGAAGAAAGTTGGCCATATTGAAAAGAAATCAGCTTAGTGTTATTGAACATGTTGAACAGTTGATCTATGTTATGTTTGCACAATAAAATCAATTAAACTTATGATGACACAGAAAAATCACAAGTGTACCATACTACCATGTCAAATGCAGAAACTAGAACTGTGTCAGTGGATCTCTGGACTGACCCATATATCTTAAACAATGGGTGTGCATAATTGAACCCACAGACACAGTATAAATACACGTAAAAAAATTTTGAGTTTGTAGTAAGTTTGTGTAAGAGTTTAACAGCAGCTGTTAGAATAGAAGTCTTTTCATATAGAAGACTCCTCAGCAGGTATCTGACCAATCCTGCCTTTCGTATCTGTAAAGCATATATTGGCTGAAAACCCCTAAACAGTCATGGTTCTTAAAATCAACATGAATAGTTCAGTTCCTTCTATAAACCTGTCATTAATAAACTTTGTTATTCAATCACCAGTTTTTCTCATTATTTGGAAGAGCCATCATTCGCATATTGCATGGATGTTCCAACAAAGTCCTTTGTCAGTTGCCTTATGGGCATCAGAGTCAAGGATAAAATAAAAGTGACCAAACAATGGTGTGCTGTAACAAAATCAGATTCTGATTTGTTTGACCATGTTATTTTTTTTAATAACTTTCATATCATAGTTATAGCTGTGCAATAAATTAAAATAGCTCTTAACTTAGATTTCAGTGTGAATTAAGAAAGGTTAAACATTACATTATTATGGGTTAAAATAAACCCAGCAATACCTTTTGTTAGTGCAAATTTTCAACACTGCTTCATATGTCTATGGATACAAACTGAACACACTTGCATAAAAAGTCAGAACTTTAAACAAGCTTTACTTACTTCATATTAAACAAGTCTGATAATGTTGTTATTGGACTTTTTATATTTTTTTTTAATAGATTCTTGTTCAAGATCCATGGGTCTGTTTCCTTTGCAATACACAAGTGTCTGTAGCTACACATGGCTGTCTGAAACCAAAGAGGAGCTGGAACATCAATATAATTCAACTGTTCCTCTCTCATCAACAGTTACAGGTTGGTCTTCATCTTCTGTGTTAGATAGCTGACTTGATTTTTACCTAAAATTGTATATGATTTATGATTGCCCAAGGTTTTGGAATAAGTAATTTTAGAAAGGTAAGGAAAAATATCAAGAAAATCACTGTAGCAGTAAAATATTTACAATCAAAAACAATGTTATTATTATATTTTCATTATTAAAACACTATGATAACAATTGTTTTCACGGAAATTTTCTTATTTACCACAAATGTACAAATTTATGAATTTTGCTAAAAGTTAATACATATTAAGTCATGTGATAACACACATCATTTTTATAATGTAGTCACATGACTATATGGTAATTGTTCTAATGAAATACTGTGATAACTTATGATACAATTGTTTAAATTTTAGGAACCAATAACATCAAATAAATATATGAAAATTGACCCACTAATGAATACTGGTATTTTAACTAACTTTTGCTGTTTAACCCCAACTAAGTACAACACCATGTTTAAATAAAAGTATATCATTGAAATCAAATAATCTGTCATTTTTGTTGTATTTCAGGAACCGGACTTGTCATATCTGATGAATGATCCCACTCCCCCACCTCTGCGTGTATTGTCTTTATTTGATGGAATTGGTACAGGTGAGGAACCAATGATGAAATTAACAATATAGTCTCTTTCACCTTCAGTATGATTAGCATCTCACTCTTTTGTCTGTTATTTTTAGTACATAATTTACTTTTGAATAAAATTAGTAGTTCAATAGTACTAATTTGTAGCATATTCAGTCCTATACAAAAATAGATTTATTCATACAGTTTGAAGATATGTTTTGAGATACCTACTTACATTATGTAATTTATATTCTTTTAATGAAAATTGCAATACCATTTCTTTTTATTCTTGGTGGAAATCAAAATGTAACATCACATTATGTTAATTTGTGTTGCTCCCACCATATTTAGACTACACTAATTAAGCTAGTTTTTCACCTTGTAACTTTCTTGTAGCATAAAGATACCCATTAGAAAATAGCTCAAAAGACCTCTGCACTTACATACATACCTATAGTGTTACAATATATGCTTCAATTTTTTCTTACTGATGGATTATTTTCTAAGACTGGCTTTAGTTTGTTGCTGAACCTTTGCAATAAATAGACTCATTGGTACAACACTTTTGCAAACTTCTTGAACAATATCAATAAACTTTGCTATACATGACCCTCTCTTACTGTGTGCAAACATGAGTGTCCCATATTCTGCTCATTTTATAAATGTGGAAGTAAATTAATTGTTAGTATTGTATACTGAGCCAAATATGTCACTGTGGAGATCTCATGTTAATTACTGGTAGTGAAAGCTAGAAGAAGAAATGACTATTTACTGACAATACACTGCCTTACCATATTAGGTATGTATCCATTATCTAACATCAATGTCAATTTCTCGGAAAATAGTACTATTGATTCTCTAGACTCTTCACAAATTGCATTGTGAGGAACTGTATAAGATGCATGTTACCATAGTCAAAATATTTTGCCACCTGAAGAAAACCCTGACCATCTCTCATTCTCATATGTAGTTATCTAAACCTTATGTTATTTTTATGAGCCAACACATATGCCAGAATAAGTTTGAATCTTTTGTTGATGAGAGCAAACTACTAGAAGCTAATCCACAATATGTTCATATTCAACTTGAAGATGGATGATAGACAACCGTATCACTTTTGATACATTCTGCAAACAAAGCCTGAACAGCAATTAGTTGAAGTGGCAGATTATTCTAACTTCACAGTAGCTGAGTGGGAAGATGAAAATGAGGTTCTTGAAACTTAAACTCAAGTGGTTACTAGTAAAATTAAGAAAATTAGATCAAATATCTCTGACACTCATCAGGCACCAGAACAAGTCAACAGAAACACTTGAAAATTCAGTTCTGACCCACTATTTAATAAAAGCTGAACATTTGATTTTACTGTCCTGCATTGTTTGATGTACATTTTGCCTAAATCACGTGTGTATGAACTTTGAAGCTTAAGTGGTCTTTGATCATTATTGGGTATCCCCAAGAAAGTTAAATAGACTTGCCAAAGAGTGACTTAAAGGAAAAGTAAATACCACTTGGAGCCAGTCATAAAAGCAAAATTTTCACTTGTACTAATGAGTAAATAAGGTATTTTGTAGTTTTAAATCCTGTTGTTTGGTTTTCTTATTACTAACACGTCAAGCATTATAATAATCATGAAAACATTTTATTATATAAGGAAACTAGACCTATAATAAAAAAAATTGAAAATTGTTCTGGTTTGGAAATTATTGTATGCTGAGCTATGTAAACCTATTAATGTCTTAATAAGATGATTAATTTCATCAAACATTTGATACTTATTCTGAAAAAATGTCTAATAAATCCTTTTTAGGTAAAGTTGCTCTTGATGAACTGGGAATAGTGACTAATGGTTATTTTTCCAGTGAAATTGATTTGGATGCTTTGATAGTGACAAGAGTGAACCATGGTAACAATGTCACAGAAATTGGAGACATTACACAGCTTACAGAGAAGAGGGTAAGTTGATTATAGAGGTTGAAAATTCGAATATAGTCAGGAATTCGATTTGCATCTTTGTCAAAATATGCTTTATACATTTTACTATTTGAAATAAGAATTAACATAATATATATAGGATTCAGGAGATTTAATTATCTACAATAAATTTACTCCAGGTTGTAATGAATAAACAATGGTAAAATTACCATGTAAATGTAACTTTATTCAACTCAAACAGCATATATTTGTACAAAACTTTTGCACATGTTCACAGTAAGCAGTTTGCCATTTTGATGTGTGAGTTCTGTGACAGGGAGATAATTATGTGAAATCTATAACATTCATCCTGATCAAATAATATTACCACCTCTATCTTTAAGGAGCATAACGTTCCATCTGTGAACGGTGAAGTAGTTAGGTGTATTAGAATATTGTTCATGATTTGACATTAAATATTCCTGAAAGGAAAAAAGAAAGCATAACTATGCCAATTATAATCAAGCAACTGTTAAAGTTATCATAACAAGTGACAAAACTTTTTTTTTCCAATCTAACAGTATTCTCAAGAAAAAATGAAGTTAAAAATTTTATATACATTTTGATACAAACAAAACAACAATCATGATAATTTGCGAAACTAAAATACAAGAATGGTAACAATTTTTTAAAATATAAATATCTTTACAATGTACAAAATTTTTATTTCAAGAGTTTTCTCCAATCTTTCTTACTAATGGCACAAAGATTATGATGATAAATTAACTTTTATACAAGTTTTGGGTTTATTTACATTATATGTTGCTTTTTTCATCAAAAGTGTATGAATGGGCCTAAATTGTTGTAATAAAACATGGTTGAGTATCAAATCTTTACCATTATTCAATGTGGTTGAATGTTAAATTTTATCATTGTTCAGTGCCTAGGCATGGAAATTTCCCAGCTATATTTTAGGCCAGACCAATCCCACCATACCTTTTACTGTTACTGAGACTGTTGTAGCTTCTGATTTCAAATGTGTGCAAAATCTATAAAAATTGAATTACACAACAAAGTGCTGAAATTTTCTCAGCCTGACCAAGATCAGACTAAACAATTAATTCTGATGTTTAGGTTGATAAAGGAGACTGTTAAAAAATATGTGTTGTGTAAATTATTTTTTCCATTAATAGGCTAAGTACTTATTGGTATACCTATTTAAAAAAAAAAAAAATTTAAATGCATTTACATTTGTTGTCAGATTTCTGAATTGTGTCCTATTGACCTTGTGATTGGAGGGTCTCCATGTAATGAGCTGTCTTTAGTGAATCCTGCAAGAAAAGGCTTTTCAGAAGGTAAGCCTTTTATGAAAATTACATTAACATTTAAAAATGGTCAATTTTATAAAAACAAATTACATAATAGCATACAAAATGCTACTTAAGTAAGTACAAAGATTTAACCTCTGAATCAACAAGTTTTAATTCCAACATAATTAATATATGTTGACTTAATATTTAATAACTGTCTATTAAGCAATGTAACAAAATGATGCTCTTTTAACCTTCTTTTTATATTATTGTTTTCCAAAGTAAGTGATATTTTGAACTCTTTATAAAGATTATAAGAAAAGTATATAATATCTAACTCCACTATAATCTATTAAGTTTGTGAATGTTTGCTTACTTTGTGGCTGGGCAAACATTTGTACCCTGGGGGCTAATAATTAGTGTCTAAGAACAACTCGATTTAAAAATGAACATAAGATAGGCGGTGATAACCTCCAAGGTCATTACAGTCACCATTGATCCATCTAGGGTTGAAATTGCTATTCCTAACTAAACTGTAAAATGGGACATCTTTTTGGAAGATACACATATAAACTGATAGCACCTTAATTGTAGACATCTATATGAATGTTTATTTTTGAAAAATAGCAGTACTGGTGAGGAAATAATTGCATGGAATGTAGAATTTACAAGCCAAGTTTAAACTCTGATAGAAATAACCTGTGATTGCTTCATGTTACTGCACTACGAAAAGGCATGAATAGAAACCTTTTTTTTAATTTTAAGTTCTATGTTTTTGCAAATTTTTATAATGGCAAATTAGAATTTTTTTGATTGCTTAAAGCAACAATTTTAAGAGAATCAACATTTTTGGACCAACTGAAAATTGTCAGCATGACAAAACATGATTCAAATTAGGGTGATTGTACTTTAGAAATTTTGAAATCCAAGCCAGGTTAGATATTTTATATATATATATATATATATATATATTATATATATATAGGTTAATTTAGAGTCAAAACTGCTATTTCCATCCAAATGGAAATGAGTTTACTTTGGAATACAAAAATATTTATCAGTCTCATAGATGGTGAGAGTGCATGATATTATTTCTGACTTCTGAGGTCACTGGAGGTTGTATGGAAATGTAGTAGAACTTTTTCACAATGTAAAAATTTCTAGAAGAGGAGCCAAATATTTTAGCTGAGGTTTCCCCTTTTATATTATATCAGAAATGGAACTTTTGAGGGAGTATAGAACTTTTTGGAACATTCTCAGATATTCCATATTATTGCATCAAAAATGTGTATTTTCAAGAACTAGATTTTTCACCATACTCAAGCTTCTCTCTTCCCAATAACAGACCATTTTTGATGTTGGGAAGGGAGAACATGTTCATCTCTAAGACCTTTATAATTTGAACTGACCTTTTCTTTTACCTTTAATTTCCAATGAAACTCAGTTTTACAATGCTAACAAGTTTCAAACTCAGCCTCTGAAGACTTTTCATGTCACCATCCTTCCCTCATGCCCAGCTGTGAATTGCTGTAGGATTTCCAAACAAATATTCTCTCTTTTTTTTAAAATGCCATGTGATATTATTTGGCACTGGTAAATGGAAAGAAAGGGTTAATGAATAGAACAATGGACAGACTGAGAGAAAGAATGAAGATTTTTCTTTTTTAAAAAAAAAAATAGCTTAATTCTCTAAAACCAAAAGAATTACTTAAGGAAAGGTGATATTATTACAAGAAGCAATGTGGTGATCTTTAATCTGACAAACTGATTAATGACCTAGCTCCAAAGTACTAGTTATGAAAACATAAATAGAACAGATATGATTTGATATGTAGCCAAAACTTGAGATTCCTTGTGGTTGGAGTGCAATGACTCTGACAGGAATGGCTGACTAGAGAACCATCTGGTAAATATCTGATTTTGAACAAGCACAGGATGAGAAAATTTTACATAAGCAAAATTTAAAATGATAATTTTTTTTTTTTTTTATTAATGACCATAAGTTAAGCCACGCCAAAGAGTCAAGAGTCTGATTTGTTGAAAGGTAGCCAAGGTGGCAGACGCAGGTGAAATCCCAAGGAAGGTACCCATGCTCATTAGGAAGTATTGGTGTGAGATGCCAGTAAGAGAAGGAAGAAGTTATCAGGATGCATCGATACCTGTGACTGTTACCCATAGAAAAAGGGAATCTCCCGATTTGGAAATTTAATTAATTTTCAAGAGCCAGACAAAAGGGTTCTTGTTGGAAGATAGGGGAATCATCAAATCCCCTAACCGCATCATACCCTATGCAAGAAATCAAGAGTAGTGGTGGCCAACACTGAGACAAGTGACTACTGCATGCCTGATATCACATGACTGCCTGCCTGAAAAGAACCGCCAACATAAGCCTTGTGCCAGACTTAACCAAACCAGCCGAAATGTCATGTTCAACTTAAGATGCTGGTTGGGTCAATAATTTTCTGCATGAATAACTGATAAATTCTAATGTCAAGACTAACCAAGCACTGTACAAAAGAACATACATAAAAGCACTTATTTTTATTAGTTTTTTTTTAGTTTTTTTCTCACTTGCACCTTCATTCTGCCTGGACCAACCCAATATGACAATTCCCAATGACAATTTGATGTTTGCCAGCCTTATGATTAAAACTAAAGATAAGTCAAGTTTTAGATCAAAGCAATGATCTCATTGATCAGCTGCGTAAGTTGGATATTCAGACAGCTGGCTGAGGAAGAGGCAACAATTGGTTGCCATGGACCAGGACAGACCCTGAAGGCGACAATGTCTCCTAGGGATGTATGTAATCATGGCTCTTCACAGACTCTTTCTTTATTGTTCTGTGAATTGCCATGGCTTATTAGGGAAGAGAGGGTTGTGATTTGCTTTCGTCACAGTTTTGATTTTAGAGTTTTTCTTCTGCTAGACTGGCTGTCACCCAGTCTACTATACTATTTAATCCATAGTTGGAGGTGGATTTATGTCTTTCCCAAAGACACTTATGTAAAAGTGAATGCATCTGACTAGGTGAGAACTTGAACTCATTTTGCCAATTCCATTTCCTATGCTGATAACTGTTATACTACCCACACATCCACCAGGCTAGCTTAAAAACACCTTATTGTCAGGACACTGTGATGTTAGCCTTTAGTTTTTTTTTATATTAAGAAAATAACTTTAAAATTATTGGATACCCAAATTTACTATACTATAAAAATAGTACAAAACAGCTGTCAAAGAACTTCATATATAAGGGAAGATCATTGACTAATTCTGTATGTATTTTGATATTTTATAAATTCATCAGTGACAGACCTGTGTATATTAATGAATAGTATGTCATATAATAGTGTATTATAAATAAAAAATCCTTTACAATTTTGTTCTTGATTTTTGTTGTATCATTAAAAGGTTACAAACAGACAAAGGTGGTACTCTAGTGAAAGAACAGCAACACGCTTGTAGATGAAAGAAAGAGAGGTTTATTGTACCAGAGAATACACTACTGAAAGACAGGGGATCAGGTGGCAGGCTAGTAATTCCAGAAGCAAGCCCCTAGGTATATCCTGTACTCACTATATATAGCTACTGATATAGTCAGTTCACATAGGCAATAGGAAATATAGAACATTCCATTACAACACCTTCCCCTGAGCTAATTTTCCCATGAAATTTTGCTCAATACCTCTTCTTTTTAGGGTCAAAGCATAAATCTTTAACATTTTTCCTCTTTCTAGTACTTTTCAATTTTTGTGCTGCTGAGATTTGAGGTTTTAGCAGTTTTTGGGGAGCTGATACTTCCAGCATGGGCAGGGTTGGAGATACTTCCATTGGTACTGGTGGAGATATGGAAACTGATATTTCAAATTTATCCTATATTCCCTCCATTGATAATTCTTCACTAGGCGTGATATCTTTCATATGTCTCTACATTTAAATCTTCTTCCTTTGAGCATGTATATCACTCTGCCAAGTCTTTTGGTGATAATTCCGTCTTCCCAAAAGCTTTTTCCACCTCTATAATTTCTGAAGAAAACTCTGTCTTTTGGTTTGTAAAATTTGGTTGCAAAGATTTCTTTTTTTACCACTTTTTTCATTGGACTAGGCAACAGCCTGTCAAGTACTGACCGAATTTTTCTCACAAACATCAGTTCAGCTGGTGATAGGCCTGAATTTATGTTCAGATTGGGAGTAATTCTGTAAACCACTAAAAACTTTTGTATACTCCTCTCATCAGTGTCCATGCCTTGATTCTTCTTAGAGCTCTTTTAAAAGTGTCCACAAATCTTTCTGCTTGCCCATTTCATCTAAGATAGTAAAAAGAGGTTGTAATGTGATCTAGGAACAAAGATGTGCAGAAATTCTTAAATTCTCTGCTGGTAAATTGTGTCCTATTGTCACTAACTAGACACTGAAACAACTAAAAAGATCCTTTAGTACATTCATAGTATTTGCAGATGTCGGGTGTCTACACTTGAATATTTCCAGCCACTTGGAGAAACTGTCCATGATTATAAGGTAATAGTAATCATTTAGTTGTCCAGCATAGTCAATGTGTAACCTTTTCCACGGAACATCCGTTATAGGCCATGGCTGAATTTTTATTGGCAGTGCTTTTGTCACAAGTTGACAACCTCTACACTCTTTTACAATTTTTTCAATATCCCCATCCATCCTAGGCCAATACTTATAGCTACACATTAATGATTTCATTCTTGACATGCCCAGATGACCTATATGAAATTCCATTAGGATTTTCTCTTGCAGTGTATATGGCATTACCACTCTATCTGCATATATAATAGCATTTGCTCACAGATTGAGAAAGGTGATATTTTAGATCCTTTTTTAAGTTTTTCTTTTAGCCATACCTGTTTTATTTGTTTTTTTTAATGAATTCATCCTTCTCAGCTGCTTTTTTTTATATCTTCTAAAATCACAGGTAACTCCCGAATTGTATTACATAGTAATACTGATCATTCTCTTTCATCCCTTAAAGCAGCTATCACCATGGCTTGTAACAGTTCTTCAAAATTTGGAATCAATCTAGACAAAGCATCGGTGTCTCCTAGTTTTTTTTCGAGGGTATTCCATCTTAAAGTTGTAGTTCTATAATATTATTCCTCAGCACTGTAAACCTTTTAGCAGTGTGCATGGGTATACCCTTTCTTGATCCCAAAATTGTTAACAACAGTCTATAATCTGTCTGTAATGTGAATTCCTTTCCATGGATGAACCTGTAAACACTGTTTACAAACAGTATTTTGGGGGTCTTTCTTGTTGTGAGTTTCAGTCAAATTCAGTATCACCACTGTTGTATCCTTAAAGATGTTACAAACAGACAAAGGGGGTACTCGAGTGAAGGAACAGCAACATGCACATAAATGAAAGAAAGAGAGGTTTATTGTAAAAGAGAATACACTACTGAAAGACTGGGTATCAGTTGGCAGCCTAGTAATTCCCAATGCAAGCCCCCATATATATCCTGTACTCACTATATATAGCTACTGATATAGTCAGTCCACATAGGCAATAGAGAGTGTGGGACATTCCATTACAACAATTTTTCCTTTTTATTCTAATAGAATGATGGACATCTTACAGTAGATAGTTTAAAATTTGATTCTATTATAGTGTGTATCCATCAGATCCTTATCTATTATAAAACAAATCAATGATACTATAAAAGATTCCTAACACTAGCTTATGTATCAACATGACAGCTATCAGTATTCTTGTGAATCTACTTTCTTCACCAGATTGTCAACTGTGCCCCATTGGCCATGATAGTCATTTTAGTAGAGTTACACAGACTTGATACTCTTCTCCATTTGCATTCCTTTGACTAACTTGGGTAAAAGCATATCTAATAACTACCTGTATTATCTAATGAGGTTCATTATATTAGGCTTTCTCAACAATGGCATAACTTTGATGACTCCTGGGTATGATTTTAATTCTGGAATTTCCTTATTAGGATTGTTTGGCTAGTTTGAATCCATCCTGGCCTAATTTCTAGTCTGATCAAATTAAATGATCACTTCTATTACCAAATATGGTCACTTTTTCCCCCAAAACAAGGTCTTCTTCAGATGTCCAGCCACATCCATATTCAGGAATAAATTCATGGAGAGGGTCATTTACAAACTTTTCTAGAGATTCTATATTTTTATTTATTTATTTATTTACCTATGGATAAAAATAATTTGAGTAATATAATTTTTTTTTTTTTTTAATAGGTGGTAAAATCCATATAAAAATAAAAAGCAAAATAAGATTAAATAATATTGACCTTCAATTTTCATTAATGTAAGTTGGAAAAGTGCATCAATACTATTGCATATAGGAAGGTAGTTATTAATAGAAAATAATAAAAACTGAAAACTTGGATCAAAACCCAACCATTGTGGTGTCAGCCAGAATCACTACCACTTGCACCATACAGACACTGTTAGTAGGAGATGCTAATTCCATATCTATTGTCTTTATATATGTAAACAGCCATTTTCATTTTTAATTTTCCATAATTTCTATGTTATATGTATTATTGTTTATAAAGTGTTATTATTTGAAGGGTTAAAGTAGTCACATTTGGACAAGCTAAAAGATAAAGCATAAAGGTAGGTTCAATGAAACTAAGATTATTATATTATTACATTTACAGAAATAGGAATAAATTATCATCAGTTAGGTCTACATTTAGTATTCAAAGTGAATTTGACTAAAAATGAATCTTGTATTAGGAGTAGAACTAGGGTATACTAGGCGATGGCTTTGGTACCATGTTTGCAAATATAAGAGGATTCATTTGTAGATTCAAAATTTCTTTAGCAAGGTTGTAATGTTAATTCTTTTGTATGTTTACAATTTATTGCTGTTTCATACCTTCGATTTAATAATTTTTCTTTATCTGGGTATTTAATTATTTGTATTTTCTCCTGTAGGCAGAGAAAACATGGTTCGTTTAATGATCTCAAGATTCTAGCCTGTTTTAGTATTTTCCATTTAAGTTTAAGTTCCTTTGTCCTTTAATTCCTAAAAATACTTGGAAAGTGAGGGTCATATTACATTTATCTGTGTTATTAAAAGATGAAATATGGTTATAAAAGTGTTTTTTGAAATTATTCATCATGTTACTGACATAAAATCTTACCGAAGTTTCAGGATTATCAACAGAGCTAATAGTACACTCGTATACTAAGGATTTTGCTAAACATCTGTTGGATAGCGGGCACTGGTTGCGATTCCTACAACTACACAGGTTGTTTGTAGGGGACCCAGCAGAGTCAGACTTAGTATACTCATTACTTTTGTTATACATTTTTAATTCCTTAGTGTTGTGTGATTTAATTATTTTTTCTAAATTATTTGTGCAACTATAGCTAAGCTTTAGAGTGTTGCAGTTAAAAATTTGTCTCAGAGCTTTTTTGGGGGGAAATGTTTTTCAATTAATTTTAAGAGCTTATGTCCCAATTTAGTATGTACTGATAGATTATATGGGGGAGTGTACCATATGATCTTTCTTTTTCTGTTTATCCTCCTGGAAAGATTATAATTTTCCATAAACTCAATTTTTGAAAGACTTATAACCACTACCCTTAAGAATTTTCTCATAGGTTGTCTTATGTTTTTCAAATATTTCTTTATTAGAGAAGTGCTGGTTAATTCACCTTTCTACCCATTATGGGATATGCTTATATTACAGAGGGTGAGTGGTTGGAGCTTGGATGAATATACACTGGGTTAGCATTATTTTTCATGTATGGTTGGAAATTGTTCATCACTAAATTCAATGTAACATCTAGGAAATCAACTTGTTTAATGTTAGCATTTATACCCATGTTAAGACCAAAAGATTTAAATATCCGATGTATTATTTTTCTAATTTTATCAACCTTACCTTGAGTATATTTATTAACTATCATCAGACTATCGTCTCTATAAATCCCTATTTTATTAATTTCTTCATCTGCTGTAAGGTTATATAAGAGAAATAGTCCTACCAGATCAGAAGATTCTGCTGAATCCAGAGATCCCATTGATAAGTTAAAATTGTCCAATGTATTTTTAATCCATTGTCCGTTTTGGTGTATTAATATTGATTTCCTACAGTTCATAACAATGTTGATTTCTTCTTTAGTAATGTCCGAATAAAATTCATCGAATTCTAACACTAATCTAAAGAGATCCCTAGAAATAGATGGATAAAAGTCGACTATATCAAACTGAATAAATGTACAATTATTTTTGTTTTCCAGTTTCTTGAACCAGCCAATCACTTCAAATGTACCTCTCCATTGTATCAGGTTCAGTTGGTTTTTTATTTGGGAGTTGATGTGTTCCAGGATTCCTTTACTTATTTTTCCGATCTCAGATCTGGTTGAATTGATAATCCTGGTTGGTAATTTCCACTGGAATTCTGGTTTTGATATTACATAAGTTTCTTTTGTGGTGAGTTTCAGTACTCTATCGCTTATCTTTAATTTATCAGTTTAGCTGAAGAATTGATAGCATTAACGTAATTGAAATTTCTAATATTTAATTTTTTTATAATTATTCATTAAAGTTTTCTTTATGAGAGTATTATACTCATCAGATTTCATTTTATAAAAATTTGAGGTCTTATCCAACTTCACAAAAACCTGTTCTGACTTACTAATGTTCCAGACTAATTCATCCAAATGTTTTTGGAATCTACTCTTTTTATATTGGAAAGTGATGTTATTTATAATCCCGTATAAGTCCTTCTCGAAGTTTACCAGTTTCTCAATATGGGGTGCAGGACTGCAGTTTTTAAATCCATAATTGTCCTTCGTGTTGTCAGCTTTACGTCCATTGATGAAGAAATACACTTTCCATTTCATCCTTCGCATCAGATCTTCAGTTTTTAGAACTAATTTCTGGAAATACTCCAGTTTGTTTGGGATAGGAATATTTTTCAGCAAAATGTCAAAATTGATTTTATCCATTTTGTAGTTTAAATTAATATCAGAAAGTGCTCAACCATAACAGGAGCAAATTATCAAAGTGTAGAAGAATGAACAGTAAGATTACAGCGTTCAGGACATTAATTTTAAAACAGTGTTCAATACACAAAACAGAGTCATAAATATTTATTTATTTTATGCAGTGTTACATTAGAACATGCACATCCACTAGAAAATTGTACATTTTTGTTTCAACGTCAAAAGAAGGGGGAAACCTTTTTTAAACATCTCATCACGGTGTTACTAAAAACTTTTATTCAGAAATACAGTTATTAAAGAAAATATTATCCACTTCCGTTCTTTGAAAATTTTTGTATATTCTAGAATTTACATGTAGACAATGGGGGAAGGGAAAAGAAAAGGAAGATGAAAAGAAAAATAAAGAGGCCATGGGAAGAGGAGGAGGTGATAAGCACTAAGAGGAGATAAAATCTGGCCATAGAATTCCATTAGAATGTAAAATTTGAACTTCAACCATCTCCTGGGTTGGTTAGGTTGGTGCTTCAAATAAAATAATTTGTAGCTAGAGACAGTTAAAGTAAAGGTTAGAATATTAGATATCTTTTTATCTTTCATATTATTTTTACTTGAAGCACCAACTAAAAACGTTCCACTTAGCGCTTTTAAGAATACGCTGTATGCTTGTACTACTTCTTTTTCATGTGCATATTGTGCAGTAAACTTCTGTAGTAAGCGTGTGAACTGTTCCAACACAATAGCTGAGGCAGAAACACTTGTTGCTGTATGTGGTCTGCCAAATTTTCATTTATGCACATCACACACAGTACCATGTGTTTCAAACTTATCATGAATCTGTGAAATTGTTAAACATGTTGTAGGATGTGTTCCAAACTCATGGCTCCATTGTCGTCTTTGGACTTGAACATTCTCAAATTTGAAATAACACTTTAAAATAATTTTACATTCCTCAAATGACAAATGTATATCTGCCATGTAAGCATCACTTATTGATGCTACAGCCATGAGGGTAATACCATCTGTTAAGAAAATATTGCACTACAGTAAATAGTGTTATTGCAATTTGATAAAACTATGAAAGATAAGTTTTTCCTTTCCTAAAGTGTCTATACATTTTTTGGCAGACTCTGTATATGGAGATTTAAAGTGAATTGTTTCACTTTCTTTCTTTAACATGGGAAATTACTGTTTCTGTTATTTTAATGAAATCGTCGTATCTCTGTCACTCTCTTCTTTTTTTTTTCTTTTTAGCTGGAACTGGGATTTTGTTTTTTGAATTCTACAGAGTTTTGAATATTGTCCAAAAACTCTGCAAAGATAGGCATGTCTTTTGGCTCTTTGAAAATGTTACTGCTATGAAGTCTGAATATAAGGCTATCATTTCTCGATATCTTGGTGTAAGTATATATGTAATATAATGAAAATAAAGGCTTGTGTTATAATCTCTTAATAAAGTAAATTGAACCAACACTAATTTTCTGAGTTAAGGTATTTGACATTTTTAATATTTGAATGCTTTGTATTCCAAATCAATTTAGAATCCAGAAAACTTTAAAAAAAAAAATTTTCTTCAAATTATACAATTGTCTTCTACTTATTTAATGTATATTGCATAAATATCCAGCTGTCAATTAAAATGTTTATTAATTTTTTTATTTTTTTTATATTGAATTGCAGTGCCAACCTGCCTTGTGGGATGCTAAATATTTTTCTCCTCAACAACGTGCTCGATATTTTTGGGGTAACATCCCTACAATATATAGGTAGATTTATTTTATGCTTGTTGCTCTTCAGTTTTACTCTTCCTTAACTTTTTCATTTTAGAATCAAACTAAAAATACTCAATTATTTTTTTTATCATTTTAATTTCTTTTCTTTTTTTTAAATAATGACAAGCACAAATTACACTTAACCATTAATTTATTTGTGGTGTATTTTGTAATTAAAATTTATAGTTTATATATTTTAAGAAATATTTAACAAAAATATATTTTAAGAAATATTAATAAGAGATGCAATTTATATTTTGAATTTTTGTTCTTGTTTGATTTTGAAATTTTTCCATTAATTTGCATATACTTCATAATCTTTCTACTTTTCCTCCATGCATGTGTTTTAATATTTGATAATCTTTTATGTTTCCTAAACTGGACACTGTTGCTAACCTCTATGCTCCCTTTCCTGAACTCCATTAAAAACCTATATTCTGCTCCAGAAAATATTGCTGCTCTCACTTGACACATTTTTATCCTGGAGCATTTAATTCCCTTTGATATATTAAATTATGTTCTGCAGTCTCTTTTACTATTCTTGCATTTCATAAGTTATTGTTGTTATTTTTGTCTCACTCCATCAACCTTTGGGATTATTATTGGATGTTATATATATATATATATATTCAAAGAGTTTTTGTTAAATAATTTAGACATATGTCGATTAGTTTTTGAGATTCTTTCAAGTTCATGGATTAATTCTTGGTAGTCTTAAAAAATTGATTAAGAAAAATACCAAAATTTTCTTTCAAATAGTTTTTATTTTCCCAAGTACTTTCAATCTCATCTGAGACCATCTTGAGGGGGTTAAGTTGTCTGTGAGTATGTATATATGATTCTGTAAATTCAAAATATTTCAACTGTTTATTTTTACTGGTTAGGCAGCATTCTAGATTTCAAAGTTCAAAACTCAATCCTAAACAGGAAACAAGGGATAAACTTATACTCCTATTCAAAAGACCCAGTAAGAATAAAGAAAAAGTATAATATATTTGTTAAGGTATATTTTTATATCTTTATAAAGGCCAGAAATTGTTTGTACTCCATATATTGACATTTAAAATGATGTAAATGTGTATAAGTAATGTGAGATGATAAGAAAATAAGAACAAACTTATCAGCATTAAGTTACAAAAATTTATACATAATTTGTTATGCCTATATTTAGGAGTTTTTTTTTTTTAATTTAGTTTCATGAGTTATATCTTCTTGTTTATGTGCCATGTCCCTTCAGGACATAGGCGATCATGGCCCTCCACATGCACTGTCCCTTGTAGCTCTGTTTTGTCTTTTTATTATTTCTCTTAAATCCTGTTCTACCATCCATTTGGTCAAGCTAATCAAGTATATTTTGCACTGCTTTCCTCTATCCCTCAATCTGTCCTGATAGTATCTGATTTCCTTCCTCATTATATGCCCCAGAAATTTCATCTGTCTCTTGCTATAAGTTTCCTTTTGTTTCCATTTTCTCTAAAAACCTTGTTGTTACTCACGTCTTTGGTCCATGGTACCTCAACATCTTTCTGTAGAATCAAATTTCTATTGCTTCAAGACTTTTCTTTATCTTTCAAGAGATTGTCCAGCATTTACTGCCATATAGGAGGACAGATATCATGTAACACTTCAATACTCTTTTCTTTGTTTCTAACAAAATTTTTCTTAATATTCTGCTTAGATTTTGGAATGCATCTTTGGCTATCCAAATGCATTTTCAGATTTCAGTGTCTCACTTTCCATCATCTGTTAGAATATTTCCCAGATATTAAAATTTCTGTATTTGTTTGATTTTAATATCACCGATTTGTAATTTGCATTTTGGGCTCATCCTTTTGCTGATAAACATGCATTCTGTCTTCTTGTAGTTTATACTTAGTTTTTTCTTTTTGTTTTCCTTTGCTACCTTCTGTAGAAGCTTTTGTAGTTTCCTTTCCATGACTGCTATCAACACCAATGTCAACTGCATTATCTTACAATGTTAAGATTGTGGCTGCCAACAACAAATCCCAACAAGACCATCTAATTCTCTCAAAATTACCTCACTGTACAGGTTGAATAAGTTTGGCAAGAAGACACATCCTTCTCTTACACCCCTTTGTAATTTGTGTATCTGCTAACCTCATTTTTATCCATGTGCAGGTGGTTTGCTGCCGTATGGGTTCTTGATTAATATCCTTCTCAAATATGTCAAGACTACTGAGGAAGTTTACTTGTCTGAATATATTACCTAATTAAATTAAATAAAGCCAGAATATTTTCTTTGACAATATTGAGTTCTATTTATATTTCTCTGGGCTGGTCAAGATCACACTTCCACTATGGTTGTGAAGGGTGAGGGTTGCTTTGGATTTCTTTCCTTTGGGGGGAGGAGTGGGGGTTCATTTTTTATAAAGGTAAAAAACCAAATATCTACTCTATGCAAATTTGTCAGGATATTCACTGTCAGTTTTCCATCAAAACTTCCATTAAATGGTTTGATGGTTTGGTTTGTTTTACAGCATATCAACATCAACAGGTTATTTAATGCTGACAAGATTGTTATTGCTGGCAATTTCTTTTTTTCAAAAAATGTATTGTTTGTATTAAAACCTATTTGTACACTTTCATAGTATTTTCACCCCAGTTTGGGATTTAACTATTTTCCCATAGCTTAGACCCCTAACAGGTGCTACTATCTCATATTAGGGTGAACCTGGGAACACCAGCAATTAAGAGGTGGTTCCATGCTCCTCAAAACCTCTTTATCAGAGGCCTTGTGTTTGTCATAACAAGGACACATATGTAGTTTATCATTGTACACAGGATGCAAAACTATCATTAAATTCAGCAATCTCAACAATTAATGGTAAATTAATAAGTATATAATCAATACATCAAGTCATGTTTGTGTGTGTGTATACTACAGTTCAAAAGTTTGGGGCCAACCTGCATTTTGTTAAAAACACCTTCAATGAGATATTTTCATATTCTTTTAAAAGTATTAGATGAAATTTCAGTAACTACAGTGTATTTGCTTTTATTTTTGTCAAACATTGTGTATGTGTATATGTAGGTGGGTATATATATATATGTATGTATGTATGTGTGTGTGTGTGTATATATATATATATATATATATATATATATGTGTGTGTGTGTGTATTTAGCCACCAATCCTTCTTTCAAGCACATTTCATTGAAAACGACAGACAAGGAGCTTTTATTTAGTTTTTTATACAATTTCTCATGCGATCTAATAATTTTTGTCTTTTCGGATGATAAATTATATAAAAGCTGTCTGAATGTCCTTTTTATCTGAGCGCTTTCGGCTATACATTTAGCCATTTTCAAGGATTATATTTTAACTGTTAAAATAAGAAATAGTTTGTTGTATGTATTTTTATAAAATGTTTTCATTTTTTCAAAATACAGTCAAGATATTATGTCCATGTTCAAAGTTAATATTATTAAGTGTTGGTTTGTTTGTTTGTTTTTATTAATAAGGCTTCCATTATTTTTAGCCTTTTTTGCATGTAGATGATGATATATAGAAGGAAGACAATACTGCAATATAAAAACATGAGATGTGATAAAATAAAGGTGGAAAGATCAGATGGAAATCATGTCAAGCTCTACCAGGTATTCCCTTTGCCTGGACCTGACATAGATCATTTCCAATACCATTAAGTGTAACACAATGAGCATGACTAAGGATGGAAAATGAGTCAATGCTGAAATTTGTGGCACAACTTAGATTGTTTATAAGGTGCTCAGCATTGGCGGAGATGTATGTGTTCCTGATCTTGTCACCAAATTGGAACGTACCATTCCTTATTTTTCTGGGTATGTGCTGGTTAATCCGTGCATCTAAACATAAGGTAGTTCTACCTATATAGTTGGCTCCGCAACTACATCCAAAATGGTATATTACATTATTGATATGGTGGGGAGGCAGAACATCCTTCTGAGCAGACACCCAAGGAGACCTAGTAGAAAAAACAATATGCACATTGGCAGAAAAATAGCAATTTTTAACTGTTGAGTTGATTTGTTTGGCAAATTCACCACTTATTGAACCCAACCAGGGCAAACGCAAATACTCAGGGAATTTAGAAATCATACTCGGTCTAGGTTTAGAGAAATTTAAGATTTTCTTTTTCATAACCGACTTAATAATATCTAAATGGTACCCATTATTAATTAGAGCCTTAGTAAATGCTTTCAGCTCTTCATTTAGTTTAAATTTTGAACAGATCATCAAAGCTCTATGTGTAAGGGTACTAATAAGGTTTTCTTTGCATTTGTTAGGGCAAAATGCATCCAATCGAATGTATAGTCCGCTAAAAGTTGGTTTATGATAGATTGATATAATGTAACCAGATGGTGTTTTAGTTACTAAAACACCAAAAAAGATATAGTGGAATTAGTTTCAATTTCCATAGTGTACCTTGATACCAGATACATACCATTAAGAAGTGAAAAGAACATTTTTGCCTCTGTTATATTTTTAAACAGGCAAAATGTGTCATCAACATAGCAATGGTACATTAGTGGTTTGGCAGTTTCAGAAAATAAATGATTTTCATGGAAACCAACAAAAATATTCACCAATGTAGGCCCCAGGACCGGACCATAGAAACCCTGTCGATCTGTCTGTACATTGTGTTAT
The DNA here is from genome assembly GCA_963932145.1 of Acanthosepion lycidas. Taxonomy (NCBI): domain Eukaryota; kingdom Metazoa; phylum Mollusca; class Cephalopoda; order Sepiida; family Sepiidae; genus Acanthosepion; species Acanthosepion lycidas. Next base: position 74,503,405 of record OZ010585.1, on the reverse strand, counting down.
TGAAACTGAATTCAACAGACATCACAACAAATTTTAGCAACTCAACAAAAATGTTTTCAGATATCCGGCTATGCTATAGCAAATCTGTGCAGATATCTATTGTTTCTGAAATAGAGACACAGGTAAATAAGTTGTTGATACCAAACGAACACATAAATTTATTAGTCGAATTACAGTTTTGAATATCTCTTGCAAAAGAAAAAGAGTCTTTTATGCAATGACAACTGTAATATTCTAATACAGGTTGTAATAGTGTATCAATCCATTTGGCAACCTTCTGTTGAGCTGACCCCCACCATAGACAGAATTGGTCTAAGTGGGGTACCTACCTTATGGGTTTTAGGCAGACCGTATAAACTGGAACGAATTCAGCCCGATGGTCTAATAACAATAGCTATATCAGAAGGTAGGACACCACTTTCTACCCATTTGACTAATTTTCTCTGAAATTTATTTTCTACTGTCAATGTTTAATCAAGACTGTCCACTGGATCTAATTTGATAAATTTTGATGAGTTACTCAAAATTGTCATCATTTTATCAACGTAATCACATTGATTGAATATAACAACTCCTGAACCTTTATCAGGTCTTGTGATTACTAATGATTTATTCTGATGCAGAGATTTAATTCCTGAGTAGTGTTCTCCGCACTATTTGAATTCAGAATATGAAATAGATGTTCTAGATCATTAAGTCTGGCCTTGAGGTCCCTAACTTTATT
>OZ010585.1:74487681-74490181 GCA_963932145.1 Acanthosepion lycidas | reverse complement strand
AAATTTAACTGTGGTGATGGTATTGTGCTTGTTGAAAGCAGTGCCATTTTTTCACCAAACACTTGTCGCTGTGTTCCTTCCGAATAGTTCAACCTTCGTTTCATCCGACCAGATTACCTTTTCTCAAAACTGCATACCTTTCTTTTCATAAGTTTCAATAAACTTTAATCAGTCTTTGACATGTTTGGTTTTCAGTAAAGGCACTTTTCTTGGTGATCTTGAATGAAAGCTTGTACGATTTAGAGCTCTGCTAATGGTATCCTTACATTAATTCCACCACGCTCAAGATCAGTTTTAATTTCAGAACGAGTAATGAAGGGTTTTTTTTGCACATTTCTGCTGATCCACCTTGAAGTACTTTCATTTATTTTTCTCAGTCTTCCATTTCTTGGAAGGTTTGCTGTACCGTCGCCATACTTCTTATACTTTCTGATGATACTTCCTACTGTACTTAGTGCTAGATTCATTTCTTTGCTAATTTTTCGGTAACCTTGTCCTCCTTTGTGACGTTTAATGATTCTATCTCGCATATCAGATGATTAGTAGCACTATCTTGTAAACAATTGTGTGCTTCTCTGATTGGCCAGAGATAACATTCTAATACTATCGAAAATTTGAATATTTAAAGTCTTTTAAAATACAAAGTTTTGATTGGAAATTTGAAAAAAGTATCATGTATCCAGTACGTTTGCACAGGGTAATTTTGAACTTTGATAAAAAAAAATGGATTCAACCATGAGTTTTTAATTTTCCTTCCACATACAACTAAAATAACTTTACGAGATATTACCTACCAAATATCAGGCAAAATGGCGAACATAAACTAGAGTTATAACAGAAAATAACATGTATCCAATACTTATGCGTGTCACTGTATGTCTATGTGACTATATATATGCTTGCACGCATCAACGTCAGTAAATATATATGTATGCACATGTATGTATGTGGGTGTGTGTGGGTATATATATTTATGTAGATAGATATATATGTGTGTGTATATGTATGTTGTGTATGTATATTTATATGTATGTGGGTTTATATATATTATGTATGGGTATCTATAGAAATATATATATGTGTGTGTGTGTAGGTATATGTGTGTGTGTGTATATATATATATATATATATATATATATATATATATATATATGGGTATATGTATTTATATATATGTGGGTGTGTATATATATATATATATATATATATGGGAAATGAATATAAATATATGTATATATGTGCATATCGGTATATATAAATATGTGTATGTGTGTGTATATATATGTATATATCTGTATGTCGCCATATATATTAGGTTGGTGCAAAAATAATGACGTTTTTTATGTACTTTTTAGCGTCAAAAAACGACATTATTACATCATTATTTTTGCACCAACCTTATATATATATATATATATATATATATATATATATATATAATGTATGTGGTTGTGTATATATATGTGTATAAATGTACGTGGCTGTACATATATATGCATGTGGGTGCATTCGTCTGTGTGTGTATATATATATATATATATATATATATGTAAGTATTGGTATATACATATATGTATTTGGGTGTAGAAATCTATGTGGTTGTATATATATATATATAGGTGTGTGTGTGTTTGAGTATATATGTATATATATGTATGTGGGTATATATATATATATATATATGTGGGTATATGTATATATGTGTTTCTATATACGTGTATGTGTATGTATATGGGTACATATATATAGGTGTGTCTATATAAGTGTATATATATTTATATATGGGTGTGTGTTTATATATATATATATATAATCTCATATGTAGGTATATATACATATATATATATATATATATATATTATATATGTGGGTATATGATTATGTCTATATATATGCATATGTGTGGGTGTGCGTGGGTATATGTGTGTGTGTGTGTGTATATATATATATGTATGTATGTATCTATATATGTATATTCATATATATATATGTATATTGGTACAGATTTTTTTGTATGCATGTGGGTATATATGTATCTGTATATATGTATATTATGTATGTGGGTATATATATATATATATATATATATATATATATATATATATATATATACATACACATTGGGGTTAAATAAGTGAACGTACAGCAAGCAAATTCTTGTTATTCTCACTTACAGTAAATGAAAACCTCGAATAACAATGTTATATATGTTTCTGGCCTCAGAATCAGAATCTGCAATTTAAAATTAGAAATTCATCAATAAGTAATAATTATGCATATTTTTATATTACAAATAGTGGAAAAAGTGTTCATACAGTATCACTTTTTGCATTATAATTTTGTAGATTTTGGTTGTACTTAAAAGTAGAAGATTCTAAACTGTTCTAGAATATTTTCAGTAATTCTTATTGCAACATTCAGTTTAAAATTGGATCATTCTGCAGTCACTCTTCACTGATAAGAGTTCTAATAATGGCTAGATGTACGGAAATGTCTTGTG
>OZ010585.1:74375181-74482681 GCA_963932145.1 Acanthosepion lycidas | reverse complement strand
TATATATATGTATATATATAAGTATGTGGGTATATATATATATATATGTATATATATAAGTATGTGGGTATATATATATATATATGTATATATATAAGTATGTGGGTATATATATATATATATATATATATGTATATATAAGTATGTGGGTATATATATATGTATATATAAGTATATGGGTATATATATATATATGTATATATATGTATGTGGGTATATATATATATATATGTATATATATGTATGTGGGTATATATATATATATATGTATATATATGTATGTGGGTATATATATATATATATGTATATATACATATGTATGTGGATATATATATATATATATGTATATATACATGTGTATGTGGATATATATATGTATATATATAAGTATGTGGGTATATATATATATGTATATATACATGTGTATGGGTATAAATATATGAATATACATACAAATATAAATAACTAGACTCGTTTCGAAAAACCCTTGAATTTTTGATTTGCCAATAATCAAATCAATCTCGAGGGAAAAAAAGGTTTTAAAAAAAGAAAGAGCTACTGCCGAAAAAAATCGCACAGATGCAGGTCTGAAGCCCAAAGAAAAAACCCCAATACGAGTAAACAACTGACTAACAAAAGAGCTCAATACAACCGTAGAGCGGACCTAGATACACCTAGTGAACCAGACAAACCTACCTAGGTTTCACCTAAACGAGGTCGTCAGGGAAAGTACGGCTAATGAGGCAAAGAGAAACGCATATTTATAGGCGATAGCTAAAATTATACCACGTGACCAAAGAACCACAAACACAAACACCTAAGTGGGTGGGGGGTAAATATTTATTCAACAAAAATGGTGATGGAGGGCGGGGGGAAACACAAACATTAAAGTGGAAAGACAAATAAGCGGGAAAACGTCTAATTCAGTAGCCAAGTTTTTTTATGTCTACATACGTTAAGGATTTCAGTTTTGGAGTTTAATAGCTGGTTAGGTTGATCATATAAAGCTATGGCTAATTTCTCCTCTGCACATAATTTACAAAATTTATGGCCTGCTTTATATTTGGGGCATTTTTTTAATATTTCCCATTTATATATTATCTTCTTGTTTGGTTTTCCATACATAGGTAGATAGCATGGTACTATGCTTAATTTTTTTTTTCCCTGACAATCCGTTTAGGTGAAACCTAGGTAGGTTTGTCTGGCTCACTAGGTGTATCTATATATATATATGTATATATATATATATATGTGTGTGTGTGTGAGTATATATGTATATAGGCATATATATTATAAATTGATTTAAAATATGGTTTTTCCGTTACACAGTTCTAACCATGTTTCAAAAATAGAAGGTCCGAATTTAATTTGGAATTAAAGACATTAGTTCCATTTCATCCTCAATCGAATTTTGGAGTAACTTTTAAAATTACTGGGTTTTAAAGACACAGCTAAAATCATAATTCACGTTTCCAAGTTTACAGATAAATTCACTTCCATTAGACAAGGGGTGTTTGCGTGTTCTTTATGTCTGTATTTTGATGTATCCGTTATTAGCTACGTTTTGGTAGGGATTAGGGATGTATTCTTCAATGAAATCTGACATCCGTTAAATGCATGTCATCTGGATTTTTTTTTTAATTTTATTGTTAACGGCAAAAATTCTTACGGTATTTTTCTATTTGTATATTTAAAGATTTTTGGGTGGCAGGTGTTCAGGTTAGAATATGTTTTATTTAACTACAATTTGAAAAATATTTTCACTATTAATTTTTAATATACTATATTTCATTTAAGAACAAGTAAATGTATTAGAATCCCTTACAGTATGTAGAGTTATTTTCACATCAACTATAAGTATGTATATTATTAGGTAACAATTTTTTTTTTTAATTAAACTTTATGACAATGATGCCAAAAATAGCTAATTGATTTTACTGATTTAGTAAACTTTTATTTTTTATATAAACTTAGTAATATCTTGTTTCTCATGTAAGTACAAAGGACATGGGTCATTGAATAACTTACACCTTCTAGCTTTTCATATTAAATTCATTTTACTGTAGGTGTTTTATTGGGTTCCTTTAAGTGCTTGTAGTACTTGGAGGGAGATCTATAGGTTAGAATACGTTTTATTTAATTACAATTTTAAAAGATGTTTAGGTTAGAATTTCTTATTATTTAACTACAATTTTAAATACAACTTTAAAATATTTTCTCTGTTAGTTTTAATAGGCTATATTTCTTTTTTAAAAGAAGTAAATGTATTAGAATTACTTACAATAAGTAAAATTATTTTTACATATCAAGTATAAGTATGTATATTAGCTTTGTTAAAATTTTTATATTTAAATATTATTTAAGTAAAATTACGGTAAAAATAGCTAATTCATTTCTCTGATTTAGTAAACTTTTTTTTTTTTATACTTAGTAATATATAGTTTCACATGTTGAAAATGGATTCAACCATGAGTTTTTAATTTTCCTTCCACATACAACTAAAACAACTTTATGAAATATTACTTACCAAATATCAGGCAAAATGGCGAATATAAACTAGAGTTATAACAGAAAATAACATGTATCCAATACTTATGCGTGTCACTGTATATATATATATATATATATATATATATATATATATATATTTGTGTGTCTATATGTATGGGTCTGTGTATATATATGTATATGGGTATATATATATATTTATATATGTGGATATGTATATATGGATATATATGTATGTTGATATATATGTATATATATATATATATATATATATATATATATATATATGTGTGTGTGTGTGTATGTATATATATATTAGGTTGGTGCAAAAATAATGACGTAATAATGTTTTTTGACGTATTTTTAACATCAAAAAACGACATTATTACGTCATTATTTTTGCACCAACCTAATATATATATGTGTGTGTGTGTGTATCTGATATACATATGTCTATGTAGATATATATATGTTTGTCTGTATATATATGTGTGTATATATATTGGCTCGTGGACCCAGGAGACCCCTGTTCAAATCTCACCACTTGTTTTGTGAGGAAGTAGACTGGAGTCTGGAGGGTGCCATCACATCATGTTGCACCTTTGGAAAGTGCCTGAAAACCATACCACAGTTGACCCATGCTTTGTGAGTGAAATTTGGCGACCGAGATTTTGAGTCTGCTGGTCTTGTTCTTATTGTTTGTCATGCTAGATACCGTGCTCTCTCCCAGAAACTGTAACTATGCACTATAGATGACAGGTTGGTTCTGTGGGTGTTGAATAAACACAAATGTGCCTGAGAAAACGTCTGGAATAGGGATTGGCTAGCTGCCCTAATAGACGAGTATACTCAAATAAGAGTAGCTAGCTTATTATTATTATGTTTGTGTGTTTGTTTATATATATATATATATATATATATATATATGTATATTAAGACAGGTTTCATTCATTTAGACATGTTCTGTCTACTTGATAGGATCCTTTTATATTCACAGATAAGCTTTTTTCTGCAGTTATTAAAGAAAATGCCATATTGTGTTCATTCAAAGTACTTTCGACATAGCATAATGTCTTCATCAGGGTATTGTTAATTATAGAGTACAAATTTAGTGTTCATTGTTGTGAAAGACAAAAATTGTTGTGGCCATCCAAAAATTGCCATTTTTATATGTGGAGTCAGGAATACTGTGTCATGGCTTGGATAACGCAGGCACCATTTAATGGGAGGTAACTAGGTATGCTGTGGACAAATTCCAGACTTGAGTAGATCCTAGATAAAGGAAAAACTATTGATGATATGAACTAACATTTAAAGACTATCTGTTGTACACATTTTAAAATGTTTGTGGAGTATTCTTAATTAATTTTATTGAGGTTTGGTTTCAGTTTTTGATATAAATAGATTTGAGAATTTTTAGTTTGTGTTCATTCTTTTTTGTGGAAAAATATAGGTATTTTCGATGAGGATTTTTCTGAATTACAGTTGTGGACAGGTATCTTGTTGTAAATGTTTAGAAATATTGGAGGTATTGTTCAGATGAAGACTTAGCCTATGTGAAAGTGTTGTTGTCATGTGTCCAAAATAAATATTATTTTTATTGTTGGAGATGCATTCTCCCAGAGGACATTTAAATTTATAAACTATGTTGGTTTTCTGAAACACACAAATGGCTGGGGAAGAGTCATTACAAATTATTTTATTAGATATAATGGATTTAGTGTAGTATATAATAAGATTTTTTTTTTTACTAGGGTCTGTGTTGAATGTATTAGTTTTTATTAATTTTTTTAGAATATTTTCATCTTGTTTATAATTAGTATGCATCTGGTTATGATATAAAAGGTTGATATATTTAGGGGTATTATGTTCTGTTTTGTACAGAGGTCTCTGTTGAAACATCTTATTTGCTTATCAACAATGTAGTTGGGGAAGTTATTATTGATAAGTGTTTTTTTTTTAGATTTTTAAGTGTGCTGTAGAACTGTTTTGTGGATGGATTAGTTTTTGCACAGTTTATTAGGTTTTTTATAATAGCTATTTTATAGTAATTTGGACATTTGCTTTTATAGTTAAGAGTACAAGAAATTTTTAATATATATAGATATATGTGTGCGTGCATATATATGTACATATATATATATATATATATATGTATGTGTATATGTATATGTGTGTGTATAGATATATGTCTAATATAGAGGCACAGTGTGTCGTGGATAGCAGCTCAGATTGAGAGAGAGCCAAGATTGAATTTCATTCAAATCCATTACATTCACTTACATGCTAATACTCTTGGAAAAGGTATGAATCCTCTTCTTTTCCCTCCATCTATGAGTAATCAGCAGGACAGACTGGGTTCTATAGCCTTGGATGGCAACTGGTCTAGGGGAATGACATCTCTGAATTCAAAACCTGCGGAGGGTCATTTGGAACATTGTGGCATGTGGTGCACCAGTTCTGTGTATTTGGCTCTTCAAAAAGTGTGGTTGGCTCTGCGCAAAGCCTTCACCTCTATATTCAAATCATTTGAAAACTTTGAATATTGGTTCTTTGAATTTTATTTTTTATTTTCTCTCTCTCTGCTAACTCATGCAAATGGACGTCTTGTAAATTCCAGGTCACAGATGTTGAATGTTCTTAGTTTAAGTGCCAGCATGCACTTGTTGCATAAGTTGAAACTACATTTAGGTTTCAACTCTGAGTACCACGCACATTGTCCATGGACTTCTCGTGTTTTACTTATTTGTCTCTGTTTTTTTCTTTGTTTTTTTTTTTTGTTTTTTCCAGTTGTGTGTAATAGGAGTAGATAGGCTTGCCTATCGCCTGGTCAATACTTCTCCCCCTACTCTTGAACAGGTATAGAGGCTCATCCCTTATTCTCTTTTTTAGGAATGGGTTGCCGGATCTTTTTCTTTTCTCTGTCCTTCATAATAGTACTCTCATGAATCTCTTGCGGCATGTGCAGTCTGTGGCAATGTCTCTTCATACTGAGGGTACCGGGTTGACAGTTCTCTGGTTGCTGTTCCTGACTGGTAATTAGGAGCCCAAACTCTTGTGTAGTGTCTTGATCAACAGTTGTAGAGTGCTTGTAGTGCTATGTCACTCACGGAAGGGCGTCTCTGCATGTACATCCAGTAGGCAACACTTAGGCCACTTTATGTTGCAGTTAGCATCAGCTCCTTTCTGTCCATGGCACTATTACTTTAGGCCTTTTCACTACCAACATGACTCAAAATGACCTTAAACCATCATAAAAATAAACCTAAACCAGCTCAAAAAAAAATTGCCTAAACCTTTTAACATTTCCTTTTCCAACATCCGCGGCTTTCAATCCAACTACTGCAGTGTTGAAGCATTCCTTGTTAAAAAGTTTCCTGATATACTAGCTCTCTGCGAGACCAACCTTAACTCATCAATCCCCTCCTCTGATTTCTTGATTCCTGGTTACCTCCCTTTCTTTAGAAAGGACTCAGAAATCCACATGCATAGTCTGGGAGATTACACTCTCCCACTGGCCAAAAAATTCTCTCTTGAATCTCCAGACCATATATGTGTCTCCGTTTATCTCTCCTAAATACTTTTAGTTATCTCTTCTTTCTCTAATGGTTATTTTAGCTGGAGCTGTTTGTTAATTTGTTTAATTATATATTTATTTGGATCAATTTATTTTACTTGTTTTTTATTATTATTTTTTTATTTTATAATTTATTAATTTCTTCCAGTTTTCAATTTTTTAGTAACATAATAAAAATTTCTTTTTTTTTTTTCTTTTTTTTTTTTTATCATTTATATAGCAGTTATAGCTATTTTTTGTCCAATTTTTGAATTGATTGTTGTAGTCTATTCTAACAGTTATTTTGGCGGGATTGGTTTGTTAATTTTTTTTATTATTTACTTACATTATTTATTTGGATTGATGATTTTTACTTGTTCTTATTTATTTTTATTTTTATTTATTCTTTTTTGTCTATTTTAATGGGAATGATTTGTTAATTTGCTTATTATTTACTTGTTTTTTATTATTATTTTGTTTATTTTTATTTATTCTTTTCAGTTTTCGATTTTTAAGTAACGTAGTAAAAATTTGTTTTCATGTCTGCATTTTGAGATGAGCTCAGACCTTTTATTTAATAATTTATTTTGGTCTGGGAAGATAATGATAACTATTTTTTACTCCAAGCAAAGTTTGCAGGTTTTGGATTGATTGCTCTAGGTTGGTGATCTTTTCCTTATTTTTCATGATATTTTTGGTGTGATTTGCATTTTGTTTTTAATTTCTCAGATATACTTAGAAAGCAGTGTGCTGTTCATGTATTTACTATTTGTGAAAGATGATTTGTGTGTAAAGTTTCTTTGTTTCCAGAGTCGTTCAGTTACTCCTATGTATATTTTTCTTCATTATTTGGTGATTTTTACCATAGCTTGGTATATTACATTGTTTTGCAAGCAATTACCATTGAAGGGACATTCATTCTTTATTCTGCAGTTACACGTGGGTTTAATTTGTTCAGGTGGTTTGTTTACATGTTGTGCTTTTTTATTATTTGTGCCATGTTCTCAGTTCAATTGTAGCTGATTTTTATTGTATTTTTGTTGAATATTTTGTGTAGGGTGCTTGATTCCGGGAAGTGTTTGTCTAAGAGTTTGAAGAATATTTTTCTTACATTTGTTTTTACGTTTTTGCTGTACAGTGGGTTGAACCATATATTTCTCTTCCTGTAGGTTTTTTTTTTGTGCACTGTGGTGAGTATGCAAGTGTTGATGAGAATCCACTATATTTTAGAGCTGTTTTGTAGTCTTTCTTAGCTTCAAAATATGGTTTCATTGGAAGAATTGTCAGAAAGCCTGTGGTTAATCAATTCTGGTATCTGTATATTTGTATGTGTTTGTATATGTACATAGATATATAGATGTGTGTCTGTGTGTGTATGTATATATATATATATATATATATATATATATATATATATAGATGTGTATGTGTAAATATATAAATTAGAAAACTGTCAACCTTAAGGGTCTATTGATTATATTTTATTTCCCCAGGAAGGTGTTTTTTTCCTGGCTCCTCAGATCACATTTCCAAGCATAAAAAATGGTTTTAAATTTACGTATTATATTTATACACTTTTGAGGGGTAGTTTTATGTTGATGTAAGGTAATAGAGAGAGAGGGAGGATGACGACGACAGATATGGTCGAAATTAGAGAGATAAGAATAATTTTACATCTATTTTTATTAAAATACTTAAGAGTAAGGGAGTGGGGTAAGGACCAGACATTGACCTATTTAATAAGTGATCACACAGGAAATGAGACAAAGAGAAGAAAAGATATGTGTAAGCAAAGGTGTTTTCTCCTTGGGATTATCCATATCAATTACCAAATTTTTCATTACCTATCATATATATATATATATATATATATATATATAATATTTAACATAAATAATCTTAACTTGCTGAACATGAGGTCTGAATTAATGTCTACATGCCTCCACAAATCCAAGTACTTGCTCAAAAACATTGATCCCAATTAAAAGTGATGGCATTATGAATTTTATGAATATTGATATAATACACAATAACTTTTAATACCCTCAGAAGTCATTAACTGTAACTTTACATATATACCTATACGCACATGCAATGCAATATAATTGTACTCGATTAATTTATAATGTGTGTGTACATTAGATATATAGTCCCAACCTATTATTTATTTTTTCTATTCATTTATTCCTATATTTATTTCCTGTTATTTATTTATTTCTCTATTTTTTATTTCTTTTGATTTTTTTTATTTATTTACTTATCTTTGCACCTTTACATTATATTTCTAATTTGCATTATATTTTATAAGAATGGACATAACTCCGCATTTTTACATTAAAAATACAGGAGTTACCTCCCTTGAAATATTGCTTGCATCTCAAACCCAAATTCAAATTTCAAATGATTTTTTTCATTTATTCATTTTTTGTTCTCCTACTTTTGAACCCATGAATTTGAATGATATAAATTATTAATAGTTAATTATATATTTTAAATAAACAAGTTAGTACACCCAATTTTGAATCACAAGAATGCAAGAGATAATGGTTAAAATATATACCTGAAGATTGCTTGAATTGCATGAACTCCGAGTAGTGTTATAGATGTAGGATATTATGTATATTCATTAATATATGCCTATAGCTTTGTTTCATAACATTTGGTACTGTATTTATAACACCTTAGGAATAAATATACTTACGTATATGCAAATATTTGTGCATTTATTGACATATTTTATCCTATCCAGTTGTGTGTGTGTGTATATATATATTTTACAGTAATATGGTAAAAACAAATTTTGGAATCTCTCTAAAGAATATTTCCAACACAAACAAACACGATTATTTTATTAAATTGATTTTATGAGGATTTAATTAGAAGAATGAGATGAAAGGCTTAATTTCTTCCTTCATAATTATAATTTTTCCAAAGAATCATAAGTTTATTGTTTCAAAAGCTTAAAAGCTGCACCATTCATTAAAATGTTATTTGGTTTTGAAAATTAATTATTGGAAATATTTAACAATATCTCTTTTCACAAACGTAAAAATCATTTTCAGATACACCTTGGCCAGATTGTAATTGATATTAACTCACCTGAAAACATATTTGTAAAGTCTGACAAAACAGCCAATTTCCATAAAATCACTACAAAGGGTTATAATATTCTAATTAGAAAATAATTAACTAAAAGTTATAGAAAAGTAAACAATAACTTAGTTAACTTGGAGAATTAATGAAACTAGCAAAGATATTAATGGACAAACTTAAAATTAATGAAACTAGCAAAGATATTAATGGACAAACTTAAAATTAATGATAGGGTTAGCAAACTTTGTACAAAGAAATCTTATATAACCATCAAGGACCATAAACCGGACTTTGAAACTAATCATCCCACCAGGATCATCATCCCTATTAGGCCAGAAATTGGTAAAATTAGTAAAAATAAAAGAGCCAACAAAAACTAATTAAGGAGGGCCTTGGATTGGTACAATGGATTAAACACCACTGATGTTATCAATTGGTTTTATAATATAAAATATAAAACTATTTGTTCTTTGATCCAGTTTGATATCATTCATTTCAAGGGAACTCTTTACATTAGCTTTGGTTTTCACTAAGTCCTCTGATCTATCAAAGGAGGAACTGTATATTATTATGAATGCTAGAAAATCTGCCCTTATCCACAACAGAGTACAATGGATAAAAATAATTCAGGTGACCAATTTGACATTGCAATGGGATCGTTAGACTCTGCTGAGTCTTCCGACCTCATTGGTTTATTCATTTTATATAACCTTACTGCCCCACCATGACATCAACATAGAGAATATAGGGATGATGGCCTTATTGTGGTAAAAAATTTTAAATCTGACAAAATCAGAAAACTGTGAGTTTAAAAATCTAAACCTGAAATTTAAAATCAACACAAATTTATAAAAAGTAAACTGCCTCTATGTAACGCTAGACTTAGTCAATAATTTATACCAACCCTACAAGAAAACTAATGCAAATCCATTATATATTCACCCAAATACACCCGCCATCTATAATCAAATACATACCCTCCTCCATAGAATATAGAATTAGAAAAACTTTTTCAAAGATGTATTTTATAAAAATAGCAATGTTTATAACAATGCCTTAAAAAATAGTGGCTATAAATACCCTGACATTAAATACATAAAACATATTAGTGATAGCAGGAAAAAAATAGAAATATGATTTAGTACACATTCCCATTTAACCAAATGATTAACATAAAGTTAGGGAAGAAGTTTCTCAATTTAATTGAGAAACCTTTCCCCAGTAATAATCCTCTAAGAAAGATTTTTAATAAAAATACACTTAAGTTACAGTTGTAGAGAATCTAGAAAAAAATTATTAAAAAACATAATAATAAAATTTTAAATCAACACTTAAAACAAAGTAACAATAATTATTCCAAAACAATAATAATAAAAAATTGTGTAATTATAGAACTCCTAATGAATGTCCATTACAAAATGGGTGTCTTACTGATTCTATTGTTTACTAATGTACCATTTTATCTAGTGAAAATCCAACAGTTAAGAAATTTTATATTGGCAGTACAAAAAATTCCTTTAAACTGAGGTGGTATCAGTACTTCTTTCAACAACAATGCCTACCATGACTGAACATCCCTTTCTAAATAATTTTGGCATTTAAAAGAAATTAGTAAAACTCCAATGGTAAAATGGAAAATATTTTTAAAAAAAATAAAAATAAAAACCCGAAAATCTGTAAATCCTTATATGACCCATGTCCCATGTGTTTACAAGAAAAGCTGCCTAAAGTTTCCTATAAAAATAAAGATCTGCTAAACCAAAGAAATGAATTAACAATTTTATGTAGGTATTGTATAAATTTTACATTAAAATATAGTTAAAAGAATGTTTCAGAAATATTTTATGCATTACAATTACATAGCCATTATTTTATAAGTATATAATGATCCACACAATTTTAATTTAATTTTTTCTACTTTAATATTGCCTTGTTTTGCTGCCCATTCAATATAATTAGCATTCTTAGTTATATAAAAAAAAATTATCTAACTTTATCTATTTGGTCCCTTTAAGAAGTTTCTGTAGTAAAAAAAAATAAAATGTTGAAAAATTCTAAAAAATAATTTTTTGTTCAAAGTAACTCTATATCTATTTCACCAAATCTGAACTAATGGATTTTGCTACAATATGTTCACTACTGACATGTATAGAGTGTCAATTTAGCAAGACATGAATTAATAACCCACCTCCGTCCACCCTCTGACCTTATTTTTCGTTTTTCTATTTTAGCTTAGATCTGACGTTTAATTGGTTAATCCAGACATGCCCACAAGCATATGTTTTTAATTCTGACATTAGTCTTCCCCCGCCTCAGTGTTTTTAACTTTCAAAAGAGGTAACGATTTTTCTCAAATTTCCCAAATAAATCATTTTTATTATATGTTATCAACAATTGCCCGAAGCAGAACAATTATAGTTCTGAAACATGAAAGTTTTTGTGTAGCAATGTAAAATGTTCTTATTGTAATCTATTATAATAAAAATATTTTAATAATATATATATGTATGTATGTATATATATATATATATATATATATATATATATATATATGTGTGTGTGTGTGTGTGTGTGTGTGTGTGTATATATATATATATATATATATATATGTGTGTGTGTGTGTGTATATATATATATATATATATATGTGTGTGTGTGTGTGTGTATATATATATATATATATATATATATATATATATGTGTGTGTATATATATATATATATATATATATATGTGTGTGTATATATATATATATATATATATATATATATGTGTGTGTATATATATATATATATATATATATATATATATATATAGGGACTGCTCAGTCACCAGCAGTCACACCAACACCAACAGTCTACTTTATATGATATATATATGTGTGTGTTTGTGTGTATATGTGTTTGTGTGTATGTTATGGTAATTTACCCATGCACGCATGGACTCTCCCAGCTATAAATAGAAGCAGGTACTGCCTTTTGGCCAGGGAAGTTTCCAGCAGTCAGCTCTGACAGTCGGACTGAACATTCTTGCTGTAACACTCGTTTGTATTACTGTTTCTGTTAATATATTTAACTCAATTCCTTTCTTTGTGTCTTTATTTCTGGCCCTAACAAGGCCACATATATATATGTGTGTGTGTGTAAAAAAAGAAAAATAAAGGTGACTTCAAAAGCACCATGATATATGCATTTAAGGACTGGCGATTTTGGGTATCAATAAATTGAAATTAAAATTTCCATAAAACTTAGTTTAATAAAATAAAGTTTTACTGATCTGCTTATTTTCTTTATCACATTTTTATACACATCCTAATTAAAATGAATTCAGATGATTGCCTGATCTGAGCCCTACAACCTACAATGAAATACAGAACCTATTTAATTCACATTATTCATGTCTGTACCAACAAAAATTTTTAGATTGTTATTAATATATGTTTGCTAACAATTTAACCTTCAGTTTTCAAATGATTGTCAGTTTAAGAATGATTTCTTTAATTTTGTAAGAAATGTCTTCACCTGTCAATATATCATTCTTGCCAGTATGCCACCTGTGTTAGCTGAGGAAAATCTGATGCAATTAAACAGTGTGCTCTCTCCCAACTGTCATCGAAAAGCTATGGTATATTGATTTTCATTTTCATTGTTGTTAGTCTTTAAAAATTTTGAAGTTTCTACTGAAAAAATTTTAAAAAAGCACAATCTCCCAAACTGAATCAATCTGATTTGTTGTAACAGGTTTTTAAATTTTTGAACTATTTAAAGTCATGACAATGTATTCTATACTACAGGTCTACTCATGGTGCAACTAAAGGTAAGAATTAGAGGCTAATTTCAAAATGTTTTATTTCAGAAATATTTGAGAGAAAAGTTAACTGTTTTTGAAAATACTTGTAATGGCTCATACTTAGGGATAATCACCAGAGTTGAAAGTTAAAGAAATGAAAATTATGTATTTTTGGTATGGGCACTGGTAGATATTAAACAAGATAAAGATGAAAAAAAAATCTGGTAAAAGATATGATCACATAATGTTGAAATTTTATTAAACAAAAACATTACTTTTCACGTACAATATACAATAAACTATGATAGTTTCAAAACTTTCAAAGCTGGTCCTTTGATCTGGATGTGTTTGTAATAGTTTTTCAAAGATATATTTTGCATGCTTTTTTGCCTGCTGAAAAAAATAAAAATCTGAAACAAGCATGAAAATATCACTTTAAAATATTTGACACACTTTTTCTTTATTACATGAAAAAGGATAAAATAAAAAATCATTGGTAAGTGTGGTCAAAAGGCACATTGAATTTTCACAGTTAAATGAATTGGTACATTTTCTATACTTTTTATCACAGGGTTGGTTATTGTTTCTTGTAACATATCCAGCTATGTACACAGTAACCATTTTTCTTTAATCAGATAGAGATAATTTTAAATTTTCAGAATTATCAATGTTATATCATGCTTAGAATATTGCTGCCACGCATGGTCCAGTACCCTTGCTATTTACCTTCAGCTCCTTGATAAGATCCAAAGAAAAAATTGCAATATATTGGTCCTGATCTGGCAGCTCAACTCCAGTCACTTTCCCACTGTCATAATGTTGCCTCTTTATATCTTATCTATAAATACTTTCATGGTAATTGTTTGAATGAGCTCTTCAGTATGATACCTAGACTTTATGAATTTAAACGCAGCACTAGACTGATGTCAAGTTCTAATCAATTTACAGTTGAGCTCGTTAGATGTGGCCGTAAGTTCTATGCTAACTTTCTTCTCTTGCATTTCTCACTTGTGGAACTCCCTTTCAGCTCCATGCTTTCCAGACAACTTTAATAATCTGCAAAAAATTTAAATGCAATGTCAATCGCTATCTATGCCTACCTGATTATTCTCTTTTCTTTCTGCTAAACATTTTGTTTCTGCTCCTAATTCTTCCACACCCTGTAACCCCTTACTTGGGGTGATTCAGATTAAAATAAATATAATACCTGTTAAACCAAAGATTAAAAACAGCACTCCTTGCCAATGACAGGCTTCAAAACTGGCCTCATCACATGGCCGCTGCGCCATCAAATACCTCACTGGTGTTGATTTCGACCATGAAGAAAGGTCTACATGTAGGGCCACTCACATCATGGCAGCAGAAATAGCCACATGTTCACAGGAAATAAAACACTTTACAGGAATAAAACGTACACAGAGATAACAGAAAAGGCATGGTAAATTGTACATTAATATCATACAATTTATTTATTTTTATGTGTACTGGTGTGTGCATTTTTGGATACAAGTGTTTTATGGTTGCATGTAATAAAAAGAAGTCCTTCATATTATTACAAGCAATGTCCCAGAGAGAGAAGTTGTGAAATGTGTTGACTGTCCCAAGGTTGTTAGTAAAGAGATTGAATTCAACGTCTTTTGGCAGGATATTCATTTTCTGGCAAGAACAGTTTCTGTTGCATGCTGGAAGAATTTTATTCTTTTATTTTATACAAATTTTTTATGTTATCACTTTATTTTATTCATAATTATTATTATTTTTATTTATTTACAAAAAAAATGTCTGTACATACATCAAACCCCACCAACAACACCCACTTGAATTCACTAACCTACTCCAGACCTATCTCCTGACCCCCAACTGTAACCTTGGCCAAGCGACCCAAGAAATCAGTCAACTCCCAGCCTTACACCTAATCACTTTCCTTACCAATGGCAACTAAGGAACCACATATGAACAGTTTTTTCCACCTTTCACTTATCTATGTATATATTGTGAATATTGACTAATAGACATTGCTTTAATTCATGTTTGTCCCTTTCCTTTGCAACAAAACAGTCATTATAACATCAAATATTTCTGAACCTTCCTCACAAAGTTTATATTCACAAGATGTTAGTTCAGGCCACCAGTGTACATCAAAAGCATCAATATTTTTATTCAAAAGCACAGATGTCGGCTTGATATGCAACTTTTCAATGCATCGCTGAACATTTATAAAATAAGTAACTCCAAATCTTTACCAAATTCTTTATTCTAATAGATCAGTTGTAAATTACTGAAATAGCATATATTTATGGTTTGCGACTGAAAGGTGTCAATATAGACTAACAATTCCATTGCAGATATGGTACATGGCAATGACAGTATGTCTGGATAATTGTTTTACACAATTGAATTGCCTTATAACATGAACATTTAGACGATAAAATTTTGTTTTCAAGTTTGGCGTCTTTTTCATCAAGCTATGATCTTTTTTTAGCGATTTCGTGGAGGTACCTACTAAAATTTAAATTTTGTTGTCGGCGTAGACATGCATATATGTTTATGAAGATGGCTGTATCATAAGTTTGTGTTTTTGGAAAATGCTCTGTTGTCTTTCTATGGGTTTTGGAGCAATGGAAATTTTATTTAAATCTGAAAGTTTAACAAGTCTTTAAGATTCTAGACAATATAACTGTTTAAGATGGGCTCATTTTGAATACTTGCCTGATTTACATGATTACTATTACATATGGCCATTAAAATATACCAACATTATACAAAATACTATTTGAGCAAGTAAAGACAGATTATCAACTGACTTACCAAAATCTACCATGATAGCAACATTTTCTTGATATACACTTCATCATGAAGAATTATGCAAACTTTTTGACTATCATCAAGAATATTCAAATAAAGAATTTTTCATTAATTTTTGGTGCAATCTTTGTTAATGCCAATATAGCCGATAATAGAAAATCCTCTCTTAATCTATTGTACAATGAACGTAATATTGCAAAGTACTCAAAAGTATGTACAGTTATTTCTGGAATGTATTTCATACTGCTGAAAATTCCTAGCTCATCTTTCTTGTGATCAAAATACATGGAATTTAAATAATGGATCACTCCTTTCAGTTCTAACAAGTACACTTATACTGTTTTTGAACAGACTACTAATATACCACTTAACTCAATAATAAAAGGTTTCAAAACTGAAAATTTTCATAAACCCTCACTATAAACAAAGGAACACCATTGACAAACTTCGAAAATTGAACACTAAAAATATTTTCAGCCAAAAATGCTACAACTGGAAACCATCTTTTTCTTTGCTAAGGCTTTCTTTCAAATCTGTATAATTTGTCTTATCTAATTCCAAGAAAAAGCATTCATCTCACCACCCATTTGATTTTGACCATTACTGGAGGCTTTTTGGTAGCTTTTTGAACAGTAGAGAGTATTGAAATTTGACTACTCAAGACACACCTGGCTATACAGGTGATGAATTTTGGTGGTGCATCTTTTATTGCATAAAAGTTTCAAGTCTAAATGCTAATCTAAGTGTCCTACATTTAGATTAGCATTTGGAACTGCTTTTCTCCAATGCTCTCTCATTTTTGTCTTTTGGAAAATGATAAACTGATATTTTATTGATGACACAATTTTGTCTTCCTAACTTTTTTTAAATTCATTTTGCAAGCAAATTACTTGTAACTAGTTCATATATCAAAAGATAAATTATGCTTCCTAGATCATGATTATCAAGAGAGAAAAGTATAGATTAAGGGCATAAGTAATTTGACTTAGATAGTTATTCCTTCATCTTACTATATTTTTTCTTTTCTATGGTTATATTACAATTAATAATATAATTTAACAAAGCTTTGGATCCATCAGCCTCACACCACTGCATGCATACACACACATAAAACTTGTGCTATTGATTTTTTAAAATATTTTTTCAGTTTACTATCAATAAGACACTTGTTCATCTTAATTTCTGTGACATTCATCAAGAATTTTATATCCAATATTAATTCGGATTCCTTTCAATACAAATGATAAAGAAAAGTTAATTACTATCTTACTAATTAGTCTGGTCAATCAAGAAACAACCAGCATGAGACAAACTGAAAGAAAAAGTATTGACTGAAAATCCTTTTCACCTTTGCATTCTGAAAGTTTGGATTTGTCACAGGAACGGTGTGCCAGCCCGAGGTTGAGGTTGGATGCTGAGAAAGTGGGAGAAGGAAGAGAGAGCTTAGCACTGCCCATATTGTGTGAGATGACATGTTAAGGGGCAGCTTTATTCCTCTGACTGCTCTCAGAAGGGGGATGGACAAACCTCAAATTTACAAAATCACTTGAGTAAACATATTTTGAGAATATGGAATTTTAGAAAAAGGTGTACAAAATAACCAAACCCAGACCCTGGTCAACCCCACCTCTGCTAAGAGGTTTGAACAACTTGAAGAGTCCCCACCTTACTGCTACTGGAATCCATATTATTCACCAAGACCTTCTGACCAAGACCTTGAAGATCAGAACTTAAAAATTTAAGTTACTACCAACACAAGCTGCAAACTCCAACAGGAGATCCCAGTGTCATTTGATTGTAACAGTAAGTGGGAAGGGTTAAAACCACTGTCTACAACAAATCATATAAACCAAATCGTTACATTTTTAACCAGAGTTAATTCTTTATTTCAAAGAATTCTTTTTTTGAGTAGCTCCTCGCCATCGACCTATCCTTCGCTTCAGTTTACTTTGCTTCAGTGATTTTCTCACTCTCTGAGATCAAAAACACAATGTGGCAGAGGAGGAGTAAAGGAGACAAAAAGCAGCTAGATTGAGTGGATCCATGCTCATCAGTGACCAATCAGCAATACATTAACAAGTGAGGCGTTCAGCTCAATGTTAACCACAGTGGGGGAGTGTGCTACATTATTGGTTGCCAAAGGAGGGATTGACCCAGGGTTACATTATTGGCTACTGTTAACTTAGGGCTACACTATTTTATATATTTTAATGGTGAACTAAACAAAACTTCAACATACTTTTTTTAAAAAAATTCCTTTCAGAAAGAAAAATACAAATTATTTATAAAAATTAAATTTCATCACCAATATATTTGTTATCAATAACAATATCATGGAAAGAAAAATGTTAAAAAATGGCATTAAATAAATTTCAAAGTATAAAAACAGAGTCAAAGAAAAGTCTTTCGAAGCAAAGTTTTTGCTAAAATTAAACATATCAAAAAATTAATATTAATTTTCTTGAGAGTATTTTTAACATACAAATGTTAAAAAATAAAAAAAACTGTAAAAAATTGGATTAATTATATCTTTGAATCAAGTAAAATTGCAGTTTTTGTTCTGAACATACTGCCCTACCTAGATTTTTAAAATTCTGTTGTGTAAATATGTGCTTTTATTAGTGAATTCCACATAAAAAAAATTTGTTTTATCAGAATTCAGATAAGGTTCATTATGTGGCTGATTAGGCTGATAGTTCAATAGACTCTGCCGTCATTGAAAATAGATCTTCTGATATGTCACCACTGTCATATATTTCATTTATTATTTTCCATAATTTTTTCAATGCCAAAATCATCTATGGCTATCAGGATTCCATTACAATCCAATCTAGTCCTGCTGCTTTGTTCCTGCTCAGTTTGGTCAGTGCTCATATTTCAGGTCCTTTCAAAAATTTTATGTATTGTAAGTTTCCCACTTTCATTGTGGAAGAGTTCTTCAATGTATTTGTTCCATCCTCAAAGTATTTTTTCTTTCTCTATTATCAGAGATCCCTCTTTTGATTTTATGCATCTTGTTGATGATCACATCTTTTGTTCTATTATTTCTCTTATTCTTTTATATGCATATCTTCTATATCTGTAATGTTCATTCTTTCTACTTCTGCACACTTTTCGTGAAGCCATTTCTCTTGGCTGCCTGCATTTGTTTCTAATTTCTTTCTGTAACATCCTATATTCTGTACCATACCTTAGCATTGTTTACTGTTTCCTTTTCATCATATCAAAAATTTAATGTCATCCACTCCTTTTTTCCATGTCTAGTTTTTATCTTGTTTGCTGATGTCACTAAAGCTTCTCTTAATGTGTCCCACTTTGAATTTTCATTTAATTCATTTTACTTCTGTCTGTGTATATATATATATATATATATATATATATATATATATCACTTTCAAATTCAGGTTATTCAGTATTCTGTCATATTGCAATATGGATGCTACCTTGGCCCTCTTTAACTACCATAATTTCACTCTAAGATTACATATCAGAAGGTGGTCACTCCCACAGTCAGTACTTGGGTATGTTTTACAGTGTAAAACTGCCTTCCTGTTCTGGGGTGTTCTTGAAAAATAGGCTATCATTGGTATGAAACATTTTTAAACTTACTCAAGGAAGGAGTTAGATATTCTTATAGGATATGTGTTGTCTGATGTATACAAACTGTTCATCAAATAAACAAACTTTGAAGAAGCTGTTAACATTCTAAAAAGAGCTTTCATCCAAGAAAAAAAGTGAATTTATATATACCAGGCATGAACTTGTAACCAGAACTCAGCAGGCTGTAGAAACATTGCATCTTCAAGCATTGCACATTCTGATGAAGGACTATAAATTCAAAGATGTTACTGTTCAAGTTTACAAAGAGAAAACTATTAGTGATGCTTTTATTTCTGGGTTATCTGCACCTCCTGTTCAGCAGAGAGTTCTTCAAAACAAAACTCTCACCCTCACAGTAGCTGGAAATCAAGTGTGAAGTGTGGAAACGGCTATCTCAAATTCTGAAGTTATCAAGTGGTGTTGTTATCAGAACCACAGACTAATGCCTTAACTTCAAAAAGAAATGGACTCTTGGGCATCCGCTGCTAGCAAATACCTTTTTTAAAAGAAAGGTGCTTTTTCTGCAGAGGCACTAGAAGTAAGTGTCCAGCTTGGAATGAGTTGCTACAATTGCCAGAACTAAGGTCATTTCGCTAAAGTCTGTTGTTTGAAAGCTAATAAGTTTTCTACTGCATTACCCGTCATATAGCCATGGTAAATACTGAACTCCAGGGAGTTTCAAAAGCCATGGTGCAATTCCTCACAAACAAAAAAAAAACTTAACAAGAAGTAGTAGTCATAGTTTTATCGACACCAACTTAGCTCAATTTATGGGTTTGGATGTTAGACCTACTAACTCTATTATCAGCATGACTTCTGACTTGTTATTAAAACTGTAGGACAATGTAAAGCGAATCTTACAATAGGTACAGAAGCTTATAAAATATTTAATTTATCCTTAAACAATAATTTATATGCAGATGTGATCCCCAGACAAGACTTTCAAGACCTGTACAAAAAAAATAGAAATTTTATATGACAGACCGCCTCTAAAACTGTGTGGACTAGTTAGCATGAGGATTTCACCTCCTCCTCTGTTTGAAAATCTGTTGCCTGACTATAGACCTATATCTGTGAAATCCAGAAGACAGTCTAGCAAAGAAGAAGAGGAGGCATTTATAAGGAAAGAAATAAAAAGCTTGTTGGATTCAGGTATCATCAAGCCCAATAGGTCTTCATGAAGAGCACAAGTAGTGATAACTAATGACGAGAAACGAAAAAAAGGTTAATAGCAAAATATAGTCTGTACTTCAAACTTAAAAAGTGTGTATCATCAAGTTCCCCTATGTAAAGTAGACCAACCTCGCTTGACATTTGAAATTATACAATTTACTATTGTATAATTTCAAAAGGATGCTGTTTAGGATCACAAATGGGGTTAGGGTTAGGTTTCAAAAGAATTTTCGATGAAATAATAGGGAATGCCTAAAGGGAGCATTTGCATATATGGATGATGTAACCATTTGCGGTATTAATGAGAGAGGATATGACACTAACTTGGCAAGACTCAAAGAACTGATTGATAAATATGTCTACAGAGTAATGAAAATAAAACTTCTGGGCTATGAAGTAAGTATTAGACAAGACCCTGAAAGGATGAGAACTCCCTCCTTCTGGCAATATGAAAGCTCAGAAGAGAATTATCAGAATGTTCGCTTACTACAGTTGTTGGATCCCAAACTATTCACTAAAAATTCATACACTAAATATCAACACTATATCCTACCTGCTAAAATAAAAGATTCCTTTGAATATTTAAAAAAAGGAATTAGAAAGAGTTCTAGTACACACTGTAGATGAGGGCAAACCCTGTGAAATTGAAACTTGATACTAGGTACATGACACTAAATCAAGGAAGCAGGCCTGTTGCATTTTGGTCCAAAACTTGAAACCAATCTGCAGATAGAAACTAACGTGATCATTGAAGCAATCAGGGAATGGAGTCATTACCTAAAAGGTAAATATTTTATTTTTGTCACGGTCCAAAAAACTCTATCCTACATTTTTGATAAGCATAAAGCTTTGAAGACTAAATACAACAAAATTCATTGCTGGCAAATTAAAATTTCCACTTAATGGTATCAGATATTGACTGGGAATCAGATGCGTTAACGAGAGTACATTGCGCTTCTGTTGTAAATATCAACCTTAAAGAATTACATAATTATCTGTGTTGTTCTGGAGTATCAAGAATGATGCACTTTATCAGGTCAAGAAATTTACCTTACTCAGCAGAGGAAGTAAAGAGAATAACTGAAAAATGTAATGTGTGTGCGCTGTAGAAAAGCCAAGTATATTTGGCAGAATTAAAGAAACTCGCCATACCAATCGCACCGCTTCCTGAAGAAGGATACACAACATATCAACCTGTCGGAATTGGATGCTGTTATCAAAGGAGTAATTGTGGCCCTTCAATGGAATGCAAAGGTGTTGCATTTGTTCACGGATTCCACATGCGTGCACAAGTGGATGGTAGACACTTACAGGGAAGGCCAGGATACGTACAAAGGCTGCAAGTGAAATGCTCATTCGAAGACGGCTAGACACACAGGGGAAGTTGGTAAGTGAGTACAACTTATTAGTGGATATACAGCTGGTTAGATCAAATCAGAACAAGGCAGATAATTTAACAAGGGTGCCCCAGAGATGGCTTGACGCTGTTAAGAAAGAGGTAGAGCCGGTAGGACATGTTTGTGCAACATCAGCAAGTGACTGTAACTCAGATCTACTAAGATCTGTGCATTGCCAAAGGGGACATCCTGGTGTAAATTTCGTGAGGCAGATTGATCCCTCCATATCCAAAGCTGTTGTCAGGGCAGTGGTCAGAGAATGCAAGGAGTGTCAGTCCATCAACCCAGCACCTGTGCAATGGCCAAAAGGTCAACTGAATGTGAGAAAAGTGTGGCACCGTGTTGGAATGGACATCACCCATCATAATGGAACTCACTAGCTAACCCTGATTGACTGGCCCAACCTGGTTCGCTATTTGGCGATGTCTGTGTCGACAGGATTCCACAAGCGTGATTGACCACTTGCGGGCATTGTTCTTTGAATGTGGACCTCCGACGAAACTCCTCACTGACAACAACACTGCATTCCACAGTGGACTTTTTAAAGATTTCTTGGATTCGTGGGGAGTCTACCTCAGATTTTGCTGTGCATATGTCCCATCTGGAAATGGCATAATCAAGTGATGTCATCAGAGTGTCAAGAGAATCGCTCCTAGGAAGCAGTGTTCCATAATGGAAGCGGTGTATTGGCACAACATTACCCCTAAAGACAATGTATCACCCTCGACTGCACCAGCCAATATGATTTACCAGTACAAAGTCTGGCTAAGAGGCATTGACGCAATGCGTTCAACTGAACAGATAAAAGAATGAGCGCTGTATGAACTGGGTGATCGTGTGTGGGTAAAAGCCCCATACAGCTCGGTACCAGGTAGGCCATAACTCACGCACTGTGCTGGCTGATGGAATACCAAGACACAAAAGACTTGCATCCCTATATAGGTTCAGATACTTCAGCAAGTGACACTAGCAATGAGTGCTCAGGAAGTGAAAGAATAATTACCATCGGAGATATGGCTAGCACCACTTCAGATGGTGAAGACTCTGTGCGTGAGGTTGACAGATCAGAAGAATTCTCAGAAGACGAGTCATCAGAACATACTACACAGTCCTTTCCAACAGTCGCCCCACTCCGGAGAAGCTCAAGAAAAAGAGGCCTGCTCCTGAGTGTCACTTATGTGACAGGGAGGAGTGTAGTGAAAGAGATAATCAGCTACCTTGAAAAAAAGTTCATGTTTTGTGTGCAATCTGCCAAAGAAAAATTACCAAAAAGTAGTTAGCAAAAAATCTTCTTTAAGGACCAGAATCTATGCTAATGTTCTTCCCTACCCTGAATGGCATGACCAATCAGAAAGATCTCTCGGTGAACAAAAGCCGTTGTTTTTCACTTATGTGGGAGATGAGATTTTCTGAGCTTGGTGGACAGACACGCATTTTTGCTGGTGAGAAGCGATGGTTGGATGTGTGACCCCATTTTGTTGTTTCTACGTTGCCTGTTACGACAGACTACTGTTTGAACTGTGATTTGAGACAAGAAATCTATTGCAGATGTTTGTTGCTACTATAAGTTGACAGTTTATTTTTTCTTTTTCTTTTCTTTACAACTACAGGTTCTCTATGTCACCTACTGGGGAGGGAATGACTATCTTTGAACCTGAAGCAGTTACAATAAATCTCAAATAGCCCTATACTGGATTCAAATGGAAATAACATACCAAAATTAGAAGTGTCCAGTGATTCAACTGAAGGGGCTGAATCAGGAACCTGTAACTTCCCTAATACAAACTGTAAAAATGGCCCCTCAATACACTGTAGTACTTAAGGCACTCCAAAGAACCTAAAATGACTCAATATCGAATGCAAAAAGTAATTTGATTAAATTGGTTAAGTTTTTTCTTTAAACTGCTTTCCTTTTCTTTTGCCAAAATTAAGTATTCCAAATTTACATTTGTCAAAAAAAAAAAAAAAAAGTTGAAAAGTTTGTTGTATTCATTTACAAGTCTCCACCATATAAATAACAATGGATACAGCTGGTGGCTAAAACTAATCCTAACCTTGAAAACTAAACTACTAGAGAAATAGAAGTGAATATTTCTATCTAATTATAACTTACAACAGATATATTAAACAGTTTCCATTCCAGTTTAATTACAAGAATCCTATCAGATAATTGGCAGTCTCCCTTAACACATTTTTTTTGTCTTGGTCTAGTATTAATCTTACTTGCCTTTCATTTTTCTTTCATGCATTCCACGATGAGGAAAAAGAAAAATGGTGGATATAAATAATTTTTTTTTTTTAATTCAAGTTTCTCAAATCAGCATTTTGACTTTTCAATTGTATACTTCAATTAAATAAGCTAAAGTTACTCCAAGTATAAAAGGAAATTTTTTTTAATTTCTTAAACTGACTGCAGCAGTGAATTACCACAAACCCAAACCAAAACTAAAATATGTTGCTCATAGTAGAACAAGAAGTTTTTGAAATAGGCCTCTAGTTCTGGCCCTTAGTTGCATCATGAGTTGTAGTGATATCAGTATCAACTGATATCTTGTTAAATGGAAAACAGCTGACCTGTCACAAAAAATGATTTTGAACATTTATTTTCTCAATGACTGTCACCTAAGTGAAGTGGTTTTTACAAGTACATGTTAAGCAGCTCAAAGGGAGTTACTAAATGAAGATAAATTATTTCTTTAGACAAAGAGCAATCTTCCCTAAAATACAGTATTCACTGCCCATGAAGAGAGGCCATGGAGTACATTGTGAAAGAGGAGACACACCCATCAGATTCTGTTCACCTCCCACCTCATCTATGCTTCGCTTGTCTATTACAAGCGTAGGTTACAACACAAGAATAAAATCTGCTTACTGCTAAGAATTATCATGGTATGAATTTGTGGGTGGCAATTTGGTTGAAGGGTTATTTTTAATCCACAAGTGACTGGAAAAAGCAGCTGCATCCTGAGAACAAACACGGTGTATTGTCAGAGCTGCAATGCTACAGTGTCCTGTAGTATAGAAAACCATGGTTATAACAAGTGATCATTAATAGAGAAAATGTTTATGTTGATTTTTTTTTGTTTTTCATTAATGCTTTATTTCATGACAAATTTTTTAAAATACTTATCTGTTTTAAATAAAATTTATCTTTATAAAATTTATAATTTTCATAATGATTATATATATATGTATGCATATTTATTATACTCCCCATGTTTTTGTTCATTTGTTAAAAAGACTACACTTACTATCAAGTTGGAACAAAAGTTCATAATGTTTTTCACTAGGTCATGTTTAAACATATGATTTCATCTAACACTTTTGCCCCAGCCCCTCAGCCTCCGACATCTTACTCTCTGGGTTGAGGTGTCTACTCAGTCCTAACCGAACTTAAGGGAGTGGCCATAGGTCCCCTGAGCATCAAACATTCGACCGGTCCGTTGGTTTAATCCTGCTTCCTGCCCACGTGTTTGGTTTGATCCAGAAAGCAGAAGTGATGTTCATCCATTCACGGTCAACTGAAGATGTAGACATGGCTGGAGAGTCTGCGCTAAGAAATTTAGAATGGAGCAAAAAAAAAATTAATATCTGCAGAAAGCCGGACAAACAACTATTCAATGATTGAATTGTTAATGTCTTTTATATGGCAGAAAAGAATAATATAGAAAAGAAACGGGTTACAGAAAAGAAAAGTAAAAACAACTCACACAAAGAGAGAGTGTGTGTGGTTATCTTGTTAAATCATCTCAGAATGATATATGACTTGCGATGGAGGGATAAAGATTTCTGTGCGGGGCTTAGTTATAGTGGCGTTCCTCCTCCCAACGCTTGCCTGGGCCAATTCTCTCTTCTCGATTTTCTCCAGTCTGCCTTTTTCAGCATAACTACGTGTTTATACAGATAAACCTGGCTGGTTATAACTGACCCTCGGCCCTACTACTTCGCATGTGATTATCACTGCTTCAACCAAAATCATGTGAATTCCAAAGTTCCTTCTAGCTTACTCAGCTCCATTTCAATTTTTAATCGATAAAAATTATTTCAACCATTTCCTTTGTCTACTGATGACCCAGATTCAATGGGTACAACTTCTGCCCTAGATCAGATTTCCCCAAAATGCTCTGATTTAATTTCGCTATTCAAATCCACTCCAATTCCACTAAAAAAAATTATCTTGTGTGTGTTTCCCAGACTCTCTCTCTGTCACATTCATTTCACACCATGACTGAAATTTATGACATATATGCATGTTCTGAATGTTGACATGTTAACGCATCTTTCTATATGTGATTTGTGTGTGGCTTATGGGTTATTAATGTTTTCATAAAAAAAATCAAAATAGAAGGAAAATAAGATGTATTTCATAATTTGATGCTCTTTTATTTTAGGAAGAGAAAAAGCACAATATAAACAGTAAAAAAGATGTGTGCCATAGCTGAGAGTACTGTTTGTAAGTGGTCTGCTAGGTTCTGAAGAGGAAATTTTGATCTGGAAAACCAAGAATTATGTCCTAGAAAAATTGCACTTTATTAAAATGCTGATTTTTTTTTTTTTTTTTTTAATCTGGGCCACACTACATGAGACATCATAGAGATATTCTACATATCTCATAGGAGCATTGGAAGACATTTGGATATATGAATTGTTATAATATTTGGGTGCCTTAGAATTTAGCAAAAACACTTAATGGAATGCATTTCCATCTGTGATTCTCTTTTCAAATGCAATAAAAACAACATACTTTTTAAAAGAACAATCATAAGCAATGAAAAATGTATTGTTTACAACAATGTGGAATGGAAAAGGTCCTTGGGGAAAACTCCAAATGCCAGTTTGCATCCCAAAAAGGTGATGTGTATCTGGTGGGATTGGAAGGGCATTGTGTACTTACAAGTTCCTTCTAGTAAATCAGATGTTGAATTCAAACAATCACTTTTCCCAGTTGAATCAATTAAAGTAACAATTGATGAAAAACATCCAGAATTGGACATGTGTCCTCTTCCATCAGGACAATGCTGGACCTCACATGTCTTTGTAAATCTGACAAAAGTTAATACAGGTTGTCTGGGATGTTCTAATATACCTGATTTTACAGCTTCATCTTAACTTAATCCCTACAAAATTCTCTTAATGGGAAGAACTCTTGTAAAAATCACTTTGACTAATACATCACCCAGAAAGATGCCAAGTTCCGAGAAGATGGAATCATGCAACTGATTCAAAGATGGCAAAAGTAAGTGAAACAGAATCTCACATATGTGGTTGAATAATATTTGCATAATATTTAAAAACTTTCTTTGGAATTCACTTAAAAACAGTACAAACTTTTGTTCCAACTCTACAATCTCGTAATTTTTTTGTGCATGTATAATAACATTTATGTTTATTTCAAAAAAAAATTAATTTAAACAGCAATAAAAGTTATGAAATTTTATCATTCTCATAATAAAAAAAAACAACTTATAAATACTTCATTATTCATTTTCTAAATGTTATTCCATCAGTATTTGAGAATGTAAAAGAAAACATAGTAAAGCACTATAATAATTTTTCTCATATCTTGGAATCATTTTTATGTTTTAGGCAACAAATATAAAAATAGATAATTTTATATAGCAATAGAAAATTGTGTGGTAATAGCAAATAGCTTCTTTATCAAAAATCTGTCATGAAACTATTTCCTCATTGTTAATATTTTATATGAACTATTTCGAATGATACAAGCTAATTTAGCTTTGAGCAGCAGAATAATTAAGCCTTTATAAATCATCAAAATGTATATCACATAATCTTGTATTTGTACTGGAAATAAAGCCTTTTAATAACAAGGAATATCATTTTATCTTTGTATTGAGTACATGGAGTAATTATAACATCTCGGCTTCATATTCAAGGTTAAACAGCTCCGTACTGTAACAACTTGTGCCAATTCTCTGCGTCAAGGAAAGAAAGAAAACATTTTGCCTGTAGAAATGGATGGAGAAGAAGATAATGTATGGATCACAGAACTAGAAAAGTGAGTAATAGATATTCTGTTCTGCCATCACTCCCCACCTCTTTTCATACTACTGTTCTTTTCTCATTCTCTCTCTCTTGTCTCTTTATTCAGTCATTATTTTGCCCATCTTTCTAACCACTTTTTAATTCTTCCAGTTCTGCTTAATTTTTGCCTCACTATTTTTCTTTATCTTTTCCGCTTAAATTGTTGTAAATTTTGTTGAAACTTTAAATTGAAATGTGAAAACACTATTCATAGTATTTAAAGATCACCCTAATAAAAACAAACCTTTGAATCTGCTACCCAAATAAATGATATTGTACTAAACAAAATTGAATACACTGGTTTTGAATCTGAATTTTCCTCATAGATTAGGTTTGAGTTATAAACAGCCCTGAAACCTGATCACTGAATTGATTGTGACCAGGTTCCTTCCAGCCACTGAAATTGAACGTCAACCAGCTGTGAACGGTGGGGGGCACAACCTTTTTCTTATCTGGTGTGCCCAGCATGCCAAATATGGGTACATGTATTTGTTGGCAGTTATGGCCTATCACACTATCTGAATCCAAGAATGAACCACTGTGATCACCTAGTGGTTCGTTCTGCCACCCCCACCCCCATTAACTTTTTCTGTGCAGTGTGTTAACTTGTTTCTTGTATGATCCTAAAGCTGAAGCTTGACAGAATTCTTCAAGACAAATGACCACTTCAGAAAATCTAACAATAATTTTGCACATCTAAGAAGCAGCCTAATGATTTAAGCATTTTATGATCTTTTGTTTATCTTTGTCTTCCTATTCTCCTCACTGGCTGCTATTGATAATTTTATTATTAGTAGTAGTAGTAGTAGTAGTCGTAGTAAATATTCTGCAAAAATTATGTACCTTTGTGTCTGTTGTGTCCACAGGATGCATGTGTACTCTTGTGTTTGAGTGATGGAGATTTTCTTAGCACATTGTTCTGAGATCTTTCCAGTGATTCTCAAATCCAAATACTTCACCAGTTTATATAAATGATTTCCCCTTGTCACACAGCTTCCCCCTTTGACATTTATATATGGGTTCATTGACCCCAAAAAACGCATGGCTCCAGCAAAAACATTTCTTCAAATTTTAATGAGAAATTACCTTATGGTTTAGCATGGTAGTATTAAAGAATTTAATTCTCTTGCATCAGACATCACATTCTTTATTTCTCCTTATTAGAGAGAGAGAGAGAGATGACCACCTATAAGAAATTCCAAAGTTAATGACTTTTCACTAAATTTGTTTGTAGCTCAGCTCTGGTTCCATAATCATTTTCATTTTATATAACTCTAATTCTCTATTTCTTTTCCCTCCTAATTTTTTAAGATATCCCTCAGGAGATTTTTAATCACCTCAAATCACCATTTTACATTCTCATGCAACTAAACACTGAACCAGAGCCAGCACCCTGTTACATTGGTTCATAGAATATTTATGTTCAAGGCCAATTTAGATAATGATAAGAAATAACCAACAAATATAATATAATCACTTTATTTCTGATAGCTTTAGAAATGTTTAAGACATTTGTTTTGGCATTTATCTGTTGAAATCCCATTGTAAGATGCAGCACCCATCATATTTGGATTGAACTAACTTTGATATCTTGATCTCATTTCAGATACATTTGTGTAGAAGCTCTCATTGTGCTCATCACTTACTGCTATCAGATTAGTCAGAAAAAAAGTATTGATGAGAATGTAAGAAGTGCATTGAAGATACATTTGGCACCTCATTCTTTGAGATTGTTAGAATTTTATGCCAAAGTTGGTAGCTCTTATGGACTTGATAGGTAGGATTATGGGTTAGGATTGTCAAAATTATTACACTTGTGGATTTTTATGTCTTTTGTATTTTTTGTCTGTGGATTTTATTTGGCATTATGCAAGAAATAATTCAGGTATTGGAGGAGTCTGCAGGTGTTTTCAATGTACTCCTCTTCTTAATGTAGGAATTTGGGGGCTAAAAATTCTAAAGGCTCTCAAATAAAATCACTCCAGATTTTGTTTTATTGTTGTGGTGGGAGTAAAAGTGTATGAGATCATTATTATTTGTAGATTTTCAGTCATGTCTTTGTGTGTGCATATTAGCTTGATACCAATATATGATAAGATGTAATTTTCTGTTTTGTAGGTGAAATTGGTAATGTGTCTATTAGGGCATTATCAATATATTGGAAGTATGTTGTGTTTTTTGGGAGAGTAAGCTGAAAGAGGTGGCCAGACTCTAAAAATCCTTCTAAAAAGAAGAGGCATGCCAGTACTCCACTGAAATTTCTGTCTATAAAAATTTACATTGGAAATTTTCCATTCTATAATGTGCACTGGGCATGTATATGTATATGGGGGTGGGTTGCTGCAACACATATGAGTGAATGTATGAATGGGCACATCTATGTAAGAATGTACATATCTGTGTGGTTTTGTGTATGCAGTTATATATGTGTATACAAACAGATAAAGACAAAACAACTGTGAAACCAGGTGTTAAACTCAACTGAGAAAATTTTGTGAAGGAAATTCTTGAGTCATTGCTGTTGCTTTGGGCTAAAAAAAATTTGAAAACCAACATTGGTCATTCTAACAAGATTCATGGGGCCAAAACAACTCAAGAGTGGCTAGCAACCCATATTCCCCACTGCATCTTGAAGGAAGAATGGCCTCGATCATCACCAGATTTGAATCCTCTTGACTACAGCATCTGGTGTATCTTAGAAAACAAGGTTTCTGCTGTATCCCACCACATTTTGGAGTCTCTGAAGACAAAACTCTCAAAGGAATGCAACAAAATCCCCCAAAGTGTTATCTCCATGTCTCATGCGTGTATTTCACCAAGCATTTACAAATTGTTTTGTAACACTGTCAAAAACCCTATTTTATATATATACATATAAAATGTGTATGTGTATATTTTTTCTTGATACTAGACATCAGAGTAACTGTTTAGGTGTTGAATAATAGAAAATAAAAATTTATACAGAATAAATAGTAAAAATAAACATTACAAAATAAATGTTAAGATTCAAAATTCCTTTTGTACAAATTCTAAAATATGTTGAAAAATATTTCCTAAAAAATGTTAAAACATGAATAAATGTAAATAAATAAAGCTTGGTCAATCATGTCAAATATATAAGTTAGCAAGTACAATGTAGTAAATATTTATAATAAAATAAGCTTGCCAAATGACACTCTTTTTAAAAGACATGTTTTGAATACCAGTTAACTTAAAAAAATACACAAATAGTGACGATGATAAATAAAACATGTATTTTAATGAGTATAAAAATAATAAATATACAATGTAATAAAAAAAGTGTAAATGAGTAGGTAAAAATTCATCACTTATTTTAACACATTGACTTCTTGGATTGATGAAAAAGACCTCCATTTGCTGCGATTGACTGCATTCAGTATTTTATTAAAAAGATTTCTTTTTGTTTTGCTCAATTGGCTAAGTATAACTAGACAAGTTTCAATATTTCATTTTATGTCATGAAAATAACCAATTAGTCATTATTACAGTGCTGTTGGGGTTCTGATTTTTCAGAGATAATGTTTAAGGAAATGATTTTCATAATATCACCATTGAA
Source organism: Acanthosepion lycidas (assembly GCA_963932145.1). Lineage (NCBI taxonomy): Eukaryota > Metazoa > Mollusca > Cephalopoda > Sepiida > Sepiidae > Acanthosepion > Acanthosepion lycidas. The sequence continues at coordinate 74,451,138 of OZ010585.1, read as the reverse complement.
TTCATTGGGTAGATTGTAGCATTTTTTTGTGACATCAAAACACAATATTGAGATTTTTATCATTTATGATGATTCTTTTCAAAATAGGTTGTTTTATTGCATTTGAGCAGAGAATTGCAGTATTAATTTTTTTTTTCTGTTAAATCATGAGCCACCCAAACATAGCACTTCACATAACCTGGATCGTTTTTAATCAGTATTTTGATTTGGTCATCTTCAATGACTGCAGGCCTGCTAGAATGTTCTTGGTCTTCCAAATCAAAATTTCCACTTTTGAACTACTTATGAACAGTACTCTCAGCTATGGCACATAGCTTCTTTTTTTTCTTTTTTTTACTGTTTGCACTGTATTTTCCCTTTCTGAAAATAAAAAAGCATCATATGATGAAAATGCATCTCACTTTTTCCATTTTCACTTTTAATGTAAAACATTCATAACTCACAATGCACACACAATTTGTTTAGAATTGGGTAATATAGCATTGAAATGTCAATTTCCAGAATATGTGTGCATGTATATATATATATATATCATAAATTTCAATCACAATTGCACATTTTAAATAATTGCATTAATTTGTTTATTTTAGGATATTTGGTTTTCCACCACACTATACAGATGTGAGAAACTTCAGTTATGGTCGACGCCAACGACTCCTTGGCAAAGCATGGAGTGTTCCAGTCATCAAGTTCTTGTTATCTCCACTCTGTGATATCTTTGGCACTATGTAATTAGTAGTAACTACTTTTTGAATCAACACCCATTCTAATTCTTGGAAAAGCAGACACCATAGAACCATTGAATGTTTTTGTTGAAAATGAAAAAATGATTTAGATGCTAATGTGGAAATAATTTGGGTTTTTTTGTAGTATTTAGAAAAAAATGCACAAACATTCAAATACTGAATGTACCAGTTATTTTATGTTTGATACTTTTGTATATTTAGAATTCAAGAATAGATATGCTGTTTAGATATAATTCTTTGTTGATCTAAAATGAATACAACAATAGCATATAATTTAATTTTCCAAAACTGATTTTGAGCAAGGGAATTGCTCTGTGTTTAATTATCCATCAAATTAGGTGGATCTATCAAGCAAAAATATTTGTTCTTACATTTTACTTTACTGGAAACAGAATGATTCATTTTTACAGCAATATAATTTATTTTTTGATGGCAATTTAAATTTTTATTTGAAATTGTTAAATTTTATTATAATTTGCAAATATAAGAAGCTATCATATCTGTCCATGTTTCTGAGATGAGTTATTGTAACTATTTACATGGATTGGACTGTTGTCCTCATCTTTGTTGTCATTATTAAAATTCCTTTCATTATAACATTTATAATAATCTGTATTTTGTAATCAATTTCTCTACTCATGTATTATCCCTAAAAATAAAAAAATCTGGAAACTGTTTTGTAATTTACATATGTATATATATATATATATATATATATATATATATAGAAATGAGGGAGATATTTGCATTTTTAATGTTGATTATGTTTTGGTAAAAAATATATCTAAATCAAATCAGTATTATAAGATTTGTAATTGTTCTTACAATAAAATGATATAATAAAATTCTTATTTTCTTTGCTATGAATTTTGATGTTAATTTTAGTTTCTTTGGATTTTCTAAGTGTCTTGAATCAAATTTGTAATTTAAGAAATGTTTAAAACTGCTTAACTTTCAAATTATGCAGATTATATTTTCATATTTTGTGTAAATCTTGACACACAGTTGTTTGTACATTGTCAGTAATCCTATTTCTAACAAAGAATTTTTAAATATTAAAGTGATTTTTTTTTTAAATCATTCATTCAATTGAATATTAGAAATTTAAAACTTAATTTTTGTTGTAGAATTAAATTTCACAATACAAGTGACATAATGAAGATGAAAATAATTTATAGTTGTCTGTAAAAAAAAAAAAAAAAAAATGAAAGCAGAATGAGCAAGTGTGGCTCAAAATAGGGCATCATAAAAACACAAAGTAAAATAAGGTAAAAATAGAAGTATGATCCAGAAAAGGTAGATCAGAGATTCAAGTCTACAATTAATCCAGGATTTACCTATGTAATCCAGTAAAATTCCACTGCCCTGTGAACAAAAAAAATAATGTGACACATGCAAATCTGATGTGATGAGGTGTTGGTAATCCATTTGTGTGGGGAAACTTGACAGTAGTCAAAAAGCAGTGTCAAGTATAGAAAAACATGGTTTAATTATGGTACAGTACTGAGTGAAAAACATGAAAAAAAACTTGATTGCTTTATTGGAATTAAATGTAATAGACAAATTATTAATGTTAATTGTTTTCAAGAAATTGGGTTGAGGGATTCTTAAGGACTCAAATCTGACTAGTAAATTGGTATTAACTAGCTGCTACACTTGCAAAGTTGGGTAAAAATGAATTTCATGTATGAAATCAAATGTTATTTCTAAAGGCCTTTGAGATTAAATTTGTTACATAAAGAACTATACATCAGATAGGTGTAGTTTTCGTGGCAGAATAATATCAGAGAAAAGGCTTTCCAAAAAATTCAGTCAAATCTGACCAATGGACCATGAGATTTGTTTACATTTTTTTAAATGACTTTATTGTCATTTTTATAAACTTTATCATCATTTTCATGATAAAATTTTAGAATATAAAATTTAATGAAAAGTGATTAATTTTTTCTATTTGATCTCATTACATAAGATACTGGAAAGTTGCCTAAACCAAGAAAGGTTTAAAAAAAATCTAATGCATTGTCATTTAGTTAGATTTTGAGGAATGAATCTGAATATGTTTAAGAAAGAGTACAAGTAAAATCTCTTAAATACATCTTTCAACATCCCTTGTTCAAGATTCATTTTTTTTACCAACTAAATATGAATAATTCTGGAAGTTCACCCAAGTCATTCTTAAAATATCAAAATTGTGATTGCAAGTTGCCACACAATTTGTCTTTAAGAATATTTTTCATATAAAAAGTTATTTTGAATGCCATCCAAATTAGAAATCAATGATTACATGAAATTTATAACAAATATTCAGAAACGATGGGAATTGCACTTCATGTTTTGGTTACTAAACAAAAAAATCATGAAAAGAATATGTTGATATCCAATGCCTAATAATTGAGGAAACAATTTACAAAAGCTCTTAATTATACTCAACTACACAGGATTAATATCTTAATTTTTAAAAAAAATTTCAATTTGGTTAACACAATTTTATCTGAATTTTCTTTGCACAATACTAAATATTTCATGAAAAGTCAATGATTGAAGTGAGAGTAAAAATTTCTATAATGACACCAAAGGGATAGCAAAAGATGTTTTCAAAAGCTAAGCAAAATATTAAGAAATATCAACATCTTATTAGAAAGAAAGAAAAGAATACTTAAGTGTTATGCAATATTGCTCCTCCTATATGGCAGTAAATGCTGGACAATCTCCTCACAGGTGAAGTAATTTGAGGCAACAGAAATGTGGTCCTACAGAAGGATGCTGAGGATACCATGGGCTGAACATGTGAGCAATAACAAAGTTTTAGAGAAATTGGAAACAGGACACTTATACATAACATCAAAAAGAGAGAGTTGAAATTTCTCAGGCACATAATGAGGAAAGGGGACTTAGAAAATCTAACACTCACAGGACATTGCAAGAGGGACAGTGGAAAGTCATGCATAATGTACCTAAAAAGTTTGTGTAAATGGTTAGCAGAACTGGGATTAAGAAAAAATAGCAGAAAGACAAAATTTACCAAGTGATAGAAAGGACAGGAAATTGTAGTGGTCCATGATCAAAACACATCATGAACAGATACAGCACATAGATGTACGTTTTATAAAATTCTTCTATGTATCTGGAGTGTTAAGCAAATAAGAAGATCCAATAGTTGTTTGATTTGTTCATTAATGACTTTGGCAGAAGTTTTGGTCATGTTAGAATTTGAACTATTTTCTTTTCATATTTTGAATTACATAAAATGGCACATAACTCCTGAACTCCTTACACCAATAGTTTAACAGAAGCAGCTGCAATTGCCAAGTTTCCTTCTTTTTTTTTTTTTTTCAAAGTACACTTTGTTGACTATTTAGGACATTTCCAATCCAGACAGATAAAAAAAAAGCATTGGATTTTATCCAATCATGCAGAAAGTTTCATAGAAAATGTTATATAGATATTAGAGTAACAAAGAATACTTTAATTTCTAAAAACTAACAAAGTATCTTTATGCTTCTTCTTAAGCCACTCATAGAATGACTTGACTCACAATGCTTATTTTGTCTAGTTTTTAATTTTCACAAGAAACTGAGCTGGTCTGATGGAGAAATTTGGACAGTGTTTACAATAACAGTACTGAATAACTTTTGAATGTCTTTGAATATAAAACTGATTAAAAAAACTTGATTTTCACAGTTAAGGCAATAATTGACTGTCAATTTAATCTCCATTTTGCTAGGTAAGTTTATTTAGTTACTTTGATCAGGAATCAAAAGACAGAAAATTTCAAATCTGAATGAATTTTTCTGAGGCCATAAAGACAAAACCTGTATAAATGACTTCCCCCAGCAAAGCAACACAATGCATACTGATTGCCACTCTGTTATTCTTTTCTCTTTTCCAATTTAAAAGTTAATATAAATTCACAACAATATCACAACTTTCTTTATACTTTTCAATGAACATAATAATTTGGAAGAACTATAATATTCAAATGGAGAATTTAGAACTTGGAGGACATACAGATTTTGCAAATATACTTCTACAAAAACATTACTTAAAAACAGCACTTACTGTGTTGTTGATGTATAATGGTTAGAACTGAGAGTTTGTGGGGTACCAGAATCAGAATGTTGGGAGAATGCAATGCAACATCAGGTTTCCAAATAAGAATGAGAGGATCTTTTTTGTTTGTTTTGCAAGGGTTGTGTTAGATTCCTACTGCTAAGGCCTGTTGATCATATTAACCTTGGAGTTCACAAATTCTGCTCCAGATTTGTCAAATACTGTGGTTTTTGTAATGTTTGGCATATTTTGGATTGACTGTCAATGTCAGTTTGTCTTCTAAAGGTCCATACTATGACTTCCAAATAAAGAAGTCTTGGAGTAGCTAGCCAAGAGAGCAGAAATGTGTGACTATTGGAACCCAAGTAGACATGTAGTGTAGCATTTCAAGCAATACCTCACCAATGACTTCTTCCTTGTAATCAATCTTGTGATTTCAACCCCAGAAACATTGTTTTCCACATTAGTCATATTGAAACTTTCAACATGTCCTTCTCCTCAGCATTATAAGCTGGTATGACTAGTTGTAATACTATTATTATTATTATTATAATTATTATTATTTCAGGTATCCAGACAAAAATCAACCACAATCAGAATAAATGAAAAGAGAAGCACAAAAGATTGAAAAGTGTTGGAAAATATACAAGGGAGAGGAAATATCAGAACATAGATTAACAGATGAATAATAATCTGTAATAGTAAACATAAATTTGTTCTGGGAGCAGGATGGATGAAAACAATATTTAGCTGCACAAATTGGTGTATAACCTTTTAGTAATATAGTCTTTAGGTCAAAAGAACTTGTTATAAGCTCCAAGCAAATCAACAGCAATCATATGGTTGATGTCTTCCAAAGAGGATGGGACAAGATTAGCAATATCTGTTTTAACAGATTTCTAATTGAAAATAAACCACAAATACATGAAAATAAGCATTTCTAGTGCTTTTTTTTTCTGATGACATATGCATCTTTCTCTACAAAATGCTGTTGTTCACTGGTAGACAGAAATTACGAGAATTATCACAAATCTGCCAAGTTGGCTCAAATGTCACACAAACATGTTTGGTGGCATCAGTCTCTATAACAAATAGTACATAATCAGAAATAGCTTTTATAACTGAATCTCTAATCTCATTTCAAACAACTGAAAGCCTTGAAAGAGTGTGAAGACTTCTAAATGAGTTTATAATTTTAACAGTTTCACTGAAGCAACTTATCCACTGTGACTTATATGCAAATTGACCCTGATCCAAAGATGTCATATCTTCAAGTAGTGGAAATTCTAAGAGTGGACACAAGTGTACTGGACCTGATTTAATAAAAGCCTGACTGATGAGATAGCTGAGTATAATGCAAAAGCCTGTATACTGACCAATACTTTAAAGTTGCAGCACATCAGGCTGTGTTACTACAAGAAGACAAGATTGCAAAGTTTAGAATGGTTTTTAACTTATGTTCCATATATTGAAGTTGAGTAAAGTTATTCAAGCTCAGCTACCTCATTAAGACATTCAGAGATAATGTGTATTTGTCACTTTCTAAATCTACTTTCCATGGAAATGCACTGACAACCCTGATACTTCTTTGCTACTACCAACAGCCCCAACTCTTCACCAGTACAGCCATGATTCACCTCTGGAAGAAACTCACTCAACTTTGACAAAAAAAATCTAGTTGAATATAGAATTCATTTCCCAAACCATTTCATTTTAGAATTTTCCTGATTAGTGATTTCTTATCAGCCTGTTATCTCGTTCAAACAATTAACTACATCATCCAACAAAAGTTTTTTTTTCACTAATATACCCCTCCACCTGGCCACAGCACCCGATTATGCCCATCTGTACAGTTGGGGCACCCAGTATACACCAGCTCTTGCTAGCCATGATAGCAGTTTTCATGTCATCTCATTAGTACCAAATGCCAAGTAAAGAGTACAGGGGGTTGTCTTGTCTGGTTGAGATTCTGTGTATAATTTGGCGAGCCATGGTTTTTGGTTTCCTGGAAAGTCAAACAGATTATAATCAGAGAAGCAAAAAAAATGCCAATGTAACAATCGCCAATAATAGTATAGGCTGGCCAGAAATTATTCTTGGTTCTACCAAGATCTTGACGTATCGAAAAGGTATAATTGCTATATTATATATTATGTGTTTGTGAGTTGGTATTTCTTTCGACCTGAGAAGAGAAGAAAAAGATAGCGCAACAAAACTCTTGTAGCGAGAAATTATGTGAACTTTGGGCTAGCTCAATCTGAAATCCCTGCACAACTCTGTGTGCATTACTGGCAGCTACTCTACTGTGAGTTAGTTTATAAACACTTCCACTCTGCAGTTAACATTGATTAATATAATCTCTTAACAAATTAGAATTGCATGTGACTCATGCATCTAAAGTACTCAGAACAAAACATTTTGTAAATCTGCTAGATAAGATACTAAAATAACATTTCCCAATTTCGTCTGGATTTTGCAGAATTTTAATAAATACATTAATCTTGTCACTGCAACTTTCTTGGGTATGATAGGTGGGACATGGAAAATTTAGTTGTACTGAATTTACTAAATCTTATTAGGTTTATTTTGGGTTCAAATTTCACCGATACCATTCTCATGACAATATAGATTCTGGTTAATATTTTAAAACCGAACCTTCTTCTATTAGGTTCCAATCTGATTAACTAGTTTGCTATCATTTTTTTCCACTTGGTATTTTTATTCCTTCAATTAGTATTCCAGGCATACCTCAGGTCACATTTCATGCATTATTATGACTCCATCAGAATCACTGACATTAAAAAAACTGCTAATGAAACTCTCTTTTACAACTGCAAAATGTCTTTGGAATAAGAATTGGGAGGGGGATGGCAAAGATTTTATCACTAAACACTTGGACCTACAAGCCATCAAATATTAAAACCACAACATGAACATTCAGACATAGCATCTTGTTAATAAAAATATTTCCCTTTCATCTCTTTTCATGGCTGAATTTGTGAACATTTTATAGAGTATTCAAATCCATGTTGTATATTTTAAAACTGGTTAGGAAAAATATACATTTAAGTCATAGCATTCTTTACTAAAAGCTAAGTCATAGTGCAACTCTCACCCAGAAGTGGAGGTCAATTGCAAATCTCATTGTTCTGGGAGCAAAGAATTTTTAGTTTTGGTTTGCAAGTATTTTGTATAGAATGTGGCTTGCAAAAGCATCTTGTGGCTCTTGTGAGTAGAATGTAGTTCATGAAAGGCTCTTGTGAGTAGAATGTGGCTTATGAATTCATCAAATATTCATTGCAGTTTTTTCAGCAGTAACAGATCTGAAGTCTTTATGAAAGTCTAAGAATAAGAATTGATCTTTCCTCTCGAGGTTGTTGTTCCTTGATAGTAATTACTGAATTGCAATAGTAAGAAGTAATTCTTCCCATGAACCACTACTTTGTGAAATGATTTTCCAACCACTACAATCATAACCTCTTCAAGTTTAGAGTTATTTTCCAACATTGCACTTCCTAATTCTTATCACTCATACAACAACCTCATTCAGTAAACCTTTACCTTGAGTGGCTCTTGGGCTTTGTATAGGGCAGACATTAGTTTAAAAAAAAATAAAGGGCTGCAGCAAGGCATCAGGAACTTCTCCACGTAAAAAAGAATAAGTTGAACAAATTGTAATAACATTCAAAGACAAGGCCAAATTCCTGGATTTATTTGAATTTCCTTCCAACTGCAGTTTACTGCTTAACACCTTGTAATTCTCAAAGGAATGTAAAATAATAAAATATAAAAAACTAGTGAAAAATAAAACAACTCCCACTCATTTTGAAATAACATCAAAATAAATTCACAACATTAGAATACTGAACTTTTCAGAGTAATCAGATTCAGTGCTAAAAATTTTAGCATGAGATTGTTTGGGGTCAACAAAGAGAGAAAGAAAGAAAATTAGTTGATGGAACAACTTCAAATGTGCTGATATTTGGGAAAGTAACATTTTGGAAATAAATCATTTATTATTATTTTTTATTAATAATAATAAAGCAACTTGCTACTACAAAATATTTTCTGTATTAAATGTAAAAAAAAAAAATAGTTTTTATCTAAAAGTTAAAATAATTCAAACTGGGTCAGAGAAACAATTTTTTTACTAAAATAGTTTTAAAACTATAACTTTAGACTTAAATAATAACAAGATAAATTATATTATTTTAAAAATGATTGTTTATAAAATGTTTAAAAACTTAAGAGGAAACGTTTATTTTAAAATCATTTTTCAAAGAGAGAGTAAGGTTTTCAGTCAAATGTCTATGCCTACAATAAGGTACACTCCTTGTGAACCCTTGACATAGTTGCCTCCACCAGAAATCATTTTCAAATATAAAATATTAATTACTAATAAATAATCTAGCTAGTGTAAAAACTATAAATGACCAATGCCTATCGAAGAACAGATGAAATAAAATGAGATGGGAATAAAAAGATGGAGAAGCCAATGAAGTAAGAATTTAAATACCCAAATTGCATTGAAAGAAGAATCAATATGAAGGAGGTCCAAAAAGCTCTCAGCTCTATCAAAAAAAAGCTTTTCTCCCTAACAAAATCTGATGTCAGTTGGAAAGTGGGTTGAGCCAAGAAGTTTTTGTATCCTCTTGTATCCTCTCATATTATTCGTAGTATAACCTCAGCACTTAAGAGCCTTTAACATAAAAAAATATATTTTATGAAAAAATTACTATCAAGTTGTAAAATGTAAACATAAACATCAAATTCGCAGATGTTAAGATGCATTTACATTTCATTTTATCTTGCATTTGTTAATTCCAATTCATTTTACAATTTCAAATATCAAATTTTGAACAAGACAGTGATGTAAGTGCATCATTAGCTTTTATCAAATTGTTAGATGTCATTTTTCCCTGCTTGATAGTTCCAATTTATATTTTTTAACATTTTAAAAGCTTTATCTCAAAATAAGAAACAAGTATAAATGTACAATATTTTTTCAAAGTTGAAAGTTATAAAAGCAAAAACAAGAAAAATGATAAAAAACAAAACAAGAAATAAGACTAAAATGATGTTTTATGTACTTTACAACAAGAACCTGTAGAATAAATTCTACACTGTATCCAGGTGAAGATCCATGCTGTGGTGGCAAACAACCACACAGAATCACAATCAAAAGAGGACAATAATAATAATAATAATAATTATAATAATAGTCAATATCCTTATTAGATGCAATGAAAATAGATTCTTACGCTATTTACATTTATATAAGTACGTTGATGTGATCGCTAAAAAAATAGCATAGCATGATGAAAAAGATGCCAAACTTGACAAAAACAAAATTTTATTGTCAAAATGTTTATGTTATTATTAAGAGGAAAAAAAGTATTTTTTTAATTATTGAAAAAATTTTTTCCTTATTTTTAGAACATTCTAACTTTTGATAAAAAAAAACCTTGTTTCTCTTTGTATCACCGGAACTAGTAAAATAACAAAATTTTAGCGTGTTTTTTTTTTTTTTGTATGACAGACATTAATTTCATAAATCATGCAAAAATAAAAATAATTGTTGGATTTTAATGAAACTTTCAGAAACTATTCACAAATGATAGAAATTATTATATGTTTTCCTTTTATAAAGTCATCGCAAAAATAATTTTTTTATATTTATTAACCCACCAACTAATTTTATGAACACTCTAGAAATTCATTACCATACAATTTAGTGATTACATTACTTAAAAGGAAAGAAAATCATGTATTTTTTTTTGTTTTTAATCAGACCCCCTCTCTACCTGAAAATCAGCTGTGAATTGTAACATACAAAAAACAATAAAACAAAGATATTATTTAATTTCAAATGTCTTCAGTTGTTTTTATGAATATAGATAATATTGTCTGAAAGCAAAAAAAAAATTTCAATGAAAAATTAATTTTTAAAACAATTATTTGTTATTTCTTAAATTATTTTTACATTAAAGTTGTTAAATATTCTAAAATTAGTGAAAACGGTGCTCAGTTTAAACAATGGTGTTATTAAGTAGATTTATCTTTACAGATTATAAATTGTACTACTTATTACAATCAACAGAGTGTATTAAAAACCCAATTTTGCATGAATTTTGTGTCCATAAAATGGCTGTAATTCAAATGTATGGAAGACTGTATATGAAAACAATAAAATGTCACATTATTTGAATTAAGTTTTGTTCCCCCTCTATTACGGCCTTTATTTTTGCAAATTGTTTGTGTAAAACACATGTGGAGAAGTTAATTTGATTTTTCAATTTCAACTGCGAATGGCATCTACAAGTATTAGGTAACTATCTTATGAAATTTATATGATTTTATTTTTATATTAATCTCAGTTATGACATTTTTCCATAAATGAAATATCAAAATTAATAATAAAATGAATGGAAATACAAATAACACAGTAAAATGTAATAAATATACATAAAATTATAGTATTTTACATACACTTCTGATAAAATTTCATAAGAAAGGTACCTATAAACTAATTAGATACCTTTCTTATGAAATTTATTCTCACTCTCAACAGTCTTATTTTAATTTTTTTTATAATATATTTTATATAAAGCTTTGTAAATGTAAAGGTGAAAGTTATGTACAAAAAAAAATTTTAAAAAATTACAGCACAAAAAGTTTTCCTTAAGAATAATAAGGTAAATAATTGGTTCACTTAAATCAAAATAATTGTCAATTCTGTCCTGTATGATAACTTTCCCAAACGTAAGCTGTCAATACATGATGAAATCGTCACTTGTCAAGTGAAACCAAATGTTAAGACCTGCTTTGTCTTATTTTTAAACTACATTTTTAGCAAAAAATAATGAAAGTAAATAATGTTTGTTTCAAAATATTTTAAATAAACTTTATAATTTCTAATTTTCTTAAAATAAATTTTGAAAAAATTAAAATTGATTTTTAAAAGAATCTTAAACGGAGATTTTTCATTTTTGTTTATAAAATGGAAAAAAATGGTTGATATGATTGATTTTCTGTCAATTTTGCTGATTCAAAAAAAACAAGATTTTTAACAAAAATTTCAGACATGCTAGGAATGATTAAAAAATGTAAAAAATACCCAAAAATACTTTGATCTTTCCTCTTGATAATGACAAACATTTAGACAGTAAAAATTATTTTCATCAATTTTAAGGCAATCTTTCATCGTGCTATTCTCTTTTTAGCAAATTTTTTTCAAGGTACCTAAATTTATATTAACAAGCTTTTACACACGTTGAAGCATTTAGCACACATCTGAGAATTCTAGTCAACCAAAATGGATAGGGAGAACAGGAGGTAGGCCAATGTTTTCCCTTTTTGACAAAAAAAAATGAGGTGGATAGAAAAGTTCAGAAAAAGATCAGAGTACATTGCCACGGTGATTGTCTGTGGAATCAAAGTGGTGAAAGAACTTTTGGGGTTCATTAACTGTGATTAATGGCTGGAGATGAGAAGAGGGCAAGTGAACAGACAGGTTGACTACTCCCCACCTCCCATCGTATTTACTGTTACAATGAAACTGTTAAATATGAATATAACAATTTTAGTGTGGCACACCAAAGAGATTTTGTACATGTAAATAGCAGGTGGGCTTTTTTTCTTCTCTTTTTGGCAATTTATCACATTTGAGTGAGTTTTGATAGAAAAAAATGATGATCATAATCTAATTTAGGCATCATAAAAACTGAAGTTTATAAATACTAACTCAGTAATAATGTCTCCATATTGCATATCATTCTAATAACATAGGTTACACACACACACGCACGCGCATCCATCAATACCAAACTGAATTTAACAAGCAATGTAAGTTGACAAATCTTGCATGAATATTATATGCTTATACTGTAATATTGATGTGTTGTTGCACTGAAATTAGTTTGCAGTTAAGGATTGTGCATATAAAAAGTAAATAAAAGGAATTAAGAAAATAGACCATTTGAATGCACAGTGACACTGGTGAAACAAATTTCACTTTTTACATTATATATATATATATATATATATATATATATATATATATATATATATATAATACAAATATACTACACAGGTGATATAATGGTTAACTATGTGGAAAATGTAATTGGCAAGCCATGTTCAAATTCTGGCTGAGACTTGTATTCACTTCCCCTTAAAACTCTTTGGAAAGACATGAATCTATCACCACTTCTCCAGCATGAAATAGTAGAGCAGACAGGGCTTTTGGAAAAGTAACAGGTCTAGAAGGACAAAGGTTGACATTAAATCCCCTGCTAACATGCCAATGGTCTGACAAAAGCCACATACCATCAAACTTACCATGGAGATAAACTGACTGGTGACTTTATATCCATATTAATACAGTATTTTTAATAAAATATTTTAGCACAGCATTTCATTTAAGATTTTCATTTCTTGTTTTATATATAGATTGCTGGGTTAAAAAAATGATATTACTATTTTTTTTTCAAGAGATTAAATTAAAAATGTTTCTAATTCTTTCTCCTTTATCTTTCATCAAAAGTAATTTTTGGCACATAAATGCATTGCACAACTTTTTTCTTTTACCATTTTTCATAAACATATTTTTCCATTTTTCCTACACACACACACACACTAAAAAGTGTTTTAAATGGAAAACCTTTATTAAATCCTGTCTTTCATTTCTTTGTCTCTTACTCTGATGTGCATAGTCATTGTTCACTACTATTAAAGTGAAGATAACAAACTTTCTAATTGAGGGAGAAAATCCTGCCAACACCAGCAGATTCATTTTTTTATCAGTTATATTCCTTAAAAATAAAAAAGAAATTATCCATAATTTATGTTTTTTGTTACAGAAGAAGTAAAAGTTGGTGGGAGATCATTTTTAAAAACTTATAAAAGATTTCTTTAAAAAAAAAATCAGATTTTTGTTTTCTTTAAAAAATTTCCCGGATAAACAATATTTATTGCTTCGATGTCCATCACTGGGGACAGCTGGGAGAAAAGTGGCCACCCAGGTAGTGTCTAGTGAGTTGATAGGATCAAGACACTGGGCATAGCATTGATTAAAGAGAAACCATGTCTGACAGAGCAAGGCAAATATTGCAAACATGGACATTATATGATAGATGACTGTCATATTGGGATCAGCAGCCATGGTGATGAAGATGATGATGGAGATGAAGACATTATTGGTTGGAAGGGAGGTGCCAATAACTGGACAACATGGCAAAAATTGTGTTAGGGGCTGGAAGCTGTTTAGCAGTTCTACTCAATAATAGCAGACAAACTGTAAACATCTGGGTAATTGATTGCAACAACAACAGAAGTCATGACATTCCAAATCATTTCTGTTGTAAAAATATTTTTTAAAAATCAGCAAAAAATTAAACCAAGACAAAAGTACCACTAGCAGATTACTAGTGACACCAATGCAAGTATCAGTAACTTTATTTGTTTTACAGTTTTTCCATTGGTCAGTGTAGAATTTGGGCATGCATCACAATTTTCAGGGCTGGTATGATTGGACAGGATTTATGCATTGTTCTGACTTAAACTGATTGACCAACTGTTGAGATGCAGATCATGCTTTTTTTTCTGTTAAGGATTGAATAGTGTCCAAACCCAACCAAAATGATAAGGTTTTTTATTTGCAATGAGTGGTTAGTGGGTTTTGTTGTTGAATCGTTGTTAAATCGTTGTTATGATCTGGCTGGCAGCTGTTGACAGTCCTGGCTATATTAATTTATATATATTATTATTGTTGTTTAGCACAAGCACTGTAAGCTTCACATCCTGTGGCCAGCTCTATCATAGGTCCAGGGAATAGTCAGCACAGATGTCATCGTTGATAGTCATCAAGGGGACGCACTATTGTCTCTACAAGAATTCAAAACAAATGCATATGATTAAATAGAATATAAGAAACACTTTTTCAAATATAAAACAAATTAAAACAAAAGTAAAGTTCTGTTGAAGTGCAAAAGTGTTGTAAAACTAATTTACTAAGTTTGAATTCTGGTTGAAACTGATTGTCACTTTGATACTTCTTTGTGTCTCCCATCACAATAGTAAAGAGAGAAAAAGAAAATTTTTTTACCACCTGATGTTAACAAATGAAAGTCAATAATTAAATCATAAGAAAAATGGCTTTGAAATATATGTTGTATTTCTACAAATACTATGTCAGTTTTTATTATGCAAGTTAGTTTGAAACAAAAAGTAACAGTCTTAGCAGAATAAACTCTCAACCAATATGGCCTTTGACATCAACAGACAATAAATGCTGAATTTACAGAAGAGAAAATATGAAACTTGTTCAAATATTTCTGTAGCCACAAAGACAAATGCACATGAATGACTGTCCCTGTAAAATAATCCCTGGTGACTGCCATTCTTCTATTTCTTTCCCTACTTCTGATGCTCCTGCCCCTTTCCTCAAACATCTACCATCTCCATTATTAAAAACAGTATCCTCTGCACATTTGTCACTTCTCAGTTTCTTCTCCATGTTTCTACTTTCTTCTACAGGTTTTGTCTATGCCTAATTCAAGGGCCACTGATAAAATAAAAAATCAATAATACATTACAGAAGAATATAAAGATCTATTCTATTTACACCAACATTGAAAGAAGTTTCTTTATCTCATTTCATTATCCCTCTTCCACATAGGATGTGACCTTGAAAAAAAATTTAATATTCCACTTTTGAAATATATCCTTTAATAATTCTGTATGAAAGGCTTCTTCTATCATGTCCTTCTCCAAGAATATCCTCTTTACCACTTCTGGAATTTCAGTTGTCTTTGCTCTAATTTCTCTCCATAAAGTTTTACTCTTGACTTCAATCAGGCTGACTATCAGCCTGAAAAAGATGAAGATCCTAGGACAGGATGTAGATGTGCCACCAATCGTTACCATTGACAACTATGAGCTGGAAGTTGTGAACCAGTTCATGTACCTCAGGTCTACAATCAGCAGAGACATCACCTTGGACACAGAAATAGACAAGAGGATTGGGAAAGCAACAACCACATTTGCTCACCTCACCATGCAAGTGTGGGAGAACTCCAAGCTCTCTGTCAAGATAAAGATGACAGTCTACAATACTTTCAGGAACGAGACATGGACAACATATGTCAAGAAGGAGAAGAGACTGAACACTTTTCACTTGAGGTGTATCCTAGGCATATCGTGGAAGGACAAAGTGCCCAACACTGAACTGAAGTTCTGTTCCATGCCAGCCTAACAACTATGTTCACTTTGCTCAGACAGCACAGGCTGAGATGACTGGGTCATGTTTGTCATATGGAGGATGGCTGAATTCCCAAAGACATCATCTACAGGGAACTTTCAAATGGTAAAAGAGACATTGGTCATCCTCAGTTGCACAACAGAGATATCTGTAAAAGAAACAGAAAGGTGCTTGAGATCAAGGCAGACATTGCTGCTGATCATTCTAGGTGGAGAAAAACCCTGACTAAACAACTAATGTCAGGACAGTAGAAACTGAACAATACAGCAGAAAAGAATGCTGCAGCATAGGCAACACACAGACAATTCACAGGTGTAACTTGTGTGACAAAGACTGCCACTCATGCATCAGCCTGTTCAGCCACAGGTGACAATGTTCCAGAGAAGCAAATGAGTAGGATCAAATCTATGGTTATTGATGACTGTTGGGGGACTTGTTGAGTTACTCTTTCAAGTCCATAGTCATTCATTGTCAGCTATAGCATCTGTTAGTAATGAGTCATGTCAACAACTTTCTTTGTTCACATTCTCCTTTCTCGTGTACACTTTGTAACAGACGTCAATTGATTGACATCTGTTACAACTCATAGTCAAGTGTTTAACAATTTCTGTGGTAATATTCAAGTCACTCTTTCTGGACAGAAATCACATCTTATCCATCCCACATGATGCAGATCATTGAATTCTTTCAAAATCTTCAGAACAACATAATGGAACCATTCCCTTCAAAAAAAATATTTCACTACTCCAATCAAGGTACTCCATTCTGTTGAGAGTATTGGTTTTATTCCTCTTAAAGGGCACAAATATTAATTGCAACTTCAGATTAAATTCCTTAATCAATTCTCCCCAAATTCCTAAATAATAATTTCCACAGCTCCCTTTGTTTTCCCTTTTTCACTGGTAATTATTAATTTCCGCCATCTAATCACCAAAGCCAAGTCAGTTAAAATCTCAATCTCTCTCAGTCTGCATGTTGAATTCACTTTCTTCAGTACAGCATCTGTAATGATATGATTATTATCTTCTTTTTTTATATGGTAATACTATATTCTCCCCAAATCCCTAAATAATTATAAATCTTTATCACAACTTTAAACCACCGATTGCCATTGAAATGATAGCACTATTGGATTTCATAGATCCTCTTCCTTTTAAAGATTCTAGTCATTTTACAGTCAACCACAACTTTTGGAGATGATCTCATTCACTTATACATCATCAAAATTTCTGGCCTTCTTTATTTTCTCTACATCTCTCAATACAATATTCACTTGGCACAGAATTCAAACCAAATCCTAATTTGGTTAGGTAATATCTTACCTTTGTAATTTACCAGTTGATATTTCCACAACTTCTCAGATGTCAATGTCCTATATCCCTGCATATATTTGTAATGTGATCCAATGTAACATTTATTTTATTTTGTTTATATTTTGGCTATGAAAATATAAGTTAACAGATATAGACAAGGGAAAGTAAAAACAAAAGATTGGCATTTCTTAAAAAGATTAATTGAACCTTGCTTTGCTTCCATGGCTAAATGGTAAAGGCATGCCTGGCTAAAAGGTGGTTTGACAGAAAAATGGTATGCACGTTCAATCTCTTTGAATAGGTACCAAGGCTAATAGATGGTAATTTCATTTTTTTTGTATCAAGAAAAAAGAAAGAAAAAATTCAGAAATGCCTACTAAAAACACATGTATCCACTAAAATAACATTTAAATCTAAAATAAGAAATAATGTCAGATAAAAAAAAAATTCATTAATTGCTTAAATTAATTTTTTTTCTTGACTTAAATATTTTTTCTATTTCCATATACATATATTTTGAAGATGAAGTTTAATATTGGATTAATATCTAGAAAGACTGAAGGCCATTTTATTCATTTGGTGGTTTTGAAAAATTTTTCATTTGCAGAATGTGAATGAACATTGTCTTGCATGAAGATACTTTTGCTTGTAACCTATAGAATTTTTTAACAAAAGAACTTACAATAATTCTCTGCAGAAATGTTTAATAATTAATAAATAAATTTAAATATTAATAAATAAATTATTGTAAATATTTCTAATACTTTATTAAAATTAAAAAATTTATTTATTATTTCTAAAAAAATAAATATTAACTATTTCTAAATCATAAGATGAAATTCACATGATATATTTACCATATCTGTTGGTGAATACTAATTTTATTGCAGAAATATTGACTTGCAAATAAAATTTGACATTGAGTAATTGAAAACAAATAGCAATAGGTATCTATCTTGTGAGATAATGGCAACACCTACTGATGGAGACTTACTGATGTCATGATGAAGTGTGTACAGTTATGGCTGAGCTTTCTGACAATCCAAATACTGGTGTTGTTTTACTAACCTTGATTCTTAACTTTCACACACCAAACCATTGTCCATAATTACATCAAACAGGAGGCTCAAACCTAGATCTTCCAAAAGAAATGTAAACTTCAAGTTCTCCATATCTATGTTCTAACTAACCTGAAGGTAAACTCCATCTTCAAGAAGTTAAACTTGAGCAAGTGTTACTGTTTGAAATGTATCAATCAATTTATCCCAATTTCAAGAATTCATAATCTCTGGCTGTTTGCCTTTAATCATGAAACAAGACCCTCTAAATTGCCATGATGCCTATATCATGGATGGGTTGCCATCTAGAAAAGTCTCTGAACACAAGGACTCTGATTTCCCATTGTTTTTGTATTGACCTTGTTCATCGTATTGTCTTTTTATCATTACTATCTGACATCCTCAGGATGATGGAACTGTGATATTTGACCCAATACTCAAAAAGTTTGATGTTATTTTCTATGATCATTCACATTTATATATGTGGTGATTTCAATGTTCACCATGTGTAGTGGTTAGTCAACTCAAACAAAACCAATGAATAAGGTAAATACTGTCATGACTTCTCCATTGTATACAAGCTGATCAAGATCACAAATAAACCAAATCATGTTGTGATATAGATAAGCATTATGCAAATCTTCTAGACCTCTTTTTCACCTCCTGTTCTGGAAAATATTACTCTGTACTGTCACCTCCCCTGGGCCAAACAATAGACATCGTTCAATATCCCATTTCATAGTACAATTTTTCAATATGCTAAAGCTGACTTAGATACTGTCAGACTTTCCATTATGGAAGCTTCTCTCTCAGTATTCTTCAAAAATAGAATTCCTAGAACAGGCTTTTTCATGTCTGAATGGATTCTTTCTCTCATAAAGAGTTTTATCCCTTGTAACAATTATCAGCAAATAGCCAGCCTTGGTTCATGCCTGAATACTGCTACCATATCTCATCATAAACACTACTACCAATTCTATCACTGTGAATGATGCAGCAAACTCTTGCTGCATTCAGAAACACCTGCAATTATTGCAGCATCAGTTATGTGCAGTCAGTCCAACTTAAAGTTGAAAACAAAAAATTAGTTTCCATGAGTTCTGAAAAATAATCAACAAGATTCTTAACAGATGTAAATCATCAGTGCCTAAGCTTTTTGAAAATTAAATTTTACCTCAAACGATTGTCTGATAAGGCAGATTTCCTACCAGACATCCTCTCATGAAGCAAAAACTTTATGATATCTTGGGAAGTTTCCAGGCTCATCAAAAGCTTTGACTCCACAAATGCTACTAGTTTGGATAAAATCCTTAACCTAGAGTTATTTCCAATCTTGGCAAAGTTGTTTAACTGTTGCTACATTTTCAAAAATGTCGGTGAGTGCCCACACCCACAATATTGTTTGTTATGCAAACTATTCAGTTATGGTATCTCTGTAAAAGTCTTTTTAATTATGAAGTCTTTCCTCTCATGAAGATCATTATTAATAGCCAGTCTTCTGAAGCCCCTGAGATCAATGCTGACATCTCCCAAAGATCTCTCTTTGGTCCTACTGGCTTTCTGCTTTATATTAACAATCTGCCTAGAAGTATTTTTAGATTGTTAGTAAATATATATGCAGAGGATACCAGAGTTTATGGGTGCACTGACAATAAATCAATTTGATCTATCCCATGATCTGGCTCTAACAGTTCAAGGATGGGATTGGTTTGTAACTTTTGATACCTCAAAAACCAAGATAGTAACATTTCATCACCAAATAGACTCTGAATTTTCTCCAGTCCTGATGAATAGTTGAAGTTTTGAACAGCAGGTGGGACTCAAGTTCATCCTAAACCTCAAGTAGAATGCATTATATAAGCACACTGAAAAAAATGATGGTTTCTTGTACCACTCCTGAAAGTATCTGGCTACTTTAGCTATGTTTTATCTTTACAAGATTCAGATCAGACCAAAAATGAAGTATTGCTGCCACATCTGAACTGGAGCCACCCACTCCTAACTTTCTAGCAATATTAAATATTTTTGTTTATACACAGTATTTACTAAGCTTACCTTACCTTAGTCTGGCACAAGGCTGAAAGTGTGCAGCAACAGTGAAAACTGAAGACATTGCACAATCAGTACTTTTCTGCAGAGGAGAATTTTACAATAAAAATTGGATTAACAAACTGATATTTTTTAAAATCCTCTTGGGCATTAGAGTATATGATAAAAATACTATTAAGAATAGAGGACAATAAAATAATAATAATAATTAAGAAGACAGGTGATAATGATTGACATTGCTTTTAAATTTTTGAAGATCAAAGTTGACAGAGAAAAAAGAAGCTGGAAGAGAGTTTCACATTTGAGAAGTGTGATAGATGAAACTCTTAGCAAGGAACTTATGGTTACATCTAGCCATTTCAACTGTAAAACAATTAGACCTTGCTGCCAATCTAGTACTGCACTTAAATTCACAAAATGTTCATCAGAACAATTACCATAAAAGTATTTATAGAAAAGAAACAGGGAAGTTACATTACAGCAATGGGAAAAAGATTGAAACTGCAATGCTAGTTCAGGACTAATAACATTGTAGATTCTTCTCTGATCTTTATCAAGACTTTCTAAATATACATCAGAGACACCAGACCAAATGTGGCAGCAATATTCAAATCATGTACAAGTGGTAGACTTATAGATATGAAAGATATATTCTGGCAAGAAAAATTGTCTAGAACAAGAAAGTGAACCAACTTTCTTAGCTGCAGACTTAGCAATTGATTCAATATACCCTTTCCACTTCATGTCACATTAGTACAAGAAGGTGCAATGAGTCATTCTTCAGTAGATTATCATCAGCCATGCTGGCAGATGGTAAAAAGGATTCTCTCAGATGATTAAAAGAGAGATGTTTAGTTCTTGAGGCGTTAACATTAACAATCACACCCTGCTGCATTTAACAACAGATTGCTTCATTTTAAAGATCAGCTGACAATTTGACTTTATTGAAGTGATCAGACTTACTATTAAGACAGAAAAAATAGTTATGTCATCAACATAGATAAATTGTGGCACTCCTTATTACTGGTTCCCATATTGTATTCATTTCTATGCTTGGCCAACTCAGGAGATTTTTGTGGCCTAGCATATATACTGATTCTTTATGTTTATGAATTTTCCAATGGTGTTTTTTATCTATAATCTCAACCAGATCCCACAGAGGGTGGTGATCTCTCTTCTCTCTCCATATGTGATCAGCCATGCCTGATTTTTCCACTTCCCCTCATGTTACAGCTTTCTGGTGTTCTTAAAGCCTTACCTTAAGGGGACAGCCTGTCTCCCCTTTATATTTCTTTCCACAGCTGCACGGGATGGCGTACACACAGACTTTAGTCATCTTCTCCTCTATGGAGAGAGGTCTTACTCAGGAGAGATATCTTCGAAGTGTCGTCAAGCTTTTGAAGGTTGTCCTGATGTTATATGGACCGCAGATCCTTTGTATTTTCTCTGATAACCCCTTCACATAAGGCAGGCAGACTGTTTTCTGAGTGTTGTTGTCCTCCTCTTGTACCTGCCTATCCCAGTTTTGGGGGGCTGCTTCCATGTACCTAGGGTAGTAGTTACGTTGTAGGGTACTACTTATACTGACCAATTCTTTATCTAATGTCTCTGGGTCACCACTTATGACTTTTGCTTGGTGTTGTAAGCAGTAGATGATCCCTTTCTTTACACTGTATGGATGGTGGGAGTTGAAATTGAGGTACTGTCCGGTGAATGTCGGTTTACAGTATACGAATGTCTTCAACCCATACTCTGTTCAAGATATTAGAACATCTAGGAATGGGAGTGTGTTGTTACTTTCTTTCTCCATCATGAACTGTATTGAAGGTCTTATTGAGTTCATATGGTCCAGTAGAAACAAGAAAATCTTCCTGGTGTGGCCAGAGTATGAAGGTGTCATCTACATACCTTAACCATAGAGTTGGCTTTAGAGATATAGATTCTAATGCCATTTCCTCAAAGTATTCCATGTACATATTCGCCATTGTTGGTGATAATGGTGAGCCCATTGCTAAGCCCTCTTCTTGTCAGTATATGTGTGATCCCATTCCGAAGTGTGTTGTTTGTGTACAGAAAATCAACATCTCCATCAGATTATCTATTGGAATAGTGGTCCGTTCTTCTAGGGAAGAGTCAGAGGCCAATCTGTCTCTGACTACTGAGAGTGCCTCCTCCATGGACACGTTGGTGAACAAACTCACCACATCCAAGCTCACCATTTGGTTGGATAAGATGGGGGCATCTTTGATTATTTCCACGAAGTGGGCGGAGTTTCGGACATATGAAGGAAACTTTCCAATCAATGGGTCAATTATATCTACAAGGAAGTGACCCAGAGGGTGGCACACAGAGTTTTGGCAACTAACAATCTGCCTGAGTGGAATACCGTCTTTGTGAATCTTAGGGAGACCGTATATGTGAGGTAGCTTGGTGTAACACTGTGGTAACTGCCTATACGTCTTAGGTGTGAAGTGATCCTTGCTCTTGATTAGTATCTATGACAATTTGCATTCCATTTTCATTGTTGGATCCTTTTTCAGGTTGAGAAAATAGACAAAGAACACCATTGAAAAATTCGTAAACTTAAGGAATCAGAACATATGCTAGGCCACAAAAATCTCCTGGGATGACCAAGCATAGAAATGAATACAATATGGGAACCAGTAATAAGGAGTGCCACAGAAAAGTGATAATAACAACAAAAATTGCAATATGAGCTCTGTTTTTAACAAAAATCACAGAGAACGGTTTGAGAAAATGAATAGGATAATAAGTAAGAAAGATTTATTGAACAGAAAGAAGATATTTGAAGAAGTTGGTGTAGTGAATGTAAACAGAGGGGAAAAAATTCAATGCAAAATATTAAGAATATTAGATATAAAGACATGAAAACAACCAAACTACCACTTTTACATAAGCATCACAAAGAAAAACATGTAAATTGGGAAAAGAATTACATGGAAACTGATTTCTCGCCAGCAATTTTTAATAATGAATTAAGAGCCTACATTGAATGGACAAAAGAACTGGTTGGGCCATTCATGGAAATAGTTAACCAACACAACTTAGAAGACAGAAGTGTGATGGTAAAGTAATGCTTTATTGTAAGCAATAAAATTATAGATTCCTTCAAAGTTGATGGCACCAAGATAAATGAAAAGAATTAATATAAGTACTTAGACAAGATATTTTTGAGTGGTACAAGTCATAACCAAGAACACTACAGAAGATTATAATGATGTAAAACAATGCTCCATCAGATTTTGCAGAGATTACTATTGCCCATCTTGCCAAAACAATGGTTTTAAGGACACCAAATGATACACAATCTTTCCAGTTATTAATCCAAAAGAAAATTCATGGCAACACCATTATTAAAAGAGAAAAATATTAAAATGGAAAATAATATTGAAACAAAGAAAATTACAATCAAAACAATAGAAACAAAATCAATGAAAGACTGCTAAAGTTAATAGAATTCAAGTTTATGGAAATTTGCATTCATTAAATATATGTTCCATTAGCCAATATATTTTGAATTTATTGATAAAAATTTGTTCTACTTTCTTTGTATAATAAAACCTGACACATGGAAAGCAAGTTATTATCAATATGTTTAATCTTTATTTATGTGCCATCATGGCTCTACAAGTTTTGTTGGTCAAAATAACTCTTGCTCATTTATCACTCAGCTTTGTGGTTCTTGTTTGGCAAGTGATGTAAGGTGAAATCCAGATCAACACAAGAATTTAATTTCCCAACCCTCCTCCTTTAACAGAATTAATGAGAAAGTAGTGGATTTTTAAATATATAGATTTGGATTGTAAATAGTCTTAAGTCTTAAATTGCTTTTCCTAACCTTCCAAAAAGCATTGAGGAATTAAATGTAAACATCCAAACAGTTTAGACTTCCTCAATATTTTTAATAAGAATAGATATATGCTGAATCTCAGAGGATTTATTATTCATCTAAATATATCTTGAAAATTTTTCCAAACATCAGTTTATTAATACCAAATTTATTATAAAAATGACTGAATTGGCTAATAAAGTCTGACAGCAAATGATTTCAAATAATTCATAAAAATATACGGTTTGAGTTGTATGTAGAAAGTACTGAAAAGAAAAAGTGTAGTTTGAACAAAGTTGTAAGTAGCATTAAAGCAGAACTTTAAAATGTTGATCTATAGAAATCTAAATATAAAAAGCAGTACTGAAAAATTATTGGCTTGATGCATTTTCCCAAAATCTAACTAAATGACAGAGTTTTTTGTAATCTCTTCTTAGTTAACACCTTGTATATTTAAAAGAAAACTATCAAGTTTACTGTTATAAGCAATGCAGTATCAGTATGTTTGAACAAATTTTTCAATATACCATATACAACATGGCAACACCATTTATTATATATTAATGAATGATAAAATATTGTTATAAAAACTTTCTTAATCTTAAACATTAACTCATCTCTTCTTCCTTCCAAAACCTTTGCTGAGAAAATAAAAACTTATTGTTTAGACTAGAAAAACAAATTTACAAAAATGATCTCATGAGTAAAGATTTCTTTAGATGACATGGGGTCCAGCAGCAAATGCAATATTGGAAGGTTGTTAGTGCATGTGTGTTTGATAAAAAAAACATTATTCAAATAAAGATAACACTCAGAGATAAACTGACTTTAATTTAACAGGCATATTTATATTAAAAAAGAGAAAAATTAATCTGTAAAAAGAATTAGAATATTATTACAGCATTTTTTCACACACATGTGAAGGGTGATCAAGTTTAATTAAATGTGTTAACATATTTTACAAAATAATTTTTTGGTAAGCAAAAAATAAAAATAAATCAAAAATTAAAAAAAATCAGTCATTTTATATAACACAACAAATTGAGTACAATTTAAACTTATGAAAAAAAAAGAAAACAAACATCCAACAAAACTGAGTACAATTAATAGCAAAAAACAGACATGATATACAAGATATCTCAAATTTGTACTTAATACATACACAGATGAACAACTTCCATATTCTTATAAATTAATGTTTTATCAATCACATCCAAGTTACATGCTGATTTCATTGAGTATATAAAATATACTCAATGAAAAGATACAGCCAATTTTTTTAAACAGTTAACTAATACCTATTTTATAGGGTCTTCTTGATGAATTCTATTACAGCCTATGACTATTTTTTAAACTATTCTAAGGTTAGATTATTTATCTAATTTCTTATAACTTTCAAATTTAAGAAAACATACCAGCTATGAAATGAATAGAAAAAAGTGAAATACATTAATAGTCATTTTTGTTTATAAAAACGGTTTAAAAAACCCTTTTCTACTAAGGTGATTACCTAAATATACCACCAATATATAAATTCCAGTCCAGAAAGAATTATGCAATATGATTCTCTGTAGCTATAAGTTTAATGTTCAAAGAATTCTATGGAAGATTACATTTACTAATAGTTTCATTTTATAAATTTAAAAAAGATAGATAAAAACATATTTCCATATTTATTCCATCTTAAATTTTATTTATATAAAATTCATATTACTGAGCAAATTGATTTTTAATGTGAATTACAAATTCCATGGTTTTTATACAGTTTCTTGACAAATTTATTGGTCAAAATCACCTAACTTGGTATTTTTAGACATTAAGAAAAGTTTTAATGGAATGTTTTTTCTCTGACTTGGTGTATTAGTGAACATATCTTGGGTTGTAAATACAGATGAATTAAACAATCTTAAAAACTAGCTGGTCTCAACATGTATATACAATAAATCATTCAAAATGGATTGTTAGATATTCTAAGCAAAACAATGATTTTTAGATTTTATAAAATTACAATCATTATTTCTTTTAAAAATAAAAACAATTCTTATTTCCCTACCTAACTCAAAAGAAGCAAATCCTTAGATTACCAACATTTAAAATTAAAAGTACATCCCTTCAAATTGCTATAATGAAGGAGGATTAACTTACATAGCTCCTAAACTTTTGACTCCACAGATACCAATTCATAGTTCTTATTGAAAATAATTTCTTTAGTTGGCTTTCATATATAATGGGAAATGAATAAACATGAATTTTATTTGAGACGCCTTGTATATCTGCTTGCACAAAAACATGCAGAATTACATATGACTAAAGAATTATTTAAAAGAAAATGTTAAGAATGGAGCAGTGTTAAAAGACTTAAAAATGTGACATTGATAGAAGTGGGGAAAACCTACCTTCCCAAATGTTGAACCGTTTTCTTCAATGGTAGAATGTCTAATAATGGTGTTCCACAAGGCAAGCAATCATAATTATCTCCCTTGAGTGAGAGAAGGAAAGCAGGATCAGTAGAAGTGCTTATTGTAAGAATGTTGTACAGTGGACATTTCCAGATAATACTGTTGGAGTCTCACTTTGAAAGTCACAGCAGGGTTTTAAATACCACTTAATTTAAACTTCTACATACCCTCTTAAAATCAGTTAAAGTAATTAATCAACACTATAATTTAACATAACTGGTATCTCATTACAGATCTTAACTGGTATAAGTATGTTGGTTTTCACTGAATAAACATTTAATATAATGAGATCAATAAATACAGCTATCTTTTTTAAAAATGTTTAAAACTATGAAGAATGGTTAAAAAGAACTCTTAAAATTTATTCTTTTTTATTTGGTTATTCAACTGTCTAATAATTATAAGGTGTTGCTCAAATCCTATATAAAAAAAGACTTTTGTTTATTTTTACTTATAAATTTTAATCATATTCTTAACAAATATATCTATATTAAAAAAAATAAAAACTTAATACTAATTTTTCATGGATATGCAATCCCAAGTCTCTCTACCAAGTAAAGATTACATTTATTTCATTTTTCAAGAGCTCCAAATTGATCATTGTATGAGAAGCTATTACTATTTGATCATAATATTATGATGGCAAGTTTGCCATGATAATATTATAATCAAATTCTTTATAATAAAGATTTTAGACAGCAGTCTATGTTGACCATGAAAAACTCAAATTAAAACTAACAGCTAACTGCTGTATTCATAACCACACCGTTTTTTTTTTTACAATTGTGACAGGGAAGTAGACCTGTACTGAAAATGATATTCACACCAAAAAAGTTGATAAATAATAAGAATTTCTGTAGATGCCAACTTTCAGATAATGCATGTTGGATAGTAGATTATGTATATGAAGGATTATTAGATGTTGTATTCAGTGAAAAGTTTGTTTGCTTCATTCATTTTCTATGACTTATCAACCCTTTCACTGAGAAGTACAATGAGAAATATGTATACAGTGATATATACATATATGCATTATTACTAGGGCTGGTTTTACTTTATTCCTAGAGTTCAAGTTAATAAATAAGTAAACTGGAGATCAAAGATCACTTTGTTTCAGAAAAAAAGGACAAACATATAGGGTGGGGTGGAGAAAGGATTACAATGTTGATTGCTTGTGTACATGCAGTCTAATGCAGCTTAAATATTTGCAGAAAGAAAAGACTAGAGAAGGGTAAAACTAATAACAATATGTATAGGTTATTTGTTATACAAGCTATAAAAGTATGTAGAGGTTATTTGTATTTGTTTCAATGGTAGGGATTTCCAACCTGTTTATACCAAGGATCTTTGCATAATTTATATTAGACCTTTCCAAAATGAGGTATGCGCCCACTTGGAGGAGAGAGCGGGAGGAGACTGTATAAAAATTCTGGGAGACAAGTTTATGAGTGTACTTCCAAAATCTTTTTAAAATCTAGCTTTAGAATCATTTGTTGGTGGTTATTAGAATATTCCCTGCCAAAAATAAAACTTTATGATTCTGTATCTAAAAGATAGATAAACAAATCTACAAATTTAATAATAACCATCCCCCAAAATTCTATAATATTCAGATAATGACAGGATACTATTTTCTATTTTAATTTCTTTTAAAAAAAGTGGAGGTGGGTGGAGTGGTGATTCAAAAAGTTTGAGAAGGCCTAAAATAATTCCATAAAATTGTAATGGAGATGAAGTTTCAACTATTGCCATGTTAATAGAATATAACAAAAACCCTGAATAAAGAAAAATGAAACTTATTAATACATTTCAAAATATGTAGCTTTATCAGAGTAATCATGCTAAATATTTAACAATTATATTTATTTAACTTTCTTTGAGAACCTTAGGTTGGAAATCCCTGAATTGATGAACTGTAAACATAATATTACAACTGAGTTTTGTTCATTGATTAGTAATTGATAACCTTCACCACAGGAAAAGTATTTGCTAAATTTTAAACAATGTATTTTTCATAAATTAGTCCAAAAGAAAGCCAGAGCTGATTGTTGAAGTGAAAAATTTTTTAAAAATAATAGAAATGCTTTAATTCTTTTGGTGAAAAATCTTTGAACCATTTGCCAAGGTATTAATGAAAGCTTACAATTCATAAATTGTACAAAACATATGAAAGAAATCAAACCACATGCCTTCATATAGTTGGAGCCAAAAACAACAATGGCAAAAGTTGTCACAACTTACCATGGTATACCCGCAAAATAGCTTCACAGACAAATTTGTATTGACTCTGGAAAAAAATACAACTTGATTATAGAAGTGGGGAATATTTGTAAATATACTTACAAAGTTATATCCCTCCCGAGCAAACATGTTTTAAGCATGAACTTTAGAAAGAAAATAAATAAAGAAGTGTTAACAATGAGGACTTGATAAAGATTTTAATGCAAAAATAGATTTTTAACAAAAGTTTGTAAAACTTTACTTACAGCTGTCTGTATTAGCATTGCCCTCTGGTCTCTCATCTGTCGAACTATTGCCAGTGGGAATACTGTTTGATTGGCTTCTACCAAACACATTGCTGTCTCCATAGTGATTAGCACACCTGTTCGACCAATACCAGCACTAGAAATAAATGGGGAAGAGTAATAACATAAATCCAATATAAACATTTTCCTTACAGAACAGAACAAAATAGAGACCAAATATTTCACAGAATTAAGATGAAAGTTATAAATTTTAAAAACAAAACAATAGATTCTTACACTGTTTTTTAAATTTTTATATATAATTTTTTATAAAGCTCTTGCAAGAAACAGCAAAATCGTATTTGATAAAATGGTGTTGAGCAATCAAAGTAATTTCTATATACTTTCACCTTAGTAAATTGGTTTCATTTTTAATTAAAGCAGCATTATGGTCAGACCCAACACACTCACTGCATTAGTTAATGCAGTGAGTGTGTTGTTTTGCAAAATATCCTTTTTGTGTTCATATAATCTTTTATTTAAATTGCTCGAGGTTTCACCTATGTATTCCTTGTGAAAATCATTACAGGTGATAGTGTAAATTCCTCCTTCAAATTTAAGCTTATTATTATTTTGTTTTGCATTAATTAAATCTCTTATTGTTTTATAAAGAGCTGTAATAAATAAAACTTTGTATGCATGACAGGAAGTAGCTTAATAAATGTTTATAATTGAATTTACATTTTGCTAGGTTTTCAAAAAATAATTTTCTGTTAGCAGAGAATAAATATAATATCTTGAAGCTACCTGCAATGGACCACAGTTGGCTCCACCATTCCTATTCGATTTTTACGCACCCTGATGACAAAATCTAAAAAGTCAGCAGGATCATCAGGTACTCCATGATCTGGCCAGGCAATGTACTGCATATGTTTAATATGCCGTTCTTGATTTGTCTGCAAATGTCAACAATAAGATATGTTAATAACTTCAAATTAAGATAAAAATAAACTTACATTCACTAAGGAATATTTTTAGCAAAAATAAATTTCCTAATAAATTACTTATTCAGGAAATTTCTAGAAAAGGCTTTTGTAAACAAAGTTATTGAAAATGATAATATTGAATTTATCATTAATAAAAATTATATTCATGAAAATCATGTTATATTGAAGCTTAAAAAAATTTGATTTCCAAGGAAAAAATATACAGCATAGAAGTCTACTAAAGCTTAACATGATTTTCTATTTGCTACAAATTAGAAAACTTTATTAAAAGAAAACACCCAGTAACATTTTTAGAGTACTTTTTTTTAAACAGAAATCTGAAAGAGTAAAATTTGAATTAATGGAAACAAAATATGAAGAACATTAAGAGAACTAACTTATGTTAAGAATTGGATGATATTTAATAATAGCAAAGTAAGGTTAATCTGGATTCCTAGCTTGAAAAAGACTGGATTTATACATAGCATGAAATTATAACTTTTGAATTTGAAACAATATAACAATAATTGATACTTTTTATTAATAAAAAAAATACTGTTTTATGCATTTATTAAAGGAAATACTCAAACATGCATATTAATTATTTTTGCAGTATGTTGGGAAGTAGAAAAATAAATTAATCTCTAGAATTAGAAAAAAGTCATCTTGTAAAGGTTTTACCTACCTCTACATGTGTAAGTGTAAATTCCCTAAAAGCAAACGAAGGAGTTTCTTCTTCTTTCACACATGTGATTTGCAAGACACCAAAGTCAGTTGTTTCATATAAGTCAGGCCAGTACTGGTGGCATTTTACCTACAAATATAAGAAAGTCAAAAAAAAAAAGTAACTGATGAAACATGAGCTGAGAGAGAGAGAGACAAGCCAAAGTTGAAAAAAATATTTTACAGTAATTGATGTCAGAATTTTTGAGATCATGAAATATTATTATATGTCTTTACATTCAGGACAGGATTTGGTTTATTTATATATATATGTTTCGGCCACAGAGGAGCATTCGGTTAGCAAGGTTGATTTTACTGTCTTTAAACTTTAATCTTCCATGGATCTCTCATGTACATTCATATCTGCTCATGGTGTATCAAATGTAAACAAATGATATCACACATTATGAAATGGAGAAAGTGTGACAATTATTTGTAGACATTTTTATGTTCATACATTCTTTTTATAGATAGAGGTTTAACCTTGCTAACCAAACGCTCCTCTGTGGCCGAAACAGTTAAGGACGTCAGGCTATATGACAGTTCCATATAGGATACAGGTTTGATTCCTGTCAGAGGACGAAAATTTTCTATGAAAATTTCTCAGATATTCAGGCCAGTAAATGTTGTTTAATACTGTTTATTATAAAACAGAGCATTTACTTAAATATTTGTATCTATAAAAAGAATGTATAAACATAAAAATGTCTTTATATATATATATATATATATATATATATATATATATGAAGAAATATAGTCTTAAGATGTGCTATATTTATGGAATAAAGTGCTCAATATCAGAGATAGAGCATGTATAAATATAAAAGTGAACATAGAGGTCAACACTTAGAGGCGACAGTCTGTTTCATGCTAGATGCAATCATCAAGCCACAAGTGCTGTTATTTTTCTCGGCTATCTATATATACGGGTCAGTGGTGCATTGTGGGTAGTCTATTTTGGTGTTTATTTTACTGGAAGTTGTTTATTTGTTTATTTATTTATTTATATATTTGGGTTAAATTATTTTGCTTGTTTTTATTTATTTTTATTTCTTATCTTATATATTTATTTATTTTTATTAGTCAGTGTTTTTATTAATGTAGTAAAAATTTGTTTATACAGCTTATTTAATTGTTTTGTTTTGGTTTGGGAAGACAAAAGTTATTTATTCAATTTTGGGGTTGATTGTTGTAGTTTATTCTAATTATTATTTTGGCGGGAGCAGTTTTTAATTTGTTTATTACTTCATGTATTTAAATGGATTGATTATCTTTATTTGTTTTTTCTAATGGTTACTTTATTGAGATTGGTTTGTTGGTTTATTTATTAATTTGGATGAATTTAGATTAATTTATTTTACTTGTTTTTTATTATTTATCTATTATACTGTATATTTTTATTTACACTTTTTAAGTATCATAGTATCTATTTTTCTTTTATCATTATATTAACAGTTGTAGCTATATTTTTTGTCCGATTTTTGGTTTGATTTTTATTGTCTAACTAATATTTTGGCCATAATGATTTGTTTATTTGTTTATTATTTACTTTATTTATTTGGGTTCATTGATTTTGTTTTTTATTTATTTATTCTATTTCACCTATTCTAATAGGTGTGGTTTGGTAATTTGTTTGGGTTAATTTATTTTGCTTATTTTATTGCCAATTTGTTTATTTTTTTCTTTTTAATTTAATTTTATTTTATTTATTTATTTTATTTATTTTTTTTTTTTTTCAGTTTTCGATTTTTAAGTAACGTAGTAAAAATTTGTTTTCATGTCTGCATTTTGAGATGAGCTCAGACCTTTTATTTAATAATTTATTTTGGTCTGGGAAGGTAATGATAGCTATTTTTTCCTCCAAGTAAAGTTTGCAAGTTTTTCATTGGTTTTTGTAGGCTGATGATCTTTTCCTTATTTTCCAAGATATTTTTGGTGTGATGTGCATTTTGTTTTTAATTTCCCAGATATACTTAGAAAGCATTGTGCTGTTCGCATATTTACTATTTGGGAAAGAGATTTTGTGTGCATAATTTCTTTGTTTCCAGGGTCCTTCAGTTACTCCTATGTATACTTTTTCTTCATTATTTGATGATTTTATCATGGCTTGGTATATTACATTGTGTTGTAAACAATTACCATTTAAGGGACATTCGTTCTTTATTCTGCAGTTGCATGTGGGTCTAATTTGTTTGTGTGGTTTGTTGATAATTTTCCTGTTTTGCTTTTTTATTATTTGTGCCATGTTCTCAGTTCAACTGTCACTGATTTTTACTGTGTTTTTGTTGAATATTTTGTGTAGGGTGCTTGATTAGGAGAAGTGTTTGTGTAAAAGTTTGAAGAATATTTTTCCTATGTTTGTTTTTACATTTTTGCTGTACAGTAGGTTGAACCATATGATATTTCTTTTCCTGTTGGCCTTTTTTATGTTCTGTGGTGATTATGTGAGTGTTGCTGGGAATCCGTTATGTTTTAGGGCTGTTTCATAGTCTTTCTTAGTTTTGCTAAATATGGATCCATTGGAGGAATTGTCGGAAAGCCTGTGGTTAATCAATTTTGGTATCTGTTTGATTATAGAAGGCGGGTGGTTGAAAGATGTGTGTATATAGAGTGGTTTATCATTGGGTTTTCTATATAGTTTATATGTGCCTTTTCTTAGGTTGAAGGTAACATCTAGAAAATCTACTTCGTTTAGGTTAGTTTTTATATCTATTTTGAATCCATTATTTATTATTGCTTTTCTAGTTTTGTCTGTGTTTTGTTTGTTACAGTTTCTTAAGATTATGAGACTGTCATCCCAGTAGAGTCCTGTGTCATTTCTATTTATTATTTCGCTTAGTTTGTGTAGTAAGTAAATATCTATGATTTTGTATGTCGTTGCACCATCAAAGCTTCCCATTATAGTGTCAAATATTGACTCATCATCC
This sequence comes from Acanthosepion lycidas, assembly GCA_963932145.1. NCBI lineage: Eukaryota > Metazoa > Mollusca > Cephalopoda > Sepiida > Sepiidae > Acanthosepion > Acanthosepion lycidas. The sequence continues at coordinate 74,417,249 of OZ010585.1, read as the reverse complement.
TATGACCCTGAGGACCAGATTGCATCTTCTGGTATAAGTGGTGTGTGGCAGTGGCGATACTATCTGTTTGTTGCGACCCAGGATTGACCAAGGTGTGTGTTATAACAGTACCCAGTTGTGATGTATTAATAAATATAGAATGAATTGTAACAATTTATAGAAACCAATCACATTTCTGTAAAGTGTCATGCCTGCAGCTACTAGCAGTCAGAGTTAGTTCCACTATGGTTTGCAACAGATAATACATTATGTCCTATCATTCACTTTTACTCACAGTTGTCCTTGTTAGTTATTGGTTGCAGAGAAAGTAAATACATTGTTGAACTGGAGTTGAAAGTATAAGAAAATACAATACAAGGAAGACAATGATATTCCCTGACAAACATTACAATGTTAAGTCTCTTGTGTTGGTTGCCCTTTTGTCATTGGATAAATTGTGAGAATATATTTACTTTCAGTTGATTCACTGTCTTTTTGGAATTGTTATCTAGAGTTCAAATACAAACACCTTTATTCTTTGCCTGTTTACATTGCTTCTTTTTGCTTTAACTAATCTATTTTCATTCCTCATAGCACTCTTTAATTTATATATATATATATATATATATATATATATATATATATATATATATATATATTGTGTATAAAAGACTAAAAGATATTCCAAACTAGCCAGAAAATATAGTCAAGTTTGCATCTTCTAGTCTGACAATAAATGGAGACAGCTGCTATACTAGCTATACATAGACATGCACATTTGTGCTTATAACAAACATCTAAATCTCCCTCTCTGTTCAGTGATATACATATAACTCCTTCTATGGTTTATGCTATCATCTCTAATCTAGATCCCAAAAAAACAAGTGAACCTGATGGTATCCTTATAATAGTCCTTAAGAAGTTTGCTCACAAACTGGCTCCAGATCACTCTAAACTGTATAATAAATGTCACACGGCCTCTTGAAAATCCTGTTCCAGCTTTTAAGAACTCAGGTGAACCATCCTGCCATTCCAACTATTGGCCTATTAGCCTTCTACATCTTGAGTTGACGAGATATAACCGTAAGTTCTATGGTAACAATTTCTTTTCTCACATTTCTTGCTTGCAGAACTGCCTTCCAGTCAAATTTAATCTTCAAAAATTTAAATGCAATGTCAATCACTATCTACTGTCCTCTTGATTACTCTTCTTTTGGCTCCTTACTAATATTTCTGTTTTGTAATTCTTTCACCTCCAGTAACCCCTTGTGTCTTACTTGGGTTGAACACCATTAAAAAATAAAATTTGGAATATTTCTGCAATGCAAAAATTTATCAAACATGAAGATTGGTATTGATAAACACAAAATATATATGATTCTATTTTAAAATATTATAAGATTATATATCCATTTTTGATTAATAATAAGCTAAAATAATATAATAAATGCTTTTTAGGTCTATTAAAATTTACATAGGTTAAAAACTATTATTTTTTGTACAAAGTAACTTTTCTACAGGGATAGGATTTCATTTTTAACTTAAAATCTATTTTCCAGTGAAATATTCAAAATAAGATTCATATAAGTAAATAAGAACAATAGTTAATGAGGCAAAGGGAAGAATATTTCAACAGATAAAAGCAATTTATACTGCACTACATTAGTAATTTTAAATTGATCTTTAAATATACACCAAAAACTGTTTCAGATTTATGAATTGCTTCCAATTTTATAAGTGATATTAAGAAGTTGATGAATGAAGAAGTAGTATTCAATGAAATAAACTTCTACTTACCCGTCCTCGTTCAACTTTGGTGGTAAGCATAACTACCAAAGTACAGTGCTGTTCCCACACCATCTGTAAAATCAAAACAAATGTTGATTATACAGAGAAATACAAATGATTTCTGTTTGAATTTCCAGAATAACAATAACAAAGATGAAGATAATAGTCTGCATGTAAATAGTGTATGACTTATACATAATAATTGTATAGTATAAAGTTTTAAGTAACTTAAAATAGGAATTAGATATTGGATGATAGTGGAAGAATAAAATTTAAAAAAAAAACAAAAAAAAACTAAATATTCTACTTAACTAATATTAACTTAATTCAGTTATATGGTACTTGAAATGTTATTAACTGAGTTTGTAAAAACCTAAGATCAGAAGATAAAGTTTGAAATCTATCAATCTTTTCAATTTTCTGAGACTGCTAAAAAATAGAACTAACGAAGAAATTTTAAACCAAAAGTAATCTTTATTTTTTATATTCATTTGTTATTGATGTTTTTAGCAATAAGGAAAACTAATTTGACAAAGCTGATTTAAAAGTTCGGCAAAAGACTTCTAAAGATCAGATTACAAAACGCTTCAAATGTGATAAATCAAAGAAAACCTTTCATCTGTTATTACAAAATAAAAGCATTATAGTAAAGAAGTACATTATTGTAATTATTCTTTACTTTGGATATTCATGTGAAATTTCTGTTGCATAACAAAAATAATATTTAAGAAATGAGAAGACAGTTGATTACTTACCTGCCAAAAATCAGCACAGGTGTTGGGAAGTGGACCCTGGGCAGCAATATACCGGTTAATAATCCCTGAACCAGGGATTTCCATCTAAAATAATTAAAAATATTTTGCATATCTGAGCACTTTCAGCTATTCTTTATCAAGGGCAATTTTTATTTTTTATTTCTAACTAAATATGTGGGTTTTTTATGTATGTGTCTAAAGTTATAGGAATGTTTTGTTTTCTGAAGACAGCCAGCAGATTGTGGTTGCATTCATTGTTTAATGTTATTGAGTGTTGGCTTTTCCTTTTTTTATTATTAGGGCTTCCATTATTTTTAATCATTTTTTATATGTGGATGAGGCTATTATACTTATATTTTCCACTAGTATGTTTTGGATGGAGTCTAGTAGGTCTTTGTGTGAGTCCTAATGGAGCTATGATCATGTAGGTGTAAGATAGGCATGTAGTAGTGTGATCGATGTAATTATTTCTGAGTTTGGTTTGATCAGTAACACAGTTCCTTAAGGGGAATTTGAACTCATAAATAATGCTGGTTGTAGTTTTGATTTTGCAGGTGTGTTGTTATTTTTTAGGATAAGGTTAGCTGTTTAAAATTTTTTGTAGAAAGAGATAGTTGATGAGGTAGTTAGGAAAACCATTGTTAACTAGTGTCTGTTTTACATTATTGAGTTCTTTAAGGAAAAGTGGGTGAGTGGATGAATTATTGTGTGCTCTCTTTAGGACATATTTTATAACTGCTATTTTATATCTAAGTGAGTATCCACTCTTAAAATTAAGATTTTTTATATAATGAAGTGGTGAATGTGCTATTACTGAATTCTACAAGAATGTCTAAGAATGGGAGTTTATTTTTTTTGACTCACTTCATAGGTAATGTTAAGAACAGAGTTTTTTTTTTTGAATGTGCTTTTGAGATTATCAATTTCTTGTTTGTTTTTCAATAAAATAAAAATATCATCTACATAGTGAACATATATTTTGGGTTTAGTGATTTTTTTTCTACATGGGACATGTAGTTAGAGAAGCCAAGATTCCCCATACTAATACCATTACCTTGGGTGTAGATATTGCCATTAAGGTCATAGGAAGAGACTTTAGTTGTGCAGATATGCAATAATTTTTTGAAGATATTTGGCTTGATGGATGGAGATGGAATGGAATTATTTTTATACACGGAGTTAAGGATTTTGTCGATAGTTTGATCGATGGGTACATTTGTAAATAAATTTTCAACATCAAGTGACGCTAAAATACCTTGGGTTGGTTGCATAAATTTCATAATTTGAAGGAGTTCATAGGTTGATGTGATGCTGTAATTAATAGGCAGGTATGGAGTAATTATATTGTTAAGGAATTTTGATAGCTTATAGGTAGGGGTTCATTGTATTTTTATATTTACATATAAGTATCAGTGTTGGTAGTCTCCTATATATATATATATATATATATATATATATATATATATATATATATATATATATATTATGGAAATAAAAACAGCAAGATAAACTTTATGATTCATGATTAAAAAAAAACAGTCAACCAGTTTTGCCCTCACTCAACAGAACTAGAATTGAGGGAACACAATATAAAATACATGTATTAAAGGCAGAACAATCAGATTGAAATAATGTCAAGGCCCAACAGATATTCCCTCTGTTTACAGAGGGAGGGCTGCCTGGTCTGGACCTGACATAGATTGTTTCTAATGCCCTTTAAATGTAAGAAAGCGTGAGCATGACTAAGGATAATAAAAGAGTCGGTACTGAAATTGGTGGCACAATTTGGATTATTTATAAAATGCTCTGAGATGGTGGAACCATATCTGTTGTTGACCATGTCACTAAATTGGAATGTACCATTCCTAATTTTTCTAGGTATGTGCTGATGTATTCTCATGTCTAGCCATAGGGTAGTTCTACCTATGTAGTCGACTCCACAACTACACCTAAATTGATAAATCACATTCTTAATATGGTAAGAGGGTAGAACATCCTTTCGAGTAAACATCCATACAGACCTGGTAGAAAAGACAACATGTACATTAGCTGAAAAATAACAATTTTTCAACTACAGAGCTAATCTGTTTGGCAAATTTTCCACTTATTGTACTCAACCAAGACAAATGCAAATAAATAGAGCACTTAGTAGCCATACTCAGTTTCAGTTTAGAAAATTTAGAGATTTTCTTATTCATAACCAACTTAATTACATCCAATGAGTACCCATTATTAGCTAAAGTTTTGGTAATTATTTTTAACTCTTCATCTAATTTAGATTTTGAGCAAATCCTTAGGGCTCTTGTGTTAGGGTACTGATTAAATTTTCTTTACATTTTTTGGGACAGAATGCATCCAACTGAATGTATAGTCCAGTAAAAGTTGGTTTGTGGTAAATTGATGTGATGTAACCAGATGGAGTTCTAGTTATCAAAACATCCAAAAAAGATAAACTGGAATTGGTTTCCATTGTATAATTTAATGCCAGATGCATATCATTAAGTAAAGAAGAAAAAAAATAGCCTCCATTACATTCTCAAAGAGGCAAAATGTGTCATCAACATAACAATATACATCAATGGTTTGGCAGTTCCAGAAAATAGATGATTTTTATGAAAGCCCATAAAAATATTTGCCAAAGCTGGTTCCAGAACCCACAGACTATCAATCTGCCTATACATTGTGTCACTGAAACTAAATCCCACAGACATAACAGCAAATCTTATTAACTCAACAAATACATTTTCCAGAATGGCAGCTAGAGATATCTGGCTATGATACAGAAAATCAGTACAGATATCAATCGTTTCTGAAATAGGCATACAGTTAAACAGGTTGTTAATGTAAAATGAACACATAAATTTATTAGTCAAATTAGAACTGGCTTAGTGTTATTATAAATATAGCATTTTAATTAGGGAAGTTTAGATTTAAAAACTAGTTTCTGCTGTTATATATATATATATATATATATATATATATATATATATATATATATATATATATATATATATGGTACCTCCACTAAAATCACAATACCTAAGATTTAAATTAATTTTTAAAAATGAAAAAGCTTCTTGAAACTTTCATTTTAGCTTTAATTGAAAGCTAAAAGATTTACTTTTTCCAGTAAGCAAAATACTGTAGTGTATTTCAAACAGAAATTATATTGATTGGAATCGATTTTCATTTTTTTTGGGGCAACATTGTCAAAGTCATCCACTTTTGAGATAATTGTAATTGGTTTTAAAAATCTTCCAAAAATAAAATATACTTTTCTGAAACTTTATTTCATGAATATTCACTGATTTAAAGTATAATTAATCAAATTTGAAACAAATATTATTTACTTTAAGTTTAAAATAATGCAGAAATTAATTTTTTAACCAAACAGTAGATGTGTTTACATGTTTGATGAGGTGATGAGAGATTGATTGTTGTTCTATGAAGACTTTATCTGTAAAACATAATTTAAGAAAATGACACAAGCACATAAATGTCTTTCATCAAGTTTGGGACCTTTTTCATCATGCTATGCTTTTTTAGCAAAAATATATATATATATATATATTAATTAAGGATTAAATGACAAAGTAAATATTTGTTTATATGTTTGTACTTACCCACTATTTCATTTTTCTTATTTATTAGCTTGTTTTGGTTTTCTAAAACTACTTATTTGTAATTTTTCTTCTAAGCATAGTTTGTTACTTACCATTGCCTGAAGAAGTACAATCAAAGTATTGTAACATGAAAGCTTTTGTGTAGCAATTTCAACATGTTTTATTATAATTTCTCATAATAATAATAATAATATATATATATATATATATATATATATATATATATATATATACGTATATTGTGTTTTGGGGCAGCAACCTTTCTTTCATTGAAAATTACCAAGGAAAATTTAATCTTTTATTGATTTTATTTAATCTAAAATCCGTTTTTCAGAATATAGAAATATCCATAGTTACAACTGTCCCAATTGCTTTTGGCTACTTCTCTAGCCATTAATGACTTGAGAATTAGCCAAAAGCATCATATATATATATATATATATATATATAGATATATATATATATATATATATATATATATATTATTTTATTTATTATAATTTTATCATATAGACAAAACCATTGAACATTGGAATTTATATATTACTTTCATTCTCATTGCATCGGATATATATATATATGTAAAAATTTCTCAGAATTAACCTGTAGAGAAAAACAGTATGTATTAAGGAAAAAGACAATAGGAAAACTGTTGTTTTAGCCAATGTGTTTTGTCCAATGTAGACTTTTTCAAGGCAAAAAACAAAATGAATTTATTGAAACTGAAATTGTTATTTATGAGGCTTCTTTTGTGCACATAGATGCATTTTTTAAATTTCTGCAAGTTTCTCCAATGTATTGTGAGGAACAGTTTTGGCAACTTATTTTATATATGCTTGCTTCACAAATATTATTGCTATGAGTGTTTGAGGATCTGATCATATCCATAATAGTTTTGGAAGTGTTTGTGATTATTTTGAGATTACTTAGATGGGATAGGTTGTTCTGGATAATGGACATGACAGAGTTGATTGGTAGTATTATGTATCTGTTCTCATATAATTTATTATTACGGATGATGCTGTTATTTTTGTGGCTGTTGTGTATTTTGTATGTCTTTCTTCTTGCATTGTGTATGAAATGATATGGATATTGTAGGTTTTTGAATGTGCTTTCTATGTATGTTTCTTCTTTAGGTAAATATTGGGAGCTACAGATTCTTAATGCTCTCAAATAGAAACCTATAATAATTCCAGATTTAATGTTAAAAGAGTGATTTGAGTAGAAATTGACCAGGTCATTTTTGTTGATAGCTTTTCTTAAATGTCAAAATTGGGTCAAAAAGTGACCTCATAAATAACAATTTAACAAATGCACTAGTCAATCATAGAAATAAATTCAACCACAATTTTGATTTTATAAATGCTACACTCATAAAAAATAAAAATAATTAATTCAGAAGGAAAATCCTCGAGAATGTTCCATTGAATATTATCCAAATATTAATCTACACCCAAGTTTTTTTTTCCCAATATCACCTTTCCTAACAGAATCACTACTCTCCCAAGCCAACATACATAACAAATATATCAAGAAATCAAAAGAAAATGGTTAAATACAACAACACAATACAAACAATATTTCTATACATGAAAATATTCTCTTCAAACATAAAGTAATTGATGCAATTTTTCAGTTGACCATATAAATATACAACAGCATTTCTAAATTCTTCTAATTGCTAATGACATTTCGTTTGTCTATAGATACTTTGTTTCAATGGATTCATTTTGTTTTTTGCCTTGAAAAAGTCCACATTGTACAAAACGTGGCAGCTAAAACAACCGTTTTCCTATTGTTTTTTTCTTTAATACACACACACACACACAAATGTACATATCATTTGGGAAAATTAAGTATTAATAATGGAGTCCTTTATGTGTTATGATTTATTTATAATCAACTTTTCAGTGTTTTTTTTTTAGTGTGCACTGTATATTAAAAATTAATAAACTGTTAATTAATTTTCAAAAATTAACCTGTGGTAGTAGCAAATTTCTTTGCATTTAAATGGATGTATTTTTCAGCTATATTGAAGTCTAATTGATAGCATTCATAAATTGATCTAATAAAATATAATCATATCAATATTTCTGCAACTGAACATTGTTTTTATATATGGAAAATTTCTGAATACTTGGAGAAATTAAGAAAAATCTAACTCACATTTACAAAATTAGCATTTATGTAATCTCCATTTTGACTGCCTTTCAATATCACTCGGGTCTGGTCATCTACAATTAACATACAAGTTTAGTCATGTTATACAGTTATGAATTACATGTATAATACAAGTTATAAAAATTATTAAATCGTTTATGTTTACTAAAAATCTCAACTATAATAAAGAATAATGATAAAATCATGTAAAGCTCATCATCTAAACAATGTATGTGCAGATAATTTAACCTGATGAAATTTAAATAATAATTACAAAAGTTGATGTGAAAATCTTATTTTCTAGCATGTGCTAAGAATCAACAAAATAATATTCTGTAGCTAAGTTAGAGTTGACTGCAAAACAAAGAATTATTTCCCTTTAGAAAGAAAATATAATGTTTTCAATCTTCTCTTTGAAGTATAATTCATGCGCGGGTTTTATATGTAAGGAACACTATAAATGATCACAAAGATAAAATGTAAGAATTGTCTTTTTTATGAGGAAAAAATGTAAGATGGTTTCTCAGGAAATAAGATTTGAGATTCTTAAGCCATTTTGATTTTAAATATATGTTTAATTATTATGTAATAAATTTGAATATGATTTCATCATGCAGAACCTCCACCATGAAAAGCAGTTACTGCTGTTTTCCAGAAGAATCAGTGTAAACAAGTTGAACAGCAGTAAAAAGAAGACTTACAAGGTGACACATCTCTATATCTATTTTTGGGGATATTGGCAGGTAATCGGGCAGCATTCATTGTTAAACCATGTTTTTTCCTGTAAAGTTGCTGAAAAAAGAAAATATTAAAATAATGATTAATCATATACTTTAATATATACTTAATAATAAAACTGCATTATACAAAAGTTTTAATTTTTAACAGCAAACAAAATCTCTAAAATGTTATGCACATTTCAAAATTTCTGGTATAGGCTTATGATTAAAACACTTGATGACATACCTTTAAAAACGTACACCTTTGATGATTATTTAATATTTATTCTAAGCAAAATTAAAAGAAATGGAATTGACTGGAAATTGTATTATTTGTTCCAGACCTTTATAAATTTCTCATATTCCATATTGTAATGACACTTCGAATGGAGAATTATGAGCATCACAGCTGACAAGACTGGATATATACTTGGCTGCTTTCTCATATAAAGTCAGTGGACTTTGGTTCTTACTGAAAGGCCACATTCTTTGTTGATAAAAACATGAGAAATTAATTAGGATTCTACAATAAATTATTCAACAAAGAAATATAAGTGACTTTGAACAACTGAACCATCGACAAATTCCTACAACCTGGGAAGTTTGAAACCAGCCCTAAATTGAGTTCTGCTGCTAAGGAGCAGAAACATTAATATACTACATTCATCAATTTCCTTCAAGCAACACTTTATAGATAAACTGAATGTACTCATTAACTACACTTCCACTTCATATACATTTTTACTTGTGAAATTTATGATGATATGGTATGTACTTTGTGCAATATATATATATATTATATATATATATATATATATGTATCTAGTAATAGAAATGTATATGCTATAATGGAAGTTCTGTGCAAGTAGAGATGTTACAACATTTTACTCTTCTTACTGATCAGAAATCAGTAGCATTCATATTTCATGCTAAGTAGTTGAGTAAAACAAAGAATTATAAAATTCAGACATGATGGATTAAGCTTGCTTGCTTGTTATAGTTTTGACCTAGAATAAATAACATTACTGCAGATGCATTGTGTAAAGAGTACAGTTTTCTTGCTGGTTCTGATGTGTTTGTTAAATTGCACATCTATCTTTGTTATTCAGGTATTGCACCAATGTGACACTTTATTTAAAATAAAGAACTTATCATTCTCTGCTGAAGTTGTAAAAAGATTGTTGACCTTGTGCCCCATTTGTGCTGATTACACATATATCACATTTGATCAAAGTAACTGTACCATTTTAGAAACTCTAATTTGAAGATCTCATTATCATCAACTAACTGATACTTACTATAATAATTGAATTCTTTCACTTTTCATTGTCCATCTCATGCAACACTTTAGCTTCCTATTTTTATATGCTAATATTCATACATTTGAACAGAGGCTTTTTTCATTGGATGTGAGAAATATTTTGCATCACTCTGAAATTTTGGCTGTTGCCTTTATTAACAAAATCTTATCACTTTTGTCAAAAGTTACTTAATATGTATAAAATGATTTACTTCACCAGAGTAACTCGTTTGAAGTTGCTTTGATGTCAGTTTATTTATTGCTGCTTTTCATCAAATGAGTAGAGTGATTAGCATTTGATGAAATTGGAAAAATTATAATTACTGTGTTTCCCATTATGTAATGTGCATTTCGCTCCAAATAATTTGCTAAAAAAAATTACCTTGCACATTATATTATGAAAGCTTTGGTTTCAGGAAGTCCAATGAGTATTAACATATTTTGTGCCATTGTGGCTTTTAAACAGGGTCAGAAAGGAATGTGCATTTTATGACAGAAAGATTAAATCAAATCCATATACATTTATGTACACTGAAGAAGGAAAGCTATAAAATATAGTAGTTGTAAGTATTAAATTAGTATTAATCTGAATGATAGAAACAGAGGATTGTGTTGCTTAGACAAAAACTTTTTAAATATTAATTGATGTGGCATTTTTTTGCCTACTTCAGCTATTAATTTGTACAACATGTTGAGTAGAAATATCAGTATTTTTTTGGTCCTAACTTTCTCATCTAAACTTGTTGCCTACTATTTCTTACATTAATTGGAGTTATTGTTGCAATATATAAATCTTCGTTGTCAGTCTTCTAAAATTGTAAACCTCTAACCCCAAATACTTAAATAATTGATTTTCTTGTGAGCCCACCTTAAATGCTTTCTTCAGTTTTTCTATAGCCTTATCTTGGAAAATTTACACATTTCACCCCAAGAAACACCATAGCATGTGAAGAATGCTAGCATGCCAAACTCCATCAAATGCTTTTAAGATATCCAAATCTATATGCTGAGTCTCACCATTCTTATCTAAAGCTTGAAAAGTGAAAGCTATATTATTTATCTGAGGGAAGACCATGTGAAGTGAGATGCTTACTTTGTTAAAAAGAGGTAAAAAACTGATAGGAAACTAATTCAAGAGATCAGAATATTGACCATTTCTAAAAGAAAGGAAATATAGAAAGGGATTTCCTAGAAGCTGGAAAGCAAGAAGCAGCAAGGCATTTGTTACAGAGTTTGGGGAGAATAGAAGCCAGTTCATGAGAACATTGTCTTATGACACTTGCAGGGATATTGTCAAATCCACAATGGATCTAGTTTAGAGATAAACTATGAAAGGAATAGAAATGCAATTTGTGCAATGTCTAATTTTTTAATCCTATTTGTTACTTAATAGTGGTAGTTACAGCATCAATTATGCTATTATGGAGCAGACACTGGGTGTGTCTGTTATAAATTATTTACATTACATACTACACATTTTTTAAGACAGATATAGAAGAAAGAAAACTGGAGCTAATAAAATTTCTAGGTGAGGTTTCTATTTAACAGCAAACAGTTTTTGTTAGTAATTTATATTGGGTATAATTTGAAAATTAAGATAAACAAAACTGTACAATGCTTTGTGGTCTGCAAAACTAACAGAGTAAATTTGGAGATGAGGATTTTAAATGAATTTAGAACAATTATTGAATTACATTGATACACTATAGAAAGATTATGAGATTAAAACTGATTCTGTATGGTGATGAGTGAATGATAGCAAGAAGTTAATTAATAACATTATCTTGAAACATGAAGTATTAATGGAAAAATCCAAATACTCCTTACTATATGTAAGTAGCAACAAATATTTTGGTCATTAATTATAGATATTAAAAAAATGAATAACTGAAGAATGCCTGGAATAAATTTGTGAACAAAGCTAATAATGATTTTAAATTATAATGAACATCAGAGATTTATCAGTAATTGAAGCATCTCAACACTTTGTATACATCATCTAAAAATATAAACGAAAAGTAATGAAATTGCTAAGCTATAAATGAAAAAGCTGACTTCAAAGAAGGTTCACTTGAGGTAGTATCCATCTACAGCAATCAATAATAAACTATTCTTTATCAGATGTTATTATGCAAGTCAGTTTTTACACAATAAAATTAGTATTACCCACCCAATATTGCTAAAATTTTCAGAATATATTGATATACTATACGAATTTCAGTTTATAATGTTTTAAAAAATATTTAAAATAACATATTAGAAAGATTATGTAACTTGAGAGTTATTGGAAATTATATATATATATATATATATATATATATATAATAGTTAATGGTTAATGATATTTGTTTTTTTATTTAATTTAAGATATATACAAATGCTATGAGTTGTGTGTATATATATATATATATATATATATACATATATATATATATATATATATATATATATATATATATATATATATATATATAACTTCTGAATAGAAACAAGTTATTATTAAGTTATTCAATGACAAGAACACAATATTGGAAATTGCAAAAAAATCTGAACATATAAAACAATCGAAAGTCAAATTGAAAACATTGGAAAAATAAGAACAAAAAAAGTCTGGCTTTAAGGATATTACAGAGATTAGAGAAGAATAAAGAAGCAATAAGTAAAAAAATTGGACTGGCTAGTAAGAAAATATTTTAAGAAGCAATTGCTGCAAATCTAAAACAGAAGGAAAGATATAGACTATTCCGAAATGAAAGAAAAATGTCTATCTTCATTAAAATCACATTCAAAGACATATTGTAAATTGTTCAAAAGTGCATGAAAACTAATTTCTCAACAGCAATTTTTAATTTACACTGGATGTATCTGAAGGCTGGGTTGAAGGTTGAAACTGTCATGGAAATATTCAAGCAACATGACATAGAAGACAAACAGATGGGAGGTAAACAAATGTCTTTGGCTAACATTATTGACAGTAACATTATAAATTCCTTCAAAGTTGATGATAGTGTCAAGGTAAATGAAGAAAACTGTTGTAAATTCTTGGATAAGAAATTTTTGGGGGGTAGTAAATGTCACAACCAAAAGCTTTAAGCTGAACACTAATGCAAAACTTTATTTTGAAAAGCTGACTATAGTCTACATTACCAAAAAAATGTTTCAATGAAACCAAATTAATGGAATGGTTCCCAATCTCTCCAGATATTAATCCAATCAAAAACTTGTGGCTCCTATCATTAAAGGATATGTATATGAGAATGGAGAATAATATTGATGGAAAGAAGATCTTTGGGAAACAATAAAAACTATTGCATGTTAAAGTTAAACAGTAGAAAAGTTAACAAAATCAGTAGATGAAAGATGAATGAGGGTTATAAAATATCAAGGTGTCTATATTCAAATATAAAACAATAATCTGCCCATATAGGATACTGTGTTAATCAAAGATATGTTTCTATGGCCTATGTCTTTTGGATTTATTTATAAATAAAAATTTATGTTGCACTATGTTTGTATAACAACCTGACAACCCCAAAACAAGTTATTCATATTTTCAATAAGCATAGACATTAACAAATGAAACTCACATGATATATTTTGTCCATATTTAATAAATCCTAACCCTATACAAGGCAGGGATGTTTAAGGTATTTGATATACATGCATACCCAGTGTGTGACACTATTTACCTATGGTAATTAATTTACTAATTAGCCATAAAAATTGAATGGGAAAATGCTGAAAACAAAAAAGAAGGGTTAAAAAATTATCCCAAAGTCTATACTGTTTGACATAAAAAGATTTTCTTTTCTTTTCCAAAAAATCTATTTTTCTCAAGAAGCCGAAGAATTGCGTTAACGATAATTTCACAAAAAGGCAATGTGGTGGTCTCTGACAAATGATTAATGATGTCCATTAAAAGTGCTGGTTAAGAAAACACAAAGTAACCAGAAGCTACGAAGATATTGTTCGAGAATGCATAGATATTAGGAACTGGCCAGGCGATAAGGCCATGTGTTAATTGTAAGAATTTTGGCAGGGTGAAGGAGGAATTGCTTAAACAAAGTTCCAGTTGATAATTCTAAAACTGCATGGATAAGAAATCATGAATAAGCAATGGCATCAAAGAGTTAATTAATGAAGCAGGCTTAGCCACACCAGCACAACCGAGATGCCATTGGTCATATGGTATCAGTGGTGATAGGCAGAGATAAAATAGTAAGAAAGACGGAGAAGTTACTAACGCCCACCGAAAGGATTTGATGTGAGGTACCAATATGAGGAGGAAGGAGTTTAGGAGGATAGCTATCCTGCAACCTCTCCTCATGGATGAAGGGATCACCCCAGAAATGGGAAGTAATTCATTTTCCTAGCCAGACAACAAATGTTCTTTTCCTTGTTGGAAATCGGGGATCTACCAAAAACCCCAGGCTGCATCTAACCTGCACCGGTTTCTGGTCGAAGTCTATATAAGCAAGCAGTTCACCAGTTTGAGTCAGCAGTTTGCACACAAGAGCCAGTTGCTGCAGAGAGCTGACAGAGAAATTCTACGATTCCTGCCTCCGACATTGCCTTCCTACAAACAGCAAGTTCTACTGATGAACTAAGTTGAGCCAGATGACTTAGAAGACCAGAACTTTCCTAGAAGTAAAATAGTATCACTCTCAGTAGAAACAAGTTGGGAAGAAAGCACACAACAGAACAGACTGATAAAAGCTGATTTGCTTTCTTTAAACATACCCGAACCTTTTTGGTTTTCATTTATTTCTTTTTGCTTGTGCGATGTCACCTCCAATTTAGACTCACCTTACATTACGGCCCCGGTGCCTGATTGATCTCATTAACATAAGATCAAAATCACAACGTGGGTAGGTTAGACTTGAGATCAAGGTAGTTACTTCAGTAACCAGTCATTAGAAGTGAGCTGAGAATGACAGAGCTGGTGTCAAACTGGTTGCATCTGGTGTGAAGCTGTTACGTATTCGTGCCATTAGCATCAACCAACCACCCCATTTGGTACCCTGACCAAAGGATCCTGCCGGGTAGCAACAACTGCTGATTGACTGGGTCACATATTGGTGGCAGTGACTAAGAGTCAAACACAGACCGCCCCAGTAGGTGTAACAAGTGTAGTGACATAAATAAAATGGACTTGTCCTATTTTGCATAAAGTTGAGTGACTAGTCACCTGGTATGGATGTAGAACTTCCAAGTCACAGACTAGAAGACATCACAACAATGTAGTGTCACCAATCTAATACTGTTGGATAAGGCAGACTTTGTGGAAACATAAATTCATTGTTTTGCTGCCTATACACAGGCCAAGAAATTTAAAAAATCACAAAGTTGCAATCAGGGAGAACAAGATAACAGATTTCTTTTTGGCTTCAGCATGATGTGAGGTCAGTAGAAAGATCTCTGTTATGGTATAGCCCAGGGAAATGGAGGACTTGACCGTTTCAGAAATTTTGGACATTATAAAGATAAATTTGTGTCCAAAAAAGAAGTTGTTTATTGCTGAGAGGACAAAATTTAAAGCAAGCAAACAAAAGCCAAACAAAACAATAATACAATATGTAAGCAAGTTATGAGAGGCTTCCAGATGTTGTGAGTTTGAAAAACTTGGCACTGGAGAAATGATGATTGAAGATGATTTGATAAAGTTGGTCTTAATTGAAAGTATGTGTGATGCTTTAAAACTTTAGAACAGTTACAACTGACTAAAATGTTCTTGGATGCATCTATAGAATTTCTGCAACAATTAGAGTTAATTGAAAAATTCACCACATCCAAGAGTAATGCCAAAGCATAGAGCATATCAAATTACCTTTTGTGTGATGTGAATAACTATGATAAAAAAACATGAACAGAATGAGAAAAAATATCCAGCTTTAGGACAAGTATGCTAGAATTGTGAAAAGAAAAAAACATTTCCAGTCTGTGTGCAGGTATAAAAGGAAAATAGAAAGGTTAGAAAATTACCCCCCACCTCAATAAAATAAAGCTGTATTTGTGATACAAAGACATAAAGAGAAAAGTGCCAGAGAAAAAATTAAATTGAATAATATGACTTTTCCTACACAAGTAGATACAGAGAGTGATATCATCCTAATCCCAATAAATTTCTGGGAACAAATAGGCAAACCCAAATTAAAAAAAAGTTGGCTTAAACTATAACAGTTCAATAACTCTTTCATCAAAATATTGGGTTGTTTTGAAAGAACTTTTGAAACTGACACAAGCTTCAAAATTATTCCCATCATGGTAGTGAAATGTGAAAAAAGTTATGGACTCATGGGAATAGATGTCTTGAAAATGGATACAACCAAATTAATTAACAGTGTCAAGTTAGAAAGTAATGACATGAAGATGTTAAAAGGATACAAAGCAAATATTCAATTAAAAGAAAACTTTGAGTCTTGCAGACTGCCCATTCATATGCTACCCTTTGCTAAACTGAGAACGATGGTGGAGCAAATGTTGGTAGTAATTGGGCCTCACCCATTATTATTTTACATTAACTGGATGGAAATTTAAGGAAATGTGGGGATTACAAAATAAGAGTAAACCACAAAATATGGCCCCGAATACGTTCCCTATTCCTAATATTGAAACTGCTATACCTGAGTTATTGGGAATTAAATACTTTGCTAAAATTGATCTCAAATCTGGCTATAATCAGATACAAATAGATGAAATATTTAAAGAGATCACTATAATTAACTCTCCCATTGGCTTACTCAAATGGAAGTATTTGCCTTATGATGTAAAAACAGCAAGTGCTATTTTTCGGAAAGCCATGTACTACTAAGTGAATATGATCATCTATGAAAATGATATTGGTGCTACTCATAGAGAAGTGATAAAAGAAAAAATGGATTATGTTTTAAATAAATTAAAAAATGCTGGGATGACTATAAACAAGGATAAATGTGAGTTAAATTTTTATACAGTATCATATCTGGGATACCAAATTTCCAAAGAGGAATATCTCACTAGACATACATTTGATAAAGAAAATAACAGAGGTATCTACCTCTACAAATAAAAAATTGGAATCTTTTTGGGGGTTAACCAATTTTTATAGCAGAAGAGCTTATAAAAATATGTAAAAAAATTTTTACTCTAAAAAGGAAGTAACTTTAACTACAGACGTAACTGAGTGTGCCATATCAGTGATTTTGTCTCAAGAAGATCATCCTATAACTTATCAGAAGGTTAATGTCATCTGAGGCTAATTATTCAAATAATGAAAAAGAAGCATTAGCTATCATATGGAGCACAGATAGGGCTTGCAAATTTTTATTTGGCAGGAAATTTCTGTTTAGGTCTGACCATAAACCTTTAGAGTTTATTTTTAACCCTAGGAAGGAGTTACCTAAAGTTACACCTAGAATTTTATGATGGGCCTTTGACTTTTACATTGAATACGTGAAAGTAAACACTATTCCACATGTAGATGCTCTATTAAGAGTAAAGTTCAGACTATTTTTAATTTTGGTTGACTCATTCTATGGATGGCCTCAAGTGGTTAGAGTTCAGGATAGGAAGGCAGCCATGGTAAAGCAAATATGAGTAATATTTTCCAGAAAGAGGGTACCAAAAACATTAGCCTCTGACAATGCACAAGAATTTTATGATGAAACATTGTGTTTGTGGTTAAAACAAATTGGATGCCTTCCTTATAAAACATCACCATACCAACCACAATTGAATGGAATGGCAAAAAGAATGGTGCCAATGGTGAAAATGAGGTTGAGCACATTTTTCCCATCCAGAGACACCATAGATAGTTACCTACCAAAACTATTACTGAATTATTGAACTATTCTACATGCTGGTAGAACGCAAAGTCTGTCTGCATTGATGGGAAGGAAAACTAGATTGCCTATAACAATGTCCTATTCAATAAATGAAAAAGTGTGGTAAAAAAAGACAGAGAATCAAGTCCTGAAAAGGCTAACTTTATTGCACCAGATCAAATAAGACCTAGGATTGATGATGAAAAAGGAAGAAGAAGAAGAAGAACCTGTATGGGAGGGAAGGCATGAGTGCTTCTGATGGAGAAAATGTACATAGTAGTAAAGAACTATAGAGGGGATAGTTTGCACGAACCCAACATGGAATTGGAAGATCAGAATGAAAATGAGTCCAGACCTAGCTCTCTAATAAAAACAACCAGGTACATACCTCAAGAGAGAGATAAGATCTTGTATTATTGTTTAGAGAAGTCATAGATCAATGAAGGGTATAAAACCTCTTTGTTTCTGGGAGGTGTAGTGACATAGGCAAAATAGTCATGGGGATAAGCTCCAGAGGTGGATATGCAATATAATTGGCCCTGTTCTGGCATCTTGTCTACATTCGCTCTCTCACAGACACACTGTCGCCTCTCTCTGTCTTTTTTACAAATACTTTCATGGTAATTACTCCAAGGAGCTGCATTTGCTGGTTCCCAGACTTCATGAATTCAAGCGCCCTATGAGGCTGGCATCCCGCTCTAACCCTTTCACTGTCGAAACTACTAAATATAGCCGTCTCTTCTACTCCAATAGCTTCATGTCTCGCACTTCTCACCTGTGGAACTCCCTTCCCTATTCCAGTTTCCCTGAGAGCTATAATCAACTATTCAAATGTAATGTCAATCGACATCTCCAGTTGCCTTTACCTATCCACTACCCTTCTCCTCATCCTTTCCTCTATCACTCCTATCTGCTCTTGCTCCAAATCTTCTGTAACCCTAGTGGGTTCTTGCCTTGCTTGGGGTGAAACGCTTAAAAAAAAAAAAAAAAGGTAAAACTTCTATATCACAGACTAGAAAACATCACAACACCCAGATGTCAGTTAAAGAAATAGTACCAATTTGGATCTAGTAAGAGATTTTGTTAGGCATTTTAGTAAAGTTACCAAATCCAACAGACACCTGAAGAAGTCTTAGAAAGTTCAGTGACTGAAAACCGATAATGACAAGAACGATGAAAAAGTGCTGGAGCAAAACAACTCAATGTGCCATAATAACAACATTTTCTATCAGAAATCCAAATAAAAACTTATGAGTTCACTATAGTAATTGTCTTCTCATAGCTAGCATTTAAAGAACTAAATAAATCGAGCCATTTGTGGCTCATGATTAAATGATTTATTTCATAAACTTCAAGTTATTTTAACTTGATGAAGTTTATCAAATAAATCATGAGCCACAAATGATTTGAAAGGAAAGCAATTAGGAAAAAGGAAGTAAATAAATTTGTGATGCTTGAAAATACAAAAATCAGACATTATTTGTATATATTATTAAGTTGCAATATTTGATTTTACAGTATTTGCATTTTATTTCTCAATTCATCTTGAAATTAGGGAAGTGACACTATTCCTAAAAATTACTGATGCAAACTAGTATGACAATAGCTTTAATTTTCATTTATAAATATTATTACTTATCTATTTGGTTTATCTATCTATACAATACTAAATGTCTGTGATTGCATGCATGCTTGTGTGGTGCCGCCATCTGGCACATAATGATTAAGTTAATCTGATTTAAGTGAATAAGATTTAAAAATACGAGTTGTTTAAACAGTAAGTATTTTTATTTTAAATTTCTTCAAACATAAAAATATTTTAATTTAAAAAATTGTAAGTTAAAGACAAACACAAAGAGATCCTGCTTTGCCGTTTCGTCCAGTTGTTTGTAGAGTAATTATTTATATTTCAGCTTTCCTTAAAAAAACACTATTTTAAATATTTAAAGTTCAAGCTTATCCCAGAAGTTCTATTCCTATTAAATGCTGTAAACAATCAGTAAAACATTAAACATGAACTTGTAAACCAGGCCAACGATAACACAAATGAATTGAAATATTTAACTGAATCCTAATAAAATTAACTTTCATTTCAATGGAATGTTGAAATCAACTTTAATGTTTTATAATCTGAACCATCAGTGACCCAACAGGTCACAGGTAGTCTAGTGGTTTATAAAATTTAAAGAGTAACCTATGAAGTCTACTCTTCACAAATGTCAATAATAATTGGACAACAACTGTCTGTAAACTGGACATACATTAAATATTGTAATACTTATATATTAAAAAAATTATCTTATATTACACTGAAGATTTTATATTTATTGTAACAATGTTAATATTGAAAGAATACTGAATAATAGAAATGATAATATTTCATAATTTATTTTAATATATAAAAGCTATTAAATATTTAAAGTATGTCAGTGTACAGACAGTTGTTGACCACCCTTATTATCTGCACATTTTTGAAGCTTACTTCATAGCCTTCAAGCTTTCATCATGATGGTTCAGATTATACTTGTAATTAAAGTTTATGGAAGTAAGGAAATTAGTGAATTTCATCAAGGGCAAATAATAGGCTGGCATCAGTGTGGCAAGTCAAATAGAGAAATTGCTAGGTTTTACCAGGTTAATCATCAAACGGTTAATAATATTGTCAAGAAATTTAATGAAGAAGGCCATTGTCCTGTGGAACAACGTTCAGGAAGACCAAGAGTTGTGTCTGAGTGAACAAAAAGGGTGCTAAACAGGGAAGTCATCAGAAACTGTCATCAGAGTATAAAAGATGTCGCCAACAGCATGGAAATGTTGCCATATGTGGTGAGAAAGACTCTGGAAGAGCTAGGCTATCAAAGAAGAGTTGCAAGAAAGAAGCCCTTGATTTCAGAGATTAACAGGAACTTTCATATTGACTGGGCGACAGAATTTGAGAGCAAAGATTATAAACTTTGTCAGTCTGTAATTTGGTCAGATGAAAGTAAATTCTGTCAATATTCTAATTCGAGATTGGTTTATGTTTGGAGAAATCAGAATGAGACTTGGAACACTGAATGTCTGTAGGCAAATGTGAAACATGGAAGGATTGGAGTAATAGTGTGGGATACTGTCTGGTTTGGAAGGAAATCTGAGCTGATTCTTGTTCATAAGCAGTTGAATGGTCCAAAATACTGCCAAATATTAGAGAAAGGACTATTCCCACTATTTGAAACCAATCAGATTGACAAGAATGTCTACCTTTTTCAAGAAGATGGAGTGCCATGTCATATGAGCAAAGTAGTAAAGGCCTGGAAGGAATCGCAAGGAATCGTCACTGCCATGGGTAGCCCAAAATCCTGACATAAATCCAATAGAGCACGTTTGGGAGCACCTTGGCTGAAAACCTCGAGAGCATGCACCCAAAATCACCTCAGTGGCAACCCTTAAAGAAACATTGCTAAAAGAGTGGCAAAATATGCCTCAGACAATTGTTGATAACTTGATCAAATCCATGAAAAATCAAATACAAGCACTGAAACTAGCAAATGGAGGACCTACTCTATACTAGTTCCAAATACTCTTTATTTATGTTGAATAGGAATTATGTAATTAAATTTTGAAATTGGGTGTAGTTTATTTCTATTTCTCCTGGTTAAAAACTTTCCTTAGACCACTGTATAGTAGAATCAAACATAAAAATTGCAGAGACCATACCTCTGATGACAAGCAGTAGTTTTTGCCCTCCAACAGAAATATTGGTAGACAAATAAAATGTGATATTATTCTTAGACTATCTCTAATGGTAGTAGTTTTATGGAATAATCATTTCTTACGATCAGACAATTTCAACCATCTTAATTTGACATTGTTTTGTAGGATAGAGGGTAGAAATGTCCTTCAAATATACCAGAATTTTAGAGGTCATCTTATATGCCAGTATATACAATATTTTTCAAAGGAAAAATACACTAAATGAACAATTATAAGACATATACATGCACAATTGTATGTGTATATATATATATATATATATACACACACACACACACTCACAATATATATATAAATTAAATGGCATGGCAAAAAATAAGTTCATACTTTTATAATATAGAATTCCATAAAATAAATCT
The DNA here is from genome assembly GCA_963932145.1 of Acanthosepion lycidas. NCBI lineage: Eukaryota > Metazoa > Mollusca > Cephalopoda > Sepiida > Sepiidae > Acanthosepion > Acanthosepion lycidas. The sequence continues at coordinate 74,395,011 of OZ010585.1, read as the reverse complement.
TAAATATTTCAAAGTAGGACATCTTCTAGTTCAACACGTATATAAATAGCATTTTAAATACATATACAGATAATCAGAAAGTTGAGTTGTGAAATAAAGCTCAGTTGAATTATAAAAAAGTGCAATGCATAAAAAAGTACTGGATGTGATTTCTAAATCAAAATACTTTAGTTATATTGTGCATAGACCCTTACTTCAATTTGGATGATATCAAAATACTTCTCAAACTTTACATCTTTTCCTTCAACACATCCACTTCTAGTACAACTAGTTTTCATGATATAACATATATACATGATATAACAAAATTATATTCAATTTACATGAAAAAAAATTCTATTTATGCATATTTACACACAGTTATAAAATATAGCTATGTCTTCCCCTCACTGCTTGTTAGATTTTTTGGGTCTTACCTCAAACTGTGCCATGGCTGCCCCACTCTCCAGGCTTTCCTGTAGTAACATCATGGAAGCCTGGAGAGTGTTGGCCCCAGACATTGTACTTGTGATTTGATGAGTTTCAGGTATATACATCAAGTCTGGTTCCTCAGTACTATCCTCACTAACATAAACTGCAAAGTGAAAGATAAATAGTCATTGTTATATGAAAGCAGAAAGAAAAAAAATCATACTTACATTTTAAGTTGATCAAGCATTTCAATTTTAACAAGGATATTTGAGGCTATTTTAATCATTTCCCATATTCATTCCAGACCTATTTGTATTGTGTGTATATATATATATATATATATATATATATATATATGTGTGTGTGTGTGTGTGTGTGTGTGTGTGTGTGTATATACACACACACACACATAAAGGGCATGATAGTTAAATTGTCACCATTTTATATTTTTTAATTTTGCACATGCATGTTTTTTTTGATTTTGTCAACTGCATCGTAACTATACTATAGGGTCAGTTGGGCACTGTCTGTGAGAATTTGGAAAGAGTTGGATGAGTCTAATAGTGATGACAAAGGTGTTTGGAGTGATCACTAGTGATGGAGATGTTATTCCTCCATTCATCTTTGCACAGGGCCTCAGACTCAACATGGAGACCTAAATCAAGTGCCTTGAGGAGGTAGTACTGACCTAGGTCAAGAGGGTGGCTGCTGGAAGACCTATGTCTGGCAAGCCACATAAACAGGAGAACCCAGTAATGGCTGTTAAACAATTTCTGCAACTATATCACTCCTTACATGTGGCCACCTAACTCCCCAGACTGAAACCCCCTTGATTATTGTGCATGTGGTGCAGTCAAGCAAGAGACCAACAAAACTCCTTGTAACACCAAAGATGAATTGAAGGCAAGGATTATGGCAACATTCACCAACTTAAACAAGGAGACCGTCCAGAAGAGTTGTAGGAGGTTCCAGTTATCTGTAAGCCATGGTTGAAGCCAATGGCGATTTTATTGAATAAATTTACTCTTTAGTATTTCAAGACATTTTTGTGTAATTTTGATAAATATATCTGTTAAAATGAGATGTCAGTATTATTTTCATTTTTGACTACAATTTATCCATCACACTCTGTATATATATGAAGAGAGAGAGTAATCCCAAATTGTACACATGACAGATTGAAACATCGAAAGTAAAAAAATCTTTGCCAGAGTTAAAATCTGAATCAATATTGCTTACAAGCAGTATGGTTCAGATCAAACTTTAAGCTGAACTGCTTTCAATATTTTTTAAGATTTAAAAGAAATATATACTTTTTTAAAGAGCTATAGGCATTTATTTTTTTTAAATTGCTATGGGTCCTTACATAGCCATTACAAATATCTTACACACAAGACCCAAAATGATCATTGGCTAAACCATTTTTTTAAATATTCTAAAAACAAATGATGTTTAAGGTAGGATTAAAAGGAAAATACATGATTAGATTTGAACCCATTTAAAACTATATTTGTTCTCTTATATTTTTAACATCAATACCAGGGCAACAGTGTTGAAGATAAAAAAAAAGCTCAAACTTTATTTTGGAATTGGTTTTTATGATAGATTGATATATTATTACTGTATAATATCTATATTCTATTTCTTGCAATTAAACATTATATCTGTAAATACAAAGAATTATGAATATGAGTGTTTTCTTAAAAGAACATTCAAATTTAACTTACCATTAGGTCGGATTATGAGCACCAGTTCCCCTGAGTGCGTCTCTCGAGACGCTTTGATAAACATCACAACCTAGAATAAAATAAAATATTAACATAATACAATACAAATCATCTAAAACTTGTTATTAGCTTTCATGTCTGATTGTCTTAGTCATTAATTTCTCAGAAAACTTTCTAAAATCATTTCATGTTTATGTTTTCACATCTTAAAAGATATTTTTTATGCCTTTAGAAAGAATATGTAAGAAATAGTAGGCAACAAGTTTAGATGAGAAAGTTAGGACCAAAAAAATACTGATATTTCTACTCAACATGTACAAATTAATAGCTGAAGTAGGCAAAAAAAATGCCACATCAATTAGTATTTAAAAAGTTTTTGTCTAAGCAACACAATCCTCTGTTTCTATCATTCAGATTAATACTAATTTAATACTTACAACTACTATATTTTATAGCTTTCCTTCTTCAGTGTACATAAATGTATATGGATTTGATTTAATCTTTCTGTCATAAAATGCACATTCCTTTCTGACCCTGTTTAAAAGCCACAATGGCACAAAATATGTTAATACTCATTGGACTTCCTGAAACCAAAGCTTTCATAATATAATGTGCAAGGTAATTTTTTTTAGCAAATTATTTGGAGCGAAATGCACATTACATAATGGGAAACACAGTAATTATAATTTTTCCAATTTCATCAAATGCTAATCACTCTACTCATTTGATGAAAAGCAGCAATAAATAAACTGACATCAAAGCAACTTCAAACGAGTTACTCTGGTGAAGTAAATCATTTTATACATATTAAGTAACTTTTGACAAAAGTGATAAGATTTTGTTAATAAAGGCAACAGCCAAAATTTCAGAGTGATGCAAAATATTTCTCACATCCAATGAAAAAAGCCTCTGTTCAAATGTATGAATATTAGCATATAAAAATAGGAAGCTAAAGTGTTGTATGAGATGGACAATATTACAAATGGCAAATCTTTGGACTAAGTGATTATATTTACACCTTCATAACATCAAATATTATTTATATTTGAAATGTCAGAATAACAATTTCATTTGAATAATTAGTTTTACATGCATTTTATTACTGATGTTGATAGTATTAAACTTAAGAATTAATACAGTGCACACTTATAACATTTGGAGTTACACAAATTTCTGTAAGATAGAACTAGAGTGGAAAATCTGTTAAGAAAAATTATTTTTAATAAATTCTAATAAAAGTAGCAAGCACTATGCACACTAGATATATATTCTTACAAGCAGGAGTGTAGCAGTTGTCAATTTGTCTCCATATATTATTGAAGTAGAATTACAGCTGGTAAAGTTTGACAGGGATAATGGATGATACAGAGCAAATAGGGGAAATGGTAGAAAGACTTTCTAGCTTTTGTTTTGATTTCTAATCTTAAGCCTTCTAACCTTTGTTTTCATCACCAATACCATTTTGCATATATAAATAACATGTCATTGATGTGGCATAAAAATAGTAAATTATCAATATAAAATTACTACACAAGATTAATAAATTAATATCTACTGAAGGTTCAGCAGATACAAGTAGCACTACCATTGTAATCAATCAGTACATGCTAGAGGCAAGTATTTATCCTGGTGTCAGAAGCAATGAAAGGCAGTCAGAGCTACAGTGTAATTTTAGAAACTTCTAATTCACTTCTGTTGGTATAAGAAAAATGTTTTTTGAAGCTTTTAAATATTTTTCATTTATATTGATTCAAATAATAGTTGACATTCTGTTTTATAAATATGAGTCAACTGAAATTCTACAATGGTTTTTAAACAGGGTACAAAATTTGTTATTAAAATATTCCAGCAACAGTTCCCCAACTGTATTTTAATTTAGGAACTTTCTAATCTTCATTAAAGAAAAGAAAAAAGTTTCCGAACATGAACAAAGAAAAACTAAATATTTATAAATTTTCTGCAGACATGGTTATTTCATTTAGGTAGATGATGGTAAATATAAATTAATCACTTATGTCTACTTTATGGCTGAGATAGTTGTATCACTGGTGTCAATAGAAAATTCTAATCCAAAGCAAATGTTAGGATTCTGAATGTAGTTCAACTTAATGTTTGGCTTTGTAATTATTAGTGAATCACTTGTAGTATTTGTACTCAGAAACAGATTGCAGTATTTAAGCCTAAGGATATTTATGCTGTCACAAAAATTTAAATGCAGAAATTTAAAATTTTGAGCAATTCAATTTAGTAGGAAGTTTTTTAAAAACTTATTCTGAATTGAATTCCAAAATCAAGTAATATTTTGCCAGAATATCTCAAGATAGCTATGTGAACATGATATAGTATTTCAATTATTAAATTTTGTTGTATGTGCTAGCATGAAAGCATCAAGAATCTGTAATGTAGATAAAATATTATGATGTACTAACAAGAATATTTCAACAATTATATGTACCTGTTCATGAGTGTGCTGAGATACATCACGACCATTAATAAATAAAACTTGGTCACCTTCATTTAGCCGAGGAATACACAAATCAGCTGGAGTATTGGGAGCTACTCTGGACACAATGATGGGCATGCCTTGGTCAGAGCCACCCTAATAATAATAATAATAATAATAATAATAATAATAATAATAATAATAATAGAGGTAATATATATTAGATTACATAAAAACAAAACTTAAAGAAACAATCTTGAAGCTTTAGTCAACACAATAAAAAAATGAATGGAATCAATCTTAAATTTCAAAAATTTCCCACTTTTGTTAAATTAAGGATCTGTTTTATAGTAGTTACAGTTGTTAAAATTTTGGACTGTTTATCTTTGTCTGGTTGAGTAATGGCCTAAAATAAAAAATCACCACATTTACTTTCCAGTTTACAATAAATTAGTGCGCATAAAGATAGATGGCCTAGTGTAGGTTAATACCCTAATAAATAATATTTTTAGTGAGCATTTGATTATTTTATCATCATTATGAATAATAAAACTATTAACAAAATTGTTTATTCATTCATCAGCTAATAATATTCATCTGGAGTATGATATGATTCTTGTAATAGACAAGATTGATTTTTTTTATTATAGACAAGTTGGGTCATGTACTAAATAGAATGAAATTGATAATATCCATAGACCAGCCTTTTATTTAGATTTAATGAAAATTGACAAAAAAACTTCAACAAAAATATTTTCACACACCATTTAAACAATGAAACTGTAAATATCATAGTAAATTAGTACAATTTTCATATTTATTCAAAAATGATAACATAAGCATGTTATAACATCACTACAAAAATAGACATTTTGTTGCAACACTTCTGGTGATGATGTTTTTTTTGTTTGTTTGTTTTCATATAAAGTAATAAATAAAACTTATGATTCAAATCAATAATAAAAAAATATATTTTCTTTTAAGACAGTTACCAGTAAAAAATATCTAGATAATGAAATAATATTTCCCCTATTGAGTGGGAGGGAGGTTGATTTGGTTTTGAATTCTCAAAAAAACTCTATTTCACAATCAAAATCATCACCAGAAGTGTTGCAACAAAATGCCTATTTTTGTAGTGATGTTATAACATGCTTATGTTATCATTTTTGAATAAATATTATTTGCTCTACTTTGTATTGAGCACTTTTTAAAAAATAGTGCTTTTGATAATTGGAATTTTATTCCATATATACCAGTTCTGTATTTGGATAAAAGTTTTATAAAAAAAATTTCAATTTTTTATTATTTCATTATCTAGATATTTATATACAAACACAAAATATATTTACATTTAATATGCTGAAATGTATATTTTTCTCTAGTAGCAAGTAAGCATGATCTTTTTGGTTATCAAATAAAAGCAGAAATTAAACTCTTCTACACAACTCTTCAGTTTATAATTTACACTCAAATTACAGCATATATAATTTTATTCCAAAACATTTTCATTAAGTTATAAAGCTGAATTTTATTATGAAGAAAAGTGACATGTATATTATATTTTGCAATATTCCATTTACATAATTGTTGTAAGAATGTAATATAGACCTACTCATAGTCAATATTTGAAACTAATTTTTTGTGCTAAGTGTTTATTCTAATCATAAACTAAGAAGTGTGAAATAATATTAAAACTCCAGATTTTTCATTTTTATTTTTGTAAGTTTCACCTGAAATGACTTGCTAACCATAATATTTTATTCCTGCAGATGAGTCAATGACTTGTACAACAAATTAAATTAAAAATTAGAAAACCTTGTACTTGTGTAGGAACAGGAATAAGTTTTCTCTATAGTAAGCAATTTAGGACTCATAACTGTGACTATAAAAGTGTTTTTTCTCTGTTAATTGCCTATTACATTGTTAAAAGAAAATTCATTTAAAAGATTAGAATAAGCAAACCTGAAAAATCCACAATTTTAAAAATAGGATTAATTAGAGTTATTAAATTATATTAAGATGTATATACCAGAAATTTTTCTAGCAATGGCCTCTGCAACTAGCATTTACTGAAATGTTCTCTAATATTTTTCGGACCCACATTAAACCTAGCGATTAAACACAAGAAAATGATTAATACATCTGTATTAATCATTTTGTCAAACATTTTTTTTAAAAATGTCCATTTTCTTGGCCTTTTACTGGTAGCTGTCTTAAAAAAAAATATAGGTTGATTTGAATCATAAGTTTTATTTATTACTTTATATGAAAAAAAATCTATTGATTTTGTTTTAGAGATGTTATAGCTACAAGTGGAAACACAAACATCAATCAGCTAAGTGACAATTTTTATATTTGTATTAATCATATAAGAAACACTTGTATTAAATAACAAAAAGTGGAAATATCATTTATAAATTGGAAAATATTTAAGAATCTTTAAATAAGGTGATAAAATAAAGAGAAAAAAATTGTAATAAAATTTTATGGTACAGAATTGCAACAAAAAGGTTTCAGCAATGTAGAACATTTTATAAGAAGTCCTTCATATTTATTCATAACCATTGTAAACAGAATTAGACATTCTATGAGGGAATGACATGAATAAAAAATATGAATTTAACCTTTTGTCCAAAAGATCATTTAAGTTTTGTATGCAAGCAAACTCAATGAGAAACTGATATGAATGTTGATCATTTTTATCTATTTTTTTTTTTTTTTACCAATGGAACTTCATGTGAGGAAAACATTTGGTTAATGGATTAAAAAAAAGAACCAAAAGAACTTCTAACTTATTAAAAGTTAAATATTATTTTACAAAAATATTACCTACCTTTACATTAAAACCAAATTTGCCCTGTTCATCTGGTTTCATCTTGATGGTAACAAGTCCCTGACTGTCTGTATAACCATTGCCATTGGGCTGAAAAGACAAAAGAATCCAATCCTCAATATATATATGCATATTACTGGAGAATTTCAGCATTCCAACAACTTCAACAGTTCCTGTTGTTGCATAATTATAACTGATGCTTGCATCTTTATATTCTCCCTTTCTTAGACATATAATTTTATTAACAAAAACATTATTTAGTCCAATGAAGTCCTAAAGAATGAAATGTGTTACACAGAATTTTTCCACCTTGTCATTCATTTGCCGAATATATATATATGTGTGTATATGTACACACACACACACACACACACACACACACACACACACACACACACACACACGAAAAATGCAAATGCATAGGAATATCAATAAATGATTTCATATCCATAAGTAATTTAAGCAATTTTAGAAAATAAATGAACTTAAGATTGTTGAAACCAAAATAAAGTTGCCAGATTATTGTTAAGAGTGTAAACTTTTATATAAAGCAAAATTCATTTTTATAAAAGACATATGTTGGGATTTAGCAGGGTGGTGATAAAACATAGGAATGGACACCAGAAAATTAAATCAGCAATACTCAAGATATTTGACAGAAATTAAAAGATTCCTTCATTAATGATAATTTCATTCTTCTTTAATATACATTTATATAAAGCTAAGTCATCTACAAGGAATTTGTACTCAAATGACCATGAAGTTTAAGTGAAAAATTATTGTTTAAATAGTTTACTAATCAACAATAAAATAGATATACTAAATAATTTAGTTTGTTTGATAGTTTTGATATTATTTATTTTATGAAGGCAAAGTAATAATTTTATGAGATTGGTGAAATTAGTTTATAGGAGATTAAAATTTAAATATAAAAGATTTCAGATACAGAACAGGAAAAGCCAATATGGTTTCTTAAAACAAAAGTGATAATCTAATGGTTGTAGGGTAAAGTCATAATTCAGATGGATAATTTGATAGAGCTTAGATATTAATTTTGAAAAATGTTTTATTTTGTAAATTATATGGTTATAAATATAAATATTATAAGGAGGACAATGTCAACAAAATAAAAAATATTTTGAAGCATTAATCTTTTAATTATTAACCTATACACTATAAATAATTTTAAAATGTTATGAACAAAAAGATCTACAAATATCAACTGTTGGATGAGGTAAAGAAAAACATTTGCTACTACAGACTATTCAATATATCTTATAAGTGAAGGAGTAGTAATGATTTTAATTATAACAAAATAGCTAGTGAAGTTACAAAAAGAAAAACCAATTAGTTTGCACAATTTTATAAAAGGATAAAATAAACCATGAAAATAACAAAATAGCAAAATAATTTTATTGCTCATTTAATAGGTTTTAGTAGTTTGATAATTTATTTATCTATTTACTTATCTGATGCTTTATTAGACTTAGAATGAAATGTGTCTGAGCTGGACTTATTTAAATACAGAATATGTATAAGGGGAGATAATCCATACCACTTAGTCAATATTCAACTTTTCACAATGTGAAGGCGCATTGTCTTGTATCAAAATAATCTTTAGTTTAAAACTTCTTGCTTGTGATATGTATTACTCAAAGAAGTCTCTTATCCAAAAATGTACAATACTTCTCTGAATTTGTCTTGGTATTATCATCAGGAGGAAGCATAGTGGAGTAATGGATAGTAACTTGGAATGAGGAATCAGAGTGAATTCCAGTCAAATCCATTACATTCACTTACATGCTAATACCATTGGGAAAGGTATGAATCTGCTTCTTCTCCCCACAGTTATGGCTAAATAGCAGGACAGACCTGGTTCTATAGCCTTGGATGGTAACTGGTCTGCCACAGAAAGAAATGGCAACCTACTGTGGGAAAAAATCTGCCTTGTCAGTCATGTATCGAAAAATACATGATCACCTAAGGGTGTATCACACATGGCACATAACTGACTGATTATCATCAATTCTGAAGAGACATAATTTTACTGCCAACAATACAAGCTAAAAACATTGCTTCATCTATATCCTGTTGTATTTTTAGTTGTGTTGGTTAATTATTTCCATAAAGGGGACAACCTTTAACCCAGCTATTAATTTCATGTAATTCAGCTCAACATTGATCACTAAAATGTGGTTGGTTAATACAAATTCTATTGTGAAAAAAATTTGTATAAAAAATTTGATCATGTAAATATCTTTATGTAATAAAACAAACACCTATAACAATTCTGTTCTTACTAAGTGCTAATCTGATAAATACATTTTATAACTATTTTTCAATTTTCAAGGAAGAAACCGCAATTTGCAATTGTGGTTTCTTCCATGCACAGAAAGTGAGTCAATATTATATGTAATAAAAAAAAAGAAAGTTCATTTCTACAGAAAAGGAAGACTAACATGTATCAACAAGCAATGGCTAAGCATGTTAAAAATATATGAATTTATACAAGAAATGCAGTCATTCATGTACAATAATTCAGTGTTTTAAGGAACTTGATTAGAATCTCAAGGCAACTGCATTGCATTAAGTAAAAAACGTGATGAGATAGACAACATGAAAAGAGGATTAAGACCAAATGGACAGATGGAGCTCATTAGCCATGTTAATAGTAATCTTGGAGAAAGAATATCTGATGTAAAACCAACCACACTGACCTCATAACAATGCCAAAGTACTTAAATGAATACTGCATCAGCAGTTACATCAATTAACAAGGGACGCATCACTCACTAACTCACTAAGTTAGAAAAATTTGCTACTGGTAAGGAAAGGTTTAGCCAGCCACCTACTACAGGGTGTTTCAAAAAGAATACGCCAAAATCATTACGCTGTTTTTTCAGGTCTATAGCATTGTAGTGGACTGAATCAGTGGTTATTTGATAGAGTAGTTGTCAAAGTTTGATTGGGTGTCAGTTTCACCGCTGTTGTTAGTATAACTTCCGATACAGCTGAATTGTGGGAAGATCAATCAAAATGGCGACTCCTCAGCAGAAGGCGTTTTGCTTGCTTGAGTTCGCGAAAACAAACACCATTGTCACAGTGCAGCGTGCTTTCAGAACAAAATTCGGCATTGATCCGCCTCATCGTGAGAGCATTCGACGGTGGGTTAGACAGTTTAAAGAGAGTGGGTACCTGTGCAAAGGAAAGAGTCCTGGAAGACCACGTGTTACAGAGGAGCAAGTGGAGAGGATTCATGATGCATTTGAGAGCAGCTCATGTAAGTCCGGACGTCGAGCAAGTCTTCAGCTTACCATCCCTCATACCACTGTCTGGCGTGTTTTAAAGAGACGATTACACATGAAACTATACAAACTAAGCCTCGTCCAAGCTCTTACTAATGATGACAAGGTGATGTGGAGGACATTCTCTGAGTCAACACTGGATATGGGGGAAGGTGATGAAACTCTCTTTTCACATTTAGTTTTTGGTGACGAAGCGAATTTCCATTTGAGAGGCACAGTCAATCGTCACAATGTGCGCATTTGGGGAACAGAGCACCCACATGAAACTGTTGAGCATGAAAGAGATTCCCCTAAAGTGAACGTCTTCTGTGCTGTGTCTCAAGACAAGGTCTATGGTCCCTTATTCTTTGAAGGAAACACTGTTACAGGACAAACCTATCTCAAAATGCTCCAAAACTGGCTATTCACTTTACTGCAAGCAGATTCGAATGACTTCATTTTTCAGCAAGATGGAGCACCACCCCATTGGCATCTCGGGGTTAGAGCTTATCTGAATGAAAACGTGCCTCAGTGATGGATTGGGAGGAGAGGTGCTAAAGACCTTGCTCTCTGTGCTTGGCCTCCCAGATCCCCAGACCTCACTGTGTGTGACTTTTTCTTGTAGGGGTATGTTAAAGACCAAGTTTATGTTCCAGCACTTCCAGCAAGTATCGATGACTTGAAAGATCGAATAACAGCTGTAATCAACATGGTGGACCGTGACATGCTGAGGCGTGTTTGGGAGGAATTCTCATATCGGCTTGATGTTGTCCGCGCTGCCGGTAGTGGCCACATTGAGCACTTATAAAACATGAAATGAAACTTGAATGTATATACAACACATGTGTTCCTGCTAGAGGTTTGTAATTTTTTTCGTTTTTGACACATCATGTGATGATTTTGGCGTATTCTTTTTGAAACACCCTGTATATTAAACAAAACCAAAAAATAATTGAGATAAAAATTCAATTAAACTTAAGAAGTTTTTCAGATTTAAATTAGGACAAATCAATGTCCAGTCAGGCTCAGATGATTTCAAGATACATTTCATTCTAGAGCAATGAAAATATGTAAACGTTGATGTTGTTTGTATACAAGAGGTATATCAACATGGCATGGGCATCATTTCATACTTAGGATGTGATTTCTGTTGGACTGGTCTGAAGAAGAAAAGGTAACATGAAGTTGGAATAGCAATACACAAATCATTGGATAGACAATACCTTACAACAGTCAAAAAACCAATGGTTTCAGATATAGTTGTGCATGGCTTTAAAATCCAAATGATATCAACTGAAGAAAATGTATTTAAAACAGATTCACTTTTACAGGAGATTAAGTTAACTTTGCTAACCAATAGAAAACTGTGGATTAATGAAAATGTTAATGCTACTTTTAAATGTGTTACTCTGTTTCTATGATGGAAAGAAGACTAAAACATCAAACACCAATTCAGAACTCCTATTAAATGTTGGTTTATCGAAAAGGTTTTCAATCCTCAATACATTGTTTCATCATCCAATGAAACTGCCTAATTTGGCATAGCCCACATAAAATAAACAAAAAGGTTATTGATTTCATCATCTTATATTCCTGGCTTAGTCAATTTGTGATTGTAAATTAGTAATTAGTAGTTTGCATACAAATTATGTATTCAAATACATAATTTGTATGCAAACTATTAATTACTAATTTTTAATTTAATTTTTTTGTATGCAAACTACTAATTTACTAACTTTTAAGCAAACTAAAAACACCAGCAAACAAAATAGCTTGCTTTGCATGCATTAAATAAAAAGATCCTGAACTATAACATCCAAGCTCTTGAAAATGATGATGTCGAGAAAGTATTTTATGACAAACTAGAATCCAAACTAATGTCCATAATATTTTAACAAAACAACATCAATGAATTATATAATGAAATTGTTTTTTCTTTAGCTGAAGCAGATGAGATCATTCCTAACCTAACAAGTGAAAAAGAGATATTTCCTTGCAATAACAATTTGGAATTGAGAAGCAGGATTGCAGCAAGAGAGAAAAGAAAGAAAAGTAAAAATGTAGGGAAAAACAATGAAAATGAAAAAGCTAATTAATACTCTAAGAAACAAACATCTTTGAAAATTGGAAATCAAATAAAAAAAAACAGCCTGGATTATGTGTTGAAAAGTGGAGAAATTAAAAATATATAGTAAAATCATATAAGCAAATCTAAAACAGAAAAATGCCCTGGTCTCTAAAAACACCTTCAGAGACACTTCAATCCTAATCCCACCATTCTAAAGACACCAGAGAAAGTAGAATGTGTACCAGAATTTATTTGAACTTATACAAGAAATGCAGTCATAAACTAAAAAATAATGAAGGCTGAAGTTTTAAAAGTAGCTTCAAAAGTAAATTTCTCAACTCTATGAATCTGGAATTAAATAGACGTTGCAAATCAGTAGAGTCTATCATGCACTTTGGAACCAAAAAAGCAATCTTGAAGATTCTTTCATGTAAAGTAAAAATGGAATTGGTTCCATTATGGTGAAAGTAGTGATGAATATTTTACTAACTAACTAAATAATCACCATTCTATCTTCTAACAACCCAATTTTTTTTTTCTCTGGTAAAGAGTCCAGTGATGGTATATATGTCATCAGATAACTCTCTGAAATATTATTTCTGCTATGGTGAATCTCTCAGCAGCATATGAACACATCAACAGAAATATTCTTATCAATAACAAACCATCTTCCAAGCTCTGACTTTATTGGCAGCTTTGATAGAGGAACTGTATTGATAAATAAAGTCATATATGTCCAGTGGAAACATAGAAACTGACTCATTTCAAACATTGTTAGGAGTTTGATGAGGAGAAAATGAGAGTCCCAATCTGTAATTACATCCTAACCTTCAGATGTGAAGAAATAAGTTCAGAATGTTTAAATAAACTGTAACTCATCCCAAACAAATCTACTAATAGAAAACAGTACACTCTTGTCTAATGTTGAGAGTCTACTGTACTGATGATGCCATAGGCGTTCATAATTGATATAAGAATGATCTTAAAAAAAAAAAGCAACATTTTTTAGCAAGGGTTCCAAGAATTAAGATTTCAGATAAACTTTCTTAAAACAGAAACTATGATCTGGAATTGGAATGAGAATAGTGATGAATATAAAAAATAACAGTGTAAAGGGGTTTAAGATCATTTGGAATGACTTCTTGCACAATAAGGGAAGAGATGTGCACTAGGTGTCATCTGATTGTTGTTACTCAACAGATTCTATAAAATCAAAGGAAGGATCACTAATAATAGATAAAAAAAATACTCCAAAGGTGAAGTGAAAACAACAGAGAACTTTTTTATGATGCAACAGAGAAACCTATAATACTTGAAAATACAGAAGGGTAAAAAATATTAAAAATGAATTAAGATCAGCACTGGAGAGGATGAACATGAACAAAGCAGCATAACCAGATGGAACTGTAACAGAAAGGTTATCAAAGAACTTTGGCCTTAGATAATTTCTGCATTGAGAGGATCACAACAAAAATATATAACACTATCAGAAAAATTATGATTGCAAAAAAATGATCAGAAGCTTTCTAAAATCAGAAGAAATGCCTACAACAGTATTTATAGCAAACAATTTCCTATTGTAAATTTTATTTCAGTTACTCTAAAATTTTAGTTGAGAAATTTTACTGATAACTTGGCTTATTCATGAAACAACTACTGATATTAGCCTAGTTAGTTCCAAATGATATTAGTATCAGTTAGATATAAAGAAAATCTAAATCAGAGTAGTCAGGAAGAGAAAGAACATCCAATTATTTTTATGCTAGGTTAATTGCAAAAAAAAAAGAAGCCATTTTTGTAGAGGATTGTTAGTAACTGTTAGATTTAAACACCTCCATCAAAAGACAACTTGTGAGAATCATGAAACAGAAACACTGTTATCTTTCTGCAAGACAGGTGTAAAATATTAATAAAGGTACTTGTGTAATCAGAAAAATGACCAATATTTAAATCAATAAAATCCTCCAAAACTCACTAAGATTAATGAATAAAAAATACAGTTTTTGTTATAATTCATATGAAAAGGTTCAAACTAAACCTAAAGGGAAAAATCAATCTTTGCTAATAATTTCATTTTTATATTTGCATGCATAGAATTTTTTTTTAATATTCAAAAACATTTGTTTTAATATTAAGATGCAATAAAGATAGACTATAAAATTGACCCTTGTTATCAGTTTTAGTTATTTTCAAACACAATATAAGTTTCAATGCAATGTAAGTTTTTTTTTAAAGAAGAACATTACTTCTTAACCAATCTTTGAAAACATGTTATATATATTTTATGTCTGTTAGTCTCTAACATATTTATAAAATGTTATTAAAATGATGAAATCTATATTATTAATTAAAGAAAAAATGTTTGGCATGAAACATAAAAGAATATTAAATAAATCCTCATAAATATCAACTACAATTATACACTGATGATTAAAGCTAAAGTAAAACTTGGAATGTAGATCCCTAAATTATTATGCTGACCTCAAATGTCTTCATCTGAGTGCAAAAACTGGAAATTTAAATGGTACAAAATTAATATCATAAAAACGATAAGGCTACATTTTGAAGGATATTATCACTAAACCTCTTTGTTAAAATCTCTCCCAGAGAAGCACAAATTGATAGAAATATGCCAAAACTTATGTAAACACTTTAGAGACAAAGATATTCAATAAGCAACAGACAGCAAAAATGAATGATTAAAGTTAGCAAGGAAAGATAATTGGATTGACCAAGTCTACTTGATTATAAATAACCTCGCTTTCTTGTCATATTTTATGTTAAAGGCTACAAAAAATTATTTTTAAATTAATATTTATAAATAATCAATATTAATAATTACAATATGCTTGCAGAATACTGTTGCACAAACTTTTATAGTAAGATATTAGTATGTGACCATTGCTATAAAGGAAAAATTCCTACTACTATTTTTTTTCTCTTATTTTTTCCTTTCTCTGGAGTTAAAAATCAGGTTTGTGGGGCAAAAACAAAAAATCTAAACAAGGTAACTCAAGTAATAGTATCAAGTTAAGAAGGAGGAGTTCTGCACTCAGGAGCATGAAAAAAATTCAACTGTTATAAATTAACAATAAGTAAAAAATAAACCTTGGTTCAAAGTACCAATTTCCTAATATGATTTGTTAACTTTTCCAACACAGTTTGATGCTTATTGTTTAAAAATTGCTATTCTGATAAGCATGAAACTAACAAAAACAGAATCTAATTTTTACTGATAAATTTGCTTAAATATATAAAAATACAGATACTACTTTGGAATAATCTTGAGAAAAAATTCACTGAATATGAGAAAGAATATAAAAGAAAGCACACTTCAAAAGGAAACAAAATTATGCTTAAAACAAAAAATATTAGCATAGTTTATTGAAATTAAAAAAAAACAAATCAAAGTCAATAATACCAAAGCATTAAATGAAGAAAAAAAGAAGGAAAGAAATGAATTTTGAAGTAGTCAGCTTCTATGGCGCAGCCAATAACATTGCACTGTCCCAAGGAGAGTCAAGCAGGATAAAAGGGGCAAACTTGTTGCAAATATAAGAGGTGCCTAAGGAAAACATGTGTCAACATACCCTGGATTTATTTCGTTGTGCTAGGAATGCTGAAATAATAGCAGTCGCAGGTGAAGAAACGTTGGAATAGTGCTGCACATTGTCAACAACCAGTCAAGCATGAAGGAGAGAAAGATAGATTGGATTAGGATAGAAAGGAGAAAGTATGAAGGGAAGAGAGAGGAAGAAAAACTATATAGAAAAAACAGTAAGAAACAAGGAAGAGATGAGATACACATACAAAGTTGAAGGAAGAGAAAGGAAACGGTACAAAAGAAGATTGAGAAAAGAAAGAAAAAGAGTTAAAGGTGATGGAAGAAAGTGAAAAAATCAAGTTTAATCAAATACAAATTTTCCAGTAAAAAAGAGAGTGAAATTCCAAGACTAACAGGAAAATGAAAGTGACGCCAAATTATCATATCTTGAAAAGAAAGATAAAGGCCTTTCACAAATCAGAAATATGCTTGATTGGTTTTGAGAAATGTATTCACAGGTCAATGAAACTTATTGGTTAGCTTACTTGTTACTTTTGTTGTCTATATTTAGTGCCATATATATATATATATATATATATATATATATATATATATACACCTCTTGTATACCGAGTTGTGAAACCAAAAGTATTACAGAAGGACAAATTAACTGAAATCTTCTGGTAGAATTTCTCAGAATCTTTTCCTTTTATCAAAATGCAAACTTGCAACTTGATCCAACAATAGATTTAAAAACATAAATTACAGAATGTTAAACCATTTAGCCTTTGAACATTCTTGAGATAAGAACAAAAAAGTAGGATTTAAAACAGAAGTGAATCACTTTAGAAGTAAATGAGATGAAAATTTCATGTTGTTATTAGTAACAGTTGACATATTTATAATTAATAATTTATATTCAGAATAAATTATAAAATAATATCTTGCTCTTGAAACCACTCATTTTGTGAATGTGATTAAAACACTTGTATAGGATTAAAGCTATTAATTGAAGCAGAAATGCTAAAATAAAAAGTCATATGAAACTAGGTTAAAGATTTATCACTTTATGTGAAGAAGAAACAGATTTGAAATTTCATGTTATTTAAAGACAGTTGTTTGTAAATTTGAATTAGAAAAGCAAATTGCAACTTTTCTTTAATAATAATTTCAACCATTTTAAAATGTATCAAAAAGTAAAAGTAACTTCACTGGAAATAGTAGAATGAATATCCATAGAAAAGGTTTCAAAATTTCAAGACTTATTAAATAAAAGAAGACTGAAAAAATATTTGAAGAGGAATTACACAATTTTAATTAGAGAATCACAGAAATTAATTGGTTACCAAAATGAATAAAATGAAATAAAATTTTAAATACTATCCTAGAAATAACAAATTCATAACAAGATTGACATAGAGTTGGCTAATATACTATCATTGCTAGAGGAAATCAGTCAAGTTACAATTTCTGAAAAATGCTTGAATTTCTAATTTCTACATATAAGGAAGCAAAAACTGAAAATTCCAAAAAATAATATTCCAAACTTTATTCTGGCTGCTATGTTAAATTTGTGTAAAAGACATTTGTGTGATAAGTCTTATCAAAGACCGGATAATTTTGTTTACATTCAAAACATATGAATGATAAATTGGTTGATGTTGAGTACATGTGCATAATATTAAATCTTTTATTTTACCATCATGATCCCATTCCACCATCATAAAAATAGAAGTCATCAAAAACACTGACGATTATAATAATTTATAAATCATTATAAATTTATGCTACAATGTTTACAAATATAAAGAAACAAAAAGCTGAAGAAATGAGTGAAAAACATAAGCATTATTATTATGATTAGTATATCAATTTAATCAATTAATTTGTCATCAGAGCTATATCAAGACAATTTGTAGAAATTAAAGCTTGCATGTAACAGGCAGGGAAACGGTTAGTTGAAGAGTCAGTGCTGAGTGAAAAAGCAAGTCTCTTAAATAAAAAATATCCACAGCAACCAAAGAAAGAAAGGTTAAAAAATGCCCCACCCTTTGTCCATTATTAAAATTAAAAACGAAACAAATCTAGCCACAAGCTTAATACTTGCAAATGTCTCAGTTATAAAAACATTTTACACATAAAAATGTTTAATTTATTGTATTTCCAACTAATGAATAAACATACTTTGCATATAATTAACTGTACACAGATGCATAATAACTAAATATGAACAGAAAACAGAAAAAAATTGATTTCATAGAAATAAATTCCTTTTATCCATTTTAATGGGTAAAAAAAGTATTTGTACAATGTGAATTTCAAATTTTAAAACTTATAATTGCTTTGATACTCTATATTATTCAAGTGGAATATTTTAGAATATTCTAATAATGTTATCAGTAGTGATTTTTGGCCTAAAAAAATACAAACAGAACATTCTGTAATTGATAACCTTGCAATAAGGTTATCATCATAGCAAAAGGAATTGACAAATTCACAAAAAGAACTGATTGGTAAGTTCTGGAAAGAAGATAAAAGTTACAGAAAAATCACAGACAACTGGAATATTCCATTTACTACCATTAGTTCATTCATTGCAAATATAAAAAAAACTTAAAACTGTTGAAAAACAAAGAAATGGTCCTCCATGGAAGATTTCTGCAAGATCTCCAAGGAAATTAATGTATCAAATTAAACAAAATCCAATGGTTACATGTCAAGAGTTGCAGGATGATTTGCATCAGGAAATGGACAATAAGCAATGAAATGCTTTTACAGAAATGGGTCAGTCAATAAGTGTAGAAAAGACCATTGTCCTATATCAACCTGCCCCTGGTAAAGAATATATTGAGCCTTCTATGTTTGTTTATAGGCAGAAGTTGAGGACTACAGATAGGTTGTGTACATAGAGAGCACTTTGAACAACTCATGCACTCTTGATAATGAGATATCCTTGCAAATAGACAGAGCTAGCACTTCCTTTGGCAAATTGAATGATAGATTCTGGTCACGACATTGCATATCTCTACATAAAAGAGAAAGTATCTAAGACCAGCATTCTATTCATATTTCTCTATGCTTGTGTGACATGCTTGACATATAGTAGATGCCTAAAGACATTAGAATGTTTTCACAAACAGCATCTGAGAAAGATTACAAGAATATATTGGCAGATGTTCATTAGTAATGTTGAAGTCCTTGACAAGTATAAGTGTATGAGCATTGAAAGCATCATCCTGCAGTATCAATTTAGGTGATGGTGTCAAGTGTTAAGAATAGAAAATCAGTGAATGCCAAAACAGCATTTATATGGGGATTTATCTAAGGGGAAGTGTCTAAGACACAAAACTAAAATGCAATTTCCTAAAGCAGTCACTCACAAGAGCAGAAAATGCATTTGAAGTCTTGGAGAAATGCAGGTTTGGATTGTGGTACCCAGTGCGGCTTCTTCAAAGCAGGAACAAAAGTGCATTTGAAAATCATGGAGATTAGACTCAGCAGTTGAAAAGAGATGTCAAAA
>OZ010585.1:74362681-74367681 GCA_963932145.1 Acanthosepion lycidas | reverse complement strand
CATCAATGACACTTTTTGTCTCTTCGATATCAAGATTAAATTTCTTGTGTCCCTTAACAATATACATCCAGCTTTAAAATTTACAGAGGAAAAGGAGGTTGATTCATCTCTTCCCTTTCTTGATGTGCTGGTCAGCAGATCTGCATCGGGTTTTATTACTTCTGTTTATCGCAAACCGATGTTTACTGGTTTGTATACCAATTTGGATTCTTTTTGTCCCATGAAGTGCAAAATTAATTTAATTAACACCCTTACTCATAGAGATCTTATGTTCTGTTCTGAAATCAAGTTGGATGATGAACTCAGGTTTATTACTTCTACTCTCTGGAACGATGACTACCCATTAGGCATTGTTCAAGCAATTATTAAGAATAAAATTGCTGAATTCAACAAAGTTAAACCTGCTATAGTAAAAAGATGTCCTGTGTACCTATGCCTTCCTTGGCTAGGTAGTATCAGTGACGGGTTTGCTAAGCAGGTTTCTACCACATTTCAACATTGTTACTTTGATGCTAACACATGTTGTTTTCTCTGCCAAGCCTGTCCTTCCGTCTATGTGTAAGGATGTTCTCCCTCCACATCATAATAGTTCATTAAATCATTCTTTTAAATGTAGTTGTGGTCCACACTACATAGGGAGAACAACTCAAAGACTGGATGCTAGAATAAAGCAACATGTTCCAGTGAAAATCCGAAACCTTAAGTACACTCCCTCAGACATTTTGATCAATACATACGAGTCTTCCAACACAGAACACCTAATAAATAGGCATAATTGTGTTGTTAGTTTTAGTGTGGACTCATTTACTATCCTTAGCAGGTCCCACTCTAATTACCACCTAAAAGTGTTGGAGGCCATCTATATTCTATCACTGAAGCCTTTTCTATGTAAACAGAAGGAATTTGTATTAGGCCTCCAACTAATTACCATCAAATTCCCCCCGCCATTCACTTTGTCCAGTTTTCTTTTTAAATAATTTACTTTATTAACCTTGATTTAGCTCCGTTGAGCAAGGTTGAAAACCGGTTAGCTAGCCTGGTTTTAATTTTTACTTTTTATTATCATCATGAGTGGCAATATTAAAATTAATTTTTGTCTGTTTATGGCAGTTATAAAGTTTTGTACCACTAAATATATCTTTAAATGTATACATGCATATACACGTATATATATGCATATATATTTATACATTCTTTTTATAGATACAAATATTTAAGTAAATGATCAGCTTATAATAAACAGTATTAACAACATTTATGGGCCTGAATGTCAGCAAAATTTTCATAGAAAATAGGAATCGGACCTGTATCTTATACAGAACCATCATATAGCCTGACATGCTTTAGCAATTTAACCACAGAGGAGAATTTCAGTTAGCAAAGTCAGTTTTACTGATTTTAAACTAAAATTCTCCATGATTTTCTCTCATACATTCATATCTGCTCAATGTGTATCCCAATGTAAACAAATGACGTTATACATTATGAAATGGACAAAGTCCGACAATTATTTTAAGACATTTTTTTATGTTTATACGTTCTTTTTATAAAACTCCCTAAAATTGTTGGTGATTATAGACTTTGTTATATATACGGCACTATAAAACACATAAACCTAACTATCCTCTCCGTCCTATCATATCGCAAATTCCAACTCCTGTATATCAGCTAACAAAATACATGAACCAACTCATTACTCCCTACCTTCCTAGTAAATATAGTGTTAAGTCAACATTAGAAGTAATCCAAATCCTAAATAGTGAAAAACCCAAGAATGAAATCATACCTTCACTATGATGTTGAAAACTTATTACCAATGTCCCTGTTAGTGAAACTATTGACATAATTATATGAAATATATACAGTAACTCATCTTTACCCCCACTTAAAATTAATCCTAATATATTAAGAAAACTATTAGCTTGTACTACTGAAGTCCCTTTCTTCAATCATAATAACAATATATATATATATATATATATATATATATATATATATATATATATATATATATATATACAAAGTGATGGTGTCTCCATGGGTTCAGTACTGGGTCTGACATTTAGCAATTTCTACATGTCAAACCTCAATAATAAGATATTTACAGATTTTAAAAAAACATCCATCTATCTAAGATACGTTGATGATATTTTTATGTTACTTAAAAATACAGATGAAATACTTCAAAAATATTTCCAAAATAATTCTGTCCTTAAAATCATGTATGAATTCAATACTAATAATAAAATCCCTTCCTTGACATATTGATGAACACAAATAATAACAAATTTACTATTTCGCCATACAAAAAAACTACCAGCATAAATTCATGTACACTTAACTACAAGAGCGAATGCCCATATTACTACAAAATAGCAATTATAAAGAATCTAATACATTGTGCAGAAACTAATTCATCCACAAAACAGATTTTTTACAGTGAACTAAAGAATACAAAACAAACACTTATTAATAATAGCTTTCCAAACTATATAGTTGACAAACAAATAAGATGCTTTTTTAGAAGTTTCAATACTAAGCAAATAGTACATATACTGCTTCTACTAATCTCAAACATATTAATCTCCTATATCATCATCAAATACATACTAATTATAAGCAAGATGAAAATGTACTAAAAAAATTAGTAAATACTAATATATCTACAACAGATCCTAGCATAAAAATTAAGTTAATCATATACTACATTAAATCTAGTATATCCAACTCAATTATTCGCAATGATTCCTCTCTCCCAGTTAGTGATTTGCAAAAAACCAACAGTTTACAAATTCAAGTGCCCTTTGGGAGATTGTATCTCCAACGGATTAAATAATATTTATGTTGGTCATACCACAAACTCACTTTCACAACACTTGACACTACATTTGAATGATAATTCTAACATTTTTAGGCATTTAAAACAACATGCCTGCCCGCACACACAATTCCGTAAAATACTTGTCGAAAACACAACTATACTTAAACATGAAAACAATAAACAAAAACTAAAAATTCTTGAAGCTATATACATAAAACAGTTGAAACCTAACCTGAACAGAATAAACTATGAAATCTCTACAAATATTCTTAAATGCCTATAATTGGTAACAGAAGCCATTGGTTTATACAAGGGCCTCCCATACTTAATACTTCTTGTTTTCACTTTTGCGTGGTAATGTGTGACATCATGAGCTGCGGTGTGATTTTTGTTTCCAGCATCTTATATGCATGAGTTTGTCATTGCTTGGAAATCTTCCATGTAAACAGAAACATTATTATTGTGTTGTCCATGTATTGTTTAATATATTGTAATGTAATTGTCATCTTTGATAATGGCTTATGTAAGCTGAAAGCTTAGATAGGATTAAAAAATATGTATCAATATCGTGATTTTCTTTCTTCTTTTAATGATAATACTATTAAGCTTATCAGATGATATGAAAAGAATTTACATAAAATAAATAGACAAAACTTGTCTATATTAGTTAATGAAAAAAGCATCAATGAAAATTGCTGCCTAAATATACACAATGTATATACATATATATATATATATATACACATTTATTTATCTATTTATTAATTCAATTTAAATAGAAAACAGACAACCTTAAGCTTCCATTGGTTAAAATTTATTTCCCCATGTATATGATTTTTACCTGGTTCATCAGACTGTACTTATAAGGAAAAAATGTTTTAAATTTAGATATAGTTCTTATACATTTTTCAGTGGTGTGTGTATATATATATATATATATATATATATATACACACACACACATATATATATATACATATATACAGATACACACATATATATATACATATATATATATATATACACATACACATATATACACATACACACATATATATATATATATATATATATATATATATATACACACACACATATATATACATACTTATACATATGTATACATACATGCATATATATGTATTTATTATGCACTGTTACATTAGAACATGTACATACCCACTACAAAACAGTACATCTTGTTTCAATGTTAAAAAATTTTTTAACATTCCATCAGGTGGGGAATCACGATACTACCTGGTAATAAATATTTAGTGCACAATAAATAAATGTTTATTGCCCTACTTTTGTATTGAGCCTTGTTTTAAATTAATGCTTTCAAAGCTGAAATCTTACTCTTTGTTCTTTTACATTTGAATATATATATATATATATATATATATATATATATATACACACTTCTAATGCTCTGGATGGAGCAGCTTGGTGATAGAAAATGTGGTTTGTGGGGATACAGTCTGTTGGGTTACAGGAACTTGGATAAGATACACCACAGAATTTGTGTAGTTCAGCAATATATCGAATGTAATTAGTCACCTCTTCATCACCAAGACCCATTACTACAGTTGGTATGATGCTTGCATCTTATTGTAACTGTCTGGATTTGATTCTCGGTAGTAGATGCACACTGCTGATGAGTCCCAAATACAGGGCGAAAAGGCATCAAGTGCTTTCTGCATTTTGTTGAGGATTTTTCTAGACTCAATGAATTAAATTATTCTGATTACTTCAAATCCTCCTAATAATTTCTATCATATATATATATATATATATATATATATATATAAACACTCATATATAAGATTTCCAAGCAATGATAAATACGTGCATATAAGACGCTGGAAGCGAAAATTGCACCACAATTGCTTGGAAATCTTCCATGTAAACAGAAACAGACTATCATCACATTCTTGTCCATGTATTGCTTAATATATTGTACTGTAATTGTCATCTTTGATAATGGCTTATGTAAGCCGAAAGCTTAGATAGGATTAAAAAATATGTATCAATATTCAGATTTTCTTTCTTCGTTTAATGATAATGTTATTAAGCTTATCAGACATTATGAAAAGAATTTACATAAAATAAATAAATAACACTTGTCTATATTATTTAATGAAACGTGTATGAATGAAAAAATGTACATACAGGTATACCT
>OZ010585.1:74352681-74355181 GCA_963932145.1 Acanthosepion lycidas | reverse complement strand
GTATATATACACACACACACACACACATATATCTCCATGCTTAAAAATCTCGGTATGCAGCCCATCCATTCCAGGTGACTTTCAATTATTGAGCTTTCTGAGAGCACTTTCAACCTCCTCAAATGTTGGAGCCTCCACAAGAAATTCTTTAACAAGATTTTCAGTCATATAGCTGATAAGCTCTTCAGCAACCTCTGAGTGCCTATTAGAAGCTTGTCAAAATGTTCTTGTATATCATCAGGATCTCAAAAAAGTTTTTTGCTATCCTTAGTCCTTAGAGGAGCAACAGGTGAAGTAGAAGGCTTGTAAACCTTACGAACTAGATTGTACATGGACTTACTATCCTTCACATCCAACGCAAGCTGTATTTCATCAGCTTTGTCACTCCACCATTTATTCTTCATCATGCGCAGATTTCACTGTATATCAGGTTTTAATGGTCTTAACTTGGCCTCAACTTCCTTCTTCTGGTCGGTTTCATTCATTGTTGCTAGATGCCTGGAGTAATAACAGTGTTCCGGATGACTGGAAAGATGCTGTCATAGTTGATTTGTACAAGGGTAAATAGGACAAGGATGACTGTGGAAATTTTCATGGCATATCCCTGTTGTCTGTTGTTGGCAAAGTGCTTTGTGGAGTTCTGATAGATTGCTAAAGAAGCTCATCCAGAGTCACAGTCGGACTTTGACATGGCATGGTAGATATGCTCTTCACAGTCAGGCAACTGCAAGAAAAGTGTTGAGAAGAAAATGGATCTCAACCAGGTATTTGTTGACAGAAAGGCTTTGTGGAATATTTTAGGGAAGCTGGGATGTCCCGAAAAGTTTCTTTCCATTTTTCACTTGTTTCATGATGTTATGAAGGCATGGATTAATATTGGTGGAAAGCTCTCTGAACCTGTGACAGTTGAAAATGGAGTTAAGCAGGGTGACATTCCGGATTCAACTCTTTTTGCCCTGTACTTCTCTATCATTTTTGAACAGGCCTTTAAGAACTGCAACTTTGGTATTTACATTCACTATCATTCAACAGGAAGGCTGTTTAACATCAGGAGGTTTGATGCAAAGTCAAAGGTTCACTTGTCATTGATCAGGGATTTGCTAAAGGCTGATGACTGCAATCTTGTCGTTCACTCAGAAAGAGATATGAACCATCTCATGGATGCTTTTTCTAATGCATGCACTGCATTGGGATTGATTATTTGTTTGTCTATGGTAAAAGGTTGAAGGCTGTTTGCACATTTGTATATCTTGGGAGCACATTGAGCATGTTCAGACCACATAAAAAAAGCTAGCGACACCTTGGAAAACTGAATAAATGTCTGTGGTCTTAGCATGGAATTTCAGTGAGTACAAAGCTAAAGGTCTATCATGCGTGTTTGCTTACAGCACTTTTTTATGTTTGTGAAACGTGGGTGGTTTTTACTGCAGACAAATGAAAAGGCTTGAGAGATTCCACCAGTACTGCTTACATCATATCCTTGGCATTACCTGGCAAATGTTTGTTAGTGAGGTAGGCATGCTAGAGTGGAGCAGCTGTGATAGTATTGAATCCTTGATACAAAACATCAACTTCAGTGGGCAGGCCACCTCATTAGAATGGATGACAGCCATATTCCAAAGCAATTATTTATGGTGAGGTGCAAACAGGGAAGAGAAATGCAGTGAAAACTTAAGATGCACTTTAAGGGCTGCATCAAGGATGAGCTGAAGAGATACAACATTCGATGTGAGAGCTAGGAAAGATATGGATCCGATCACAATAATTGGAATAAGGCTGCTCAGAGTGGAAGGTATAATTTTAAGGACAAAGAAGAGGAGGAATAAAAGGCTTAAGAGAGATGTGCGAAAGGTGTCTACATTGAACTTCCTGAAGACATCCACAGGCAGCTCAATCTGAAGTGTACAGATTGTGGTAGAGTGTGTTTGTCGATGCCTGGGGTGATTCACTTTAGGGTGGCAACTGACTATAAAGCTGTAGACATACAGCAGCTGAATTGTGATAATTGTGGTAGGACATGCAAGTCCAAAAGCAGCTTCATGCAACATTTTAAATTCCATGATAATGTAACACACTCGGTTGCACCACTGAAGTGCCCTATTTGTGACAGAGTATATAGGTCCCTTACTTGGCTAAAGAGCCACATTTGTTCAGCACATCAGTAGATTTTCTCCCAAACATATGTAGTAATGGCCATACTCGGACACAAGTTAGCAACCGCCATATATCGACGATTGGTATAAATACATAAATATAGAGATAACACACATACACACATCTATATATATATATATATAAAAACATACATATATAAATAAAAAGATACATAGATATATAAATATACATATATAAATATAAATATATAGATAGATATATAAACATACATACATATATAAATATATATAAACATACATACATATATATATATATATATATATATAAACATACATACATATATATATATATATATAAACATACATACATATATATATATATATAT
>OZ010585.1:74325181-74350181 GCA_963932145.1 Acanthosepion lycidas | reverse complement strand
CTTATCGGCCAACGTCGGGATGGCTCTCCCTTCTATTGTGGAATAGTGTTTTACCACTCGGCCTTTTTTTATTACCACTGATCTATATTTGTTTGCCTTGAAATTCATTCTTGCCTACTCAATCAGTCTCTCTATACCCCGTAATAGCCATCTACAGCCTGTAACAGAATGCGAGGTGACTGTAAGATCATCCATGTAAGCCCAGATGGGTGGTTGCCTAACTCCAGTATTTGAAACAGGGCAACGGCATTCTACCTCAGCAGACTTCACGAGCATGTTCATCATGAGAGCAAAAAGCATGGCTGACAATGTACAGCCTGTAATAATTCCTCTCTCGAGTCTATGGCAGTCCGAAGAAACAGAACCAAATGTAACTCTTAGATGGAATTGTCTGTAGTAATCTAGGATCAGCTCGCGGATGCTACTTGGGACGTAGTGTCTAACTAAAGCTTCTTCCATGAGTTTATGCGGTATGGACCCATACGCATTGGCCAAGTCCAACCACGCAACAGCCAGGTTTCCTTTATTCCTCCTTGCATCCCTTATTAATTGCAACAAAACTCCTATATGCTCAACACAGCCAGGCATACCAGGAATTCCGCCTTTTTGTACCGATGTATCTAGAAAGCTATTTTTTAGCAGAAAAGCTGATAGCCATCGGGAAATAACACTAAAAAAATATTTTGCTTTCTGTACTCAGTAACGAAATACATCGACACTGCTCGATATTTTCTGAGTTCTCTTCTTTTGGGATCCAAACAGCTTCTGTGTAACGCCATTGTTCTGCAACTTAACCTTGCTGCCAAATTGCTTTAATGGTCTTCCATAATTTCATGAATAGACCGGGGCAACGCTTGTACACGGAGTAAGGCACACCACTTGGACCTGGCGACGAAGCTGATCTCGCTGCCATTACTATCTGTTTGACCTCACTCAAACTTGGCACCTTCATGTCGAACTCAACTTCTGGTGGGTTGGGTTTAATGAGGCAATCATTAAATCCTAATTCCTCATCCCTTCTTGGGTCCCTATAGGAGCTCTTCAAAAAGGAATCCACCCTTTCTTTTGGGCATGCTAATCTGCCGCTCCTCTTATCTCCCAGAAGTCTACTGGCGAAACCAAACGGGTCGGAGATAAACAAAGCCCGCTTCCTGGCCTGCTCTTTCCTACGTCGACGATGTCCTTCTGCTCTTCGCAGGTTTTTCAGTTTCTGTGTTAAAATATTTCTCAGTTCCGAGACGGCTGGTCGCTCTTCTTCACTAGTGGCATTAAATTGTTTCTTGAGGGATTTTAATTCCTGCCTTACTTCTCTTATCCTTCCTTCACACCTATTCCGAGTGTAGCTTTTATTTCTCGTTTTGACAATGTGGCCGAAATGCTCTGATCCATAGCTGACGACAAGTTTACTAATGGCTTGAAGTTGTCGGTCTATGCTACCTGCAGATGTACCTTGGATTATAATGCATACGTCTTCATCAAAATCGTGGCAAGCTTTCTTGTTGTTTGCCATTTAATCCGCTTAGAGACTACTCTGTCCGGCAGGGCGCTGTGGTTATATATATATACATACATATATATAAATATATATATATATATATATATATATATATATATATATATATATATATATATATACACATACATATAATTATTTAAAAATATGATTCTAACACGCTACATAGTGTTGGAATCATATTTTTAAATAAATAATTATATTTATGCTCAACTTTTGTATCGAGCACAATTTTTTTTAAATAATAACAAAAATACTAAAGAAATTTGGATTACTATATATTAATATATATATGTATACGTACATATATATATATATACGTACATATATATATATATATATATATATATATATACGTACATATATATATATACGTACATATATATATACGTAGGTACATATATATATATATACGTACGTACATATATATATATATACGTACGTACATATATATATATATATACGTACGTACATATATATATATACGTACGTACATATATATATATATATATATACGTACGTACATATATATATATACGTACGTACGTACATATATATATATACGTACGTACGTATATATATATATATACGTACGTACACATATATATATATACAAAACATACATTAATGAAAATTGCTGCCTAAATACACACAATTTAAAATATGTATATATATATATATGCATACACACATATATACATACAAATACATACACATATAAATACATATATATATGTATATACATATAAATACATATACCTACAAATATATACATATACATATATATACCTACATATATATACATATATATACATATACACATATATATACATACATATATATATGCATATACACATATATATATATACATACATATATACACATATATATATACATACATATACACATATATATATACATACATACACACATATATATACACTCATATATATATATATATATATATATATATATATATATATACATACAGACCTTATACAGCTTATAATTTTAAAAACAAGGATCATAACATTTATCGAGTGATTTGTAGATTAATGCACCTTTAAAATTTTGTTTGTGAAGGGATTTCGCCATTTTATATTATTCACTTTACTAATCTACTTTTTGTATGAATGATTCATTGTAATATAAATTGAACTGCACCACATATTTGATACACACACACAAATATGCAAACTTACACATATAAATATATACAGATATATGAACATATATATATACACATGCAAACACATACATACAGACACAAAGCTGTCCTTCCACCTCACCATAATAGTTCCCTCATTTATTTAATTGTAGTTGCAGGAAGAACAACTCAAACCTGGATGCTAGGATTAAACAACACAGGTCTACAAAAATCTGGAACTCTACTTATTCACCATCAGATGGCCTGACCAATACTTATGGGTCTTCCATTGTGGAACACCTTATAAATAACTGTAGTTGTGCAGCTAATTTCAGTATCAACTCATCTTTTATCTTGAGTAGGTGCCACTCAAATTACCACCTTAAGATATTGGAGGCCATATATATTTTATCAATGGAATCTTCAATGTGTAGGCAGAAGGATTTTGTTCTTGGCATCCAATTGATTTCCATTTAATTCTTCCCCCTTCAAATTTAATTACTTTTATTGATAATATATACATATTTATTAACCTCAATTTAGCTCCATTGAGTGAGGTTCGAAACCAGTTAACTAGCTTATTCTTCATTTTAATTATAATCAAGTGTGGTAATATTAAAAATACAAATAAAATTTGTCTATTTATTGCAGTTATTATTTTTTGTACCACTAATAAAATGTTTTATATATATATATATATATATATATATATATATATATATATATATATTATATATATATATATATATTATATATATATATATATATATATATATATACACACACCCAGATATACATACATATACACACTAACATTTATATAAATATATACATCCAAATATACATAGACACACAAACATATATATATATATATAATTTAGCCACCCCCACCTTACCCTGACCCTGCATCTATGAAAGTAACTCTATACTGATACAAATTATTAACACCCCACCCCTGCCGATTCTAAACAATGCGCCCTTGATGTTACCATGGAAATTTTTGATTTCAATTCTGACCATACTATTAAAACTCGTAAATTTCAGAAATAAGCCATGCCCCAAAAAATTTCGCTTGAAGATGGAACAGAGCCTACTTTAACTCAAGTTAATTCAAATATTATTTTGAAGTTTTCGGCTCTTGTTTTGAAACATGAGACCTCTTATGTAGCGAGTTGGAATCATATTTTTAAATAAATAATTATATTTATGCTCTACTTTCGTATCGAGCACTATTTTTTAAAAATAATTACAAAAATACTAAGGAACTTTGGATTATTTACCAAACCAGTTTCTTTCCTATTTTCTACAATATTTTCACATATATATATATATATATACACACACACACGCAAACATATATATAAATATATACATCCAAATATACATAGACACACATACATACATATATATATATATATAGATATATATATATAAACATATATATATAAACCCATATATACATATATACACACACAAACATGTATAAATAAATATTACACCCACATGTACACATACACAGATATATAAATATAAATTTACACAAAGATATATATACATATATACACACAAATGTATATATATGCAGACATAAACACCTATATAGATATTTACAGACATATACACCCATAAATATATATATATATATATGTATATGCAGATATACACACCTATATATATATATACACACACAGACATACACACCAACATATTATATATATATATATATATATATATATATATATATATATATATATATATACACACAGACATACACACCTATATATATATATATATATACACACAAACATCACACCTATATATATATGCAGACATACAAACACACACACACATTATATATATATATATATATATATATGCATGCATGCCATGGTTTTCCTTCTGAAGAAGACATTGTTCTGCATTTCATCAGTGGCTCTTCACATATGAAGAGGAGAAAATAGAATATCACTATTTTAGACATTTTTAGTTTCACTGACAAGCGTATGTCATGCTGGTCTAGCACTTTGTTATGAAGTCTCCCCATTGTCTGGCTTGCTCTGCCGATTTGTGTGTTCATTTCTTTGTCCAGAGAACCATGCTGGGTGATCATGCTACCTAGGTATCTGAATGTATCAACATCATGCCATTATGAATCAGCTGGATGATCTTTACAAAATACTTCGGCCATCCAATGCACTAAAGGACCATCCAAAGAGCCTTCCTATTGATAGTGTCAAAGCCTTTTGTCAGGTTGATGAACACAGAGAAAAGTGTACTGAACAAAACATGCCTCTCTACTCTCTATTCATTGGTGAATATGCCTTATGGTAAAAATCATATATAAGATCCTTCTGCCTGATCTGAAGCCACATTGCAACTCTAAGAGATTCCATGCAAAGACAGTGATGAGTGTTGAGGAGGTCTCATGCCAAAATATTTCTGACAATGAGAAGGAATGAGATGCCTTTCTATTTTTACAGTCTGCTTTATTTCATTGTGAAAATCCTCTCCTCCTCCCATATGCTCTGTGGAATACTGTGAAATACCTCAAAGGTGTTGTGCCTGCTGCTTTGTATACATCAGTAGAAATGGCATTCTTTGCTGATGCTCTGTCAGAATTTGTTTGCAAAATGGCTCTTTTGACCTCCACCACAAAGGATGATAAGTCGAGCTCAGACTGTAATGACTGTTGAGTTATCTGGCCCAACGCTGTAGGATCAAACTGTTGATGGTCTGTTGAGCAGGTTACTGAAGTGTTTCATCCAGCATTTGTCAATCCCATCTGGTTTTTGATCAGAGTTGTCCAAAAACAGCAGTGAAACACTTCCGGATCTTGATTGATTGTATAATGCCTTTCTTGGCATTCTACATTATATATGTAGAACATTACATATACATACACACACACACACAATATATGTATGTATATATATACATACACACACACACACGTGATAGCTGTTGACACATTAAACTAGTATGATCATTGCTGACAAGTGTGATCAATATTTTTAGTTCTTATAAGAATGACAATGGCTCTTGAAGCCAGCAAGTAACTTGTAATTTTTATTGTTCTGTACAGAGCCTGTTTTGTAAAGTCTGTTCTGCTTGCTCCTGAGTTTTCATGTGATGAGTGAGACCAGAGCAGTTTCTGCAGGTTTTCTAACATACCCTACATGTTATTTTCAGCACAGTAATATGACTGTTGTTGTGATTAACAAGACCTACATTGGAGAGACATATTTTGCCATGTAAATTGCAAGATTGCTGGATCATTGATTTCCACTTTCTGAGCTGCATACTTGCCATTTGCCCAAATCACTGTATGTTCTTGAAAGACCTTAGTGACTTCATGTACTGTATGTCTCCACTTATATCGATTAGAAACAGCAGTTTCCTACTCAGTATCATCTATATGGCAAGATACAAGAGACTCTTTTAAACAGTCCTTCAAGCACTTCCTTGGTTTATGCAGGGGTTAAGTGCCATAGAGCATTTAGTAGGGTATTCTGCTATCACCAAGACGAATGACATGGCCAGCCCAGAGAATCCTGTGGTAATAAACATACACGTGAATGCTGATTGCACTGGATTCTTCAAGGCTGGCATTTAGGGATATCCAGTGGATACCAATAATTGATCTTCAACAGTGTTGGTGGAATCTCTTAGAGGAGTATAAATGTCTACTGTACACAACTCGTATCTCACAGGATTACAGCAGGCATGTCAACACAAAAAAAAATGTAAACTGCCATTTTGTGCACTTAGACTAGACTTTTAGAGCTGCAAAAGCATTAGTTGCCTTCTATCACACAAACAGATATTTCACTGTCAAGAGTGCAGAGTCTATTTATAGTGCTCGCAAGGTAAGTGAATTTGTGTACCATCTTCAGTTTGTGGTCATCTACAAATATTGATGTGTTGATGTAAGATGAACTCAGAGCAAGTTGAAAGTGAGGGTAAAAGCTTTACAGGAACAGGAAATATTATCAATCAGAGCTTGTATTTCCTGTTCAGTTTGATTGGCCCAATCACAGTCATTGGAATACAGATCTCACACAAGAGTTAGGAATGTATTAGATTTACCAAAGAATTCTTGGATGTTGAATAGTTTACCAGTTGTATGATATCAAATATATATACTCTGGCCAGAGTCCTTAAAGAAGAACAGAAAAGAAAATGAAGAACAATGTAGATGCTACAAGGTCACCTTACACCATTTTCTACTTAACAGGTTCTGAAAGTAAAGCAGCAATGTTAACAGATATCTTTATGTCATCAGACTAAGCACCTCAAGATCTTCTGCATTAAGTTTTCTGTTTAGTGTTGAAGATCTCAGTAAGATCTACAAAGACCTAATACAGGCCTTATCATTGTTGGATTTGTTGCACGGTGAAAATAATATCCATTGTTCTCCTATTAGACCAAAAGGCACATTGTGACCCTGGCAGTATCATATCCATAATGTGAGCATTAAATCAATATAGCAAAATCCCAACTAGGATTTTACCCACTGGCAAAAGTAAAGCTGTACCATGATAATACCCACAAAGCCCTCTTATACCTTTGCTGTTGTATAGTGGTATCAAGATTACATCTCTTCGGTCCTTTGTAACTTTCTCAGAATTCTTGGGGTTCAGGATGATTCTATGCAATAATATCAGCCAAGTGATTACCACCATACAGAAGGAATTCACTAAAGATGCTGTTCTTTCTGGCAATAATCAACTTTCTGTTAGATGCTTTTACTTCCTCCAGGGTAGGAGAGTCATTCATAGATTTCATGATGGAACTTTGCTGAAGGTAGTTAAGTGAAGATTTGTCTACATGGCTATCCATAGTGAGTAGATCTGAAAAGTGTTCTTTCCATCTCTTACCAATTTTGTAGCTTTGTGCAATCTTTTGATCTGAGAGGCATTACTGATGCCATTCTTGGACAAAGACCTAGGCTTTACTATTATGTCTGCAGCAACCTGCATTTCTGCTGTTGTCAGATCATGAAGTGTCTTCCATTTCATCAAGCCTACATTAAGGATTGCTTCTTTGAATTGCTTTTCTAGCTCTTGTTAGGTGCTTGTGAGCACACCTTCTCGTATCTTGTTCTTATTTCAGATTGGGTTGCTTTCCTCAAACCAGTTATGACTTTTAACTAAAACTAACTCCAGAGTCTCTTTTGCAACATTGTAGATTTGATCACAAGCTGCTTCCCAGCAAGTTGAATTAACCTGAGTTTCAATTGAATTTTACAGAGCTTGTCAAGTGCCTTGGCCATGGAGTTTTGTAATATTCAAGTACTTCAGAAACTTCACAGTAGTACAATTTCAAATAGTTAACTTAATGTCCAAACATATTTTGGCACATACAAGTGAACGGGCAGTCCAATGGTTCACACCTTGTAGAGATTCTATAGTTCAGACATCCTGCATGTTGCATTTGTGGACAATAACATAGACCAGTAGGTTCCATTAACAGTAGGTTCCTTGGGTGCATTCAGGTTGTGTTGGAATTATAAACTCATAATGTGAAGTTGAAAGCAACTGACCACTGCTATTCATTTTTCCTTTGTACCTCCCTGGCAACGCCAAGTTTCCCAATCACTTCCAACTCTATCATTAGAATCTCCGAACAAGATGATTTTATCAGTCCTAGCAACAGATTGAAGGAAATCTCACAGTGCTTCATAATATATCAATTATTGTAATTATAACCAAAGTGTCATAAGCCTATAATTATACCATGTGATTACTTGTTCAAACAAGATACTAGGTTAATTTATACAGTAAACCCTACACCAGTCTGCTTTCCTGGCTCTCCAGAAGAATGTGAAGCTAACACCATGTTCTTTGATTTTACCAGAATCAGAGAAGTCGGTCAAGTTAGAGCAGTAATA
Organism: Acanthosepion lycidas; assembly: GCA_963932145.1. NCBI lineage: Eukaryota > Metazoa > Mollusca > Cephalopoda > Sepiida > Sepiidae > Acanthosepion > Acanthosepion lycidas. Next base: position 74,341,631 of record OZ010585.1, on the reverse strand, counting down.
TCAATAGTATATCAGCTGAGTTCCCTTGCAACATGGGTGGTTATTCAGCAGAAGATAAGCTGAAACAACCAACCAGACAGTTGGTGAGATTGGTAATGTGCAGGTCAGCTTTTCTATACCCACTCTGGTGAAAAGTGCTGTCCTTAAACAGAACTGATCAGTTACCTTTAGAGCAAACTGGGTACCACCACTGCATCAATAGCTAGTCAAATGACTTGATATATACCAAAGGCTATCAGTGTCTAAACAACTATGTACTTGGTGACATGTCACCTCTTCTTCATAGCCACTAAACTTCAGAAACCAGAGCAACATTGTCCATGTTGAGATTAAAGTCATGTACAACTTGCACAACTACAATGCTAAGAATCCCAGAGACAGGCATATGTGAGATGTCTGGATTAACACAGAGACGAGTGTTACATCAGAGTTTTCCTTTTCCTATCACAATGACTAGTGATGCTGTGCTAGTGCAATCACTGGTCTTTTAGAGAAACAAACCATCTGTAGCTTAAAAAAGCTAAAATTCTAAAAGCAATCTCATCATTAAGGGAGCACTTGTAGTTAATTGTACTACCAAGTAAGAAAATTTATCAACAACTTTACAAGTTTATGCTAATTAATGAAAATAGATGATTCAGTATAGTTTAAATAAGTCTGTATTGCTGCAACGTCACTTATACAAATCAAAATATCACTGGTTCAATTCACCGTCCTCACTTTCTGAACACGTCACTACGTACAGCAGTCATTTCTCCCTGTTTTCACTGCTCCAGCTCTCTTTTATCAGGCCAACACCATGGTTCACCAACCAATCAGCATTCTTAACTATTATTTTCACAGGCAAATTGCCTCTTCCAGTTTGACCAATCAGCACACAACTTGCTATTGGTGGAAGTATGCCAAACTGTACAAAAAACCCTTGTCACTGCACATACTGCTAGAATGGCTGGACTAGAGAGTAATGCCATTTTGCTGATGTCATGTGCCGCACGTTAAGGTAAGACCATTATTTTCCTATACACCAGATGCAAGCCACTCTGGCTCTTTTGCTTCTACGGGACTGTTCACCACACTCCCCCCTGATCTCATGATCACAAAACATACAGTCACGAGCAGGTTGTTTTTGCCGGGTACTTCGCCGAGGGAGTGGAGCAATACAAGCTTAATCTTCAGATGAACTGTCATCAGGGGAGCTAGCAGGATTTACCACATTAGTATTTTGGACGCTAACAGTTGGGGAGTCATCTTCCCCATTTGTGTCGTCTATAACAGATTCAGTACCAAGAGAGTGATCAGTGTCTCCTAATGGGGTTGATCTCAAATTTACTAACCGCTCACTCTCTTCAGAATCACTGTCCTGTGTATCCGTCGTATAAAGGGACACAAATCCTTCACATGACGTGGAACCCCATCAACGTGCACTGACTGTGGGCTATTAACCTGAGTCACGTGACCCATTCTAAATTTAGTCATGCATCTACCGTGGGGAGTTTTCACCCAAACAACATCTCCCACTTCATATGCTCCTTGAATATTCTGCGATTCAATGGGGGAGATAGCCTCGATGCCCCATACACAGGTATGGTACCTATAAAGTGCATCAGCTGGTGCAGTGGTAGGCGAATGATTATCTTTAGGTGTAATGTTATACCAGTAAATCACCTTCAGTATAGAGCACTGCTTTCTAGCTGCAATGGTTTTGATGCTTCAGTGACTTTTTTCTACTACACCATTCCTGGCAGGTGCATAGGCACACTGGAACCGCAACCGTACACCCCAATTACTCAAAAAGTTTTTGAAATGTTTGCATGTGAATGCTGTGTTATTGTTGGTCAATATCTCAAGTGGCGGACCTCATTCGTAAAAAATTGCCTCTAACTGCTGAACTATGCTAGTAGAATCTTGGTGATGCAGTGGGCACCATATCACAAACCGAGAAGGCCCATAATCAATAATTGTCAGAAAGTGCTTACCACCATGGTGAGTGATGTCCATTGCTAACCTATTCCAGTTGTCCCTAATGTTCAGCATGCCTCACATTCCTTGACAACTGCTTTTACAACTTCTGATGATACTAAAGGTTCTATCAACCTAACAAAGTACAAGGTTCTTTTCATGTCCGGGTGTCCGGTTTTCTGGTGGACATTAGCCCCTTGGTGTGCGTCTACCTTGGTCTTTGCAGTGGCATATACTGACTGCACTGTCTTCATTCCATCTTTGTGCAGTTTTAACCACCTCTTTGGCACCCTGGTCAGCCAGTCTGCCAGATTCATGATGGAGTTGGCCAGTATTATGTCCACCGTCAAGCCATATTCAGCTACAAGCTCGCAAAGTGTGTTCAGCCGTCTCCGGACTAACATTTCCCCAGACGCCTTTGTATTTATTTGAGCCAGTTAAGGTGTTTGAAATCCTCTGATGAACACATGCTGAATCAGGAAAAAGATGTATTGTTGACACCTGCTATTGAAGAGCCAAATTGACACCCTTTATCATTGCGTCTAGCTTTGCCAAATTGATGTGCTTAGCATCTCCAGCCGGGCACAGCCACAACGCATCCTCAATGACGTTTTCATCTACCTCTAATACGACACCTGTGGCTATGGAACTCGCATCCACCCACACGTTTATTTTGCGGCCAATCACACACCAGTCTCCTCTTACTGGATTGGCCTCATGTATTCTGGTTATTATGTCGGTTAACATGCAATTAATAGAGGGATTCTCAACTTCGTCATCCCATCCTGTGGTTAAAGTGCTTGCTTGTCATTTCACAAATGCAGTGGCCACTTGTAGCCAGCCTCAAACGGGAAAGTGGTCCACAAGTTTTCCACATAACGAGAATACGTGCCGACGAGTTATCCTCACAGGGGTATCGGGGATCTCTCCACCTCGCCTCCATCAGAGAGTACCATTGTCACTCCAGACCTGTAAGCCCAACACTTTAGCTCTGTCTTCTAACCTCGTTGGTTCCTTGCACACTAGTTCGTACTTGGACAGGAGCTCTCTCACACATGCGATAGAAATTAGACTCTTGTTGACATGAATGTCATCAACATATGCCGATGTGGCATTTGCAATGGTTTTGTCTTGTGATAATACTGTGTCAGTTATGGCTTTCATAATGAGAGGTGCCACATTTAAACTGAAACCCAGTCGAGTGAGGCAATATCTTTGCCCCTTCACTATGACAGTTTGATAGGGCCACAGTGCCTTCTCCACATGTATCAGCAGATACGCCCTCTGCAAATCCAACAAAGATACATCGGCCCCTAATCGTCGCCATTCTCGCAATTTATGTGCACAAAACCCTGAGTTAGCAGTATATGGTTCTACAAAACTATTCAACTCACAGTAATCCAGTACTGAACAGACCTTCTGCTTGCTGTCTTGTATCACTGCCATTAATGGGATTAGACACTTAGGTGGACCAAGTTCATCTTCGGCGTATGGTCACAGCCATCCATTATCCAACCATGACTGCAGTTCCCTTTCATATTTGTCCTGTGCATAGTCAGGTACTGAATATTCTGCCACTCTATTCTTCAGGGTTATAGGCGGTTGTCCATTAGTCCACTTCCATGAGGCTGTCCATACTTTGTTATGACGGTCAAACTCTACACTAAAGTCAGGTTCAATGATGGAAATAGCAGCACATTGGGGCTTACTTTCTTCAGAAAATTGAACTTCTCCTGTGGAAATGATGTGCACTCCTCCTAATTTTTTAATTGCGTCAATCCCAAGAAGAAGATTGAACCCAAGTAGTGGTCCATCCACAATTAGGGCATCAATGTACACAGGTTGACTATGACTAACATTCATGGCATTTTAGTGCCTTACCATCAGCAGTTAGGACTTGCGTCTTCATTGGTGGCCAATTGTGACATGTGCATTTGTTCGCCAATGTCCGTGAGCAACCAGAATCAACCAGGGCCATGTACTTCTTTCTGTCTATGGCCAGCTCAATGATAGGTAACGCCGTGTTCTTTAGTCACTTGGGGAGAAGACCAGCGCTGATGTCCCTGGATCCATTTCCCTGACACTCTGAGGAAATGTGCCCAAACTTGTTGCACCGAAACCACCATATCTCGCGGTAGGATCTCTGGGTCTGGGTAGCTGTCTTCTCCAAGTAGCCTTGCCTGCAATCCTTTGCCAGGTGGTTGGGACCAAAACACTTAAAGCACACAATGCCACCCGTCCGTTGAGCTGCTATATTCATCTGTTGAGCTGCTGTAGCAACTGACTCATCCGGCTCTTTGCTATCAGTCATAACGGCCCAAGCGCAAGTCAAGATCTAATCCAACGTCATAGTGTCCATTCTGGATGATGCGTGCAGAAGTTGCTTAATTTGTTGCGGCAGTCCAGAAACGAAGGCGCATGTCATCCATTGTTCAGACAGTTGGCCACCAACCAACAAAGCTAATCGTTTCAACTCTGTTAAAAATTTATCTACCGTTTCCCCTGGCTGAATTCGTCATGACACAAACTGATCATACGTAGTGAATAAATCCACTGTATATGCAGTTATAAGGGCTTGCTTAATCTGCTCTGGATCTGACCTCTGCTCCTTTGTCAGCTGCCGATATACAGAGAGAGCCCCAGCTCGCAAGCGCAGTGGCAGTACCTGCTCAACTTTCTTCATCTCGCAAAGTTCACAAACCAACTCCACATTTTCAATCCATTCTACAATTGGTAGATAGATAGCAGTTCTACTGAATTCAGGTATCAGCCTAATATCAAAACTTCTATCCACCATGATTAGAGAAAAGGATGAAATAGCTTGTAGTTTAGATGAGTCTGTATTGCTGCAATGTCAAATCAAAATATCACTGATTCAATTCACTGTCCTCGCTTTCTGAACATGTCCCTATGTATAGCCATCGTTTCTCCCTGTTTTCACTGCTCCAGCCCTCTTTTATCAGGCCAACACCATGGTTCACCAACCAATCAGTGTTCTTCACTATTATTCTCAGTTATACAGGCAAATTGCCTCCTCCAGTTCAACCAATCAGCACACGACTTGCTATTGGTGGAAGCATGCCAAACTGTACAAAAAACCCTCATCACTGCACATACTGCTAGAATGGCTGGACAGGAGAGTAATGACATTTTCACGAAGTAATGGCGCACGTTAAGGTAAGACCCTTATTTTCCTATCCACTAGATGCAAGCCACTCTGGCTTGCTTGCTTCTATGGAGCTGTTCACCACAGGGTTGCCTATATATATATATATATATATATATATATATATATATATATATATATATGCATTAAATGGTATGCTGAATGGTTCTCAACACTCTCCAGTTCTCAATGAATACTTTTTTGTTTTTTTGACCAGAATGAAAACTTTTCAGCACTCACTCATACCATATATGCATTTACATCTATAAGCATGCATATAAATATACATGTGTACACAAATGCACAACATAGCTACTTATGTCTTTATGTGTTCCCAGCAATAGCCTCTCTTGCCTCATGACTAGAGGTAAAGGTTTGTGTTTTTTCTCTTCTTCTAAGAAATACTTTTATCTCTTATATTTGTGTACACACACAAAATCTTCTGCTCTATCTCTTCAGTTACCTGGAAGGAAGACGTATGGTTATTATGTTTCCTTGCAATCAACTTCTGTTGTCCAAAGACAAGAGATGAAAATCTTTGTAAGGAGACCCTCTATCTCATACACACAGACATGCACATATATTCAATGTTGGATCAATAATCCATAGCTTGACACATGGCAAGAAAAAAGATTTTAGCCATTTTGATAAAGGGTAAACTGTTATTATCCAAAGACAAAAGCATTTTTTAAATAGGTGCACACATTCAGTTGTAGTGAGTACCTAATAGTCAGAGGTGAGAAAACTGCCAACAAAGCATTAGAGATTATAGAAATATTACTAATATTTTCATCAATTCTCTCTACTCTTTTAATTATACCATTTCTTATATATTTTTTTTACTTACAACAGAAAAGCTGCTGAAGTACAAATTGTAGATAGCTTTAATCAAGATGGAGTAAGGAATATGACACAAAACAGGGTACATTGAATCTTGAAACACATGGGTGTAGGGCGATATCACTGCAGGTCAGTCAGAGTAACCATGCTAACTTATGTCATTTGGTTCTGATCTGATGAGTTTCACTTTCTCCTGAACAAAGTGAATGGCAGGGGTCACATGTAGATCATTCTCCTGGGAATGTGATGGCATCAGCATGCATTGGGAGAAAATAAAAATCTCACTAGTATAGTGATCGTCTGGACAACATTCTGTTGGGAAACATGTGAAAGGTACTTTTCCATGCATCACCAAACTCAATATCTTTGAAGATCAGGTAGACTTTTCATATTAACAAACTTTTACAATGGCAGCGGATCTTTCAGTAAGACAATATAATCTGCCACATTGTATGAATTGTACAGGAATGATTTCAGGAATATCTATTACCATGGCCACATGACTCTTCAAATCTTGTTCCATTGAGCACTTATACATTGTGCTGGAGTAATAAGTTCATTCTGCAGAAACATCATAGCATCATATCTCAAAGGAGACCTTTATATGACTTACTTGATTGATTAAGAACTGTTTTGCAAGCAGGTGTTCATGTTTTGACATGTCAGTGTATATAAATAAACATTTATTTGTAACTATTTCAGCCGATCTTTGTTTTCTCTATATTGAGTTAATTCATGCAAAATATATTTAATTCATTTCTGGAAGTTTTTCAGGAAAATCTTTTAATATTAAATGAATGTTGTTTGAAGTACTTATTTTAACTCTTCTAGACTAATTATCACATTGTTTATTTTTACAATTCTTTAAAGATTTTTAATATTTCATAACCCATTCTACTCATCAAAAAGTAAATAAAGCACTCTGAAGACATTTTTGAAGAAATGAGAATTCAAAGCAAATTTAATCAGTGATTACAAAGGATTAAGATTAAAAACCTTATGCTTAGTATCAAAATCAATTATCATCATATATTTCACAAGGTATTAGTATAATTCTATTTCTTTAGTTCTTGCTAATAGAGGATGCAAACTGCTTTTCTGGTTAGTCACACTCACAGACCTTCAGCTTGCATGCACATGTGAAAAAAATTAAACAAAAATTATTAGTAAAGAGAGCATCGTGCTCACAGCAAGGATAAATCAGTAATTTTGCTTCTTATTTATTTTTTTGTAACTTGCCATTTCTAAGTAACTAATTAAAATCCGTATTTTCTTTTCCCAACTTCACAATAATCTTCAAAATTTCTTACACATTCCAAAATCAATATCACTGTGCATTATCACATTTTATGACACAGTTTGAAATCAGTATTATTAACATTGCTCTCTACCTCCAAACTTATTTTTCAAGTTTGAAGAAATTGGTACAAAACTGATATTGTAATGAAAATTTTATTTTACTATTTTTATTTTACTGTTTTAGTATCTTGAAATATATATTAAAGAATTGTGTCAGATTAAATATGACTTGTATATAGAATCAAATATTTCATAATGCTTTTGCTATTTTACAATTTAGTTCTGATGCAAAAGAATATAATCCACATATATAAAATGCAATGTGTTGTGTATACATCTCCATAAATATATGCACAAGTGTGCACATACATACTTATGAAAAGATGCTGAAAAGTTCTCAGACTGACCCACTACTAAAATTTAACCAAACATCAGATTTTTTTTTTTTACTAGAATGTGCACTGTTCCTAGGCATTCTTAGCATGGAATAACATTTTGATCCAAGGCAGAATGCACATATAATCTGATCCTAGACAAAAGTAGCAATCCATATATACATAATCTTATAATTTTGACAGGTTTTATGTGAGTGATAATAATAATCTTAACTTTATCTGTTCTTATCATTATTAAGCAATATTATGGTTCTGATGTATGATGTTCTAGTAATTGATAACATTGTTTTTTAATAAATATAAGTATTTTCAATCAGTCATTATGATGATAGTGCTATGAGTAAAATTAGTAGTGAAATTCATTAAATAATTTTTTTCACAAATTCAAGCACCTGTTCAAGAACCCAATCTTTGAATGAATACAACAGAAAGCAAACAAGTTTAGAACATCATTAAAAAATATGTAAAATTATATTAAAATATATTGAAAAAACATTATTAGGTTGTTACAGAAATTTTCTTTTATAAATGTCAAATATAATTGCAGCAAAAAATAACAATAAAAATAATAAAAACTAAGAAACTATATACAAACTAAAAAGTGAACAGTCTGAATTTATCACTTGATATGAAGTGCATATTATGTTAGCATCACAAAAAGCCATCCTGATACTAATGATGTAATAAAAAGTTGACACTATTCTCTTTATAGCAATCAATGTATTCTGTTTAAAAGCAAGGGGTTAAATAGCAGTCAAGTTCTAAGGTCAGGTCATTGCTTTGCAATGTTGATTCATAACAAATCAAAATTAAAGCAAACAATGATGGTGAAAAATAAACATGGCATGGAGAAATGGTCTATAATGTACAAAGGCAAAACACTGGCTATGTTGGGGGAATATACTACCTTGAGGGAGTTAATGCTGAAGAATAGTAACTCTATTGCATCTGCCTGTAAAAAAACAAATAGTATCTTGACTCATTACTAACAGAAATACTTAGGAATACAGTTAGGAAAAAATTAAATTAAATTATCAGCCTAGATAAAAAATATCTGCATGACTCCTGAAAAGTATTTAAAAAAATTAATCAATAGTAAAAAATGAAGGAGAATTAAGCTATGTTATAAATTTACAAAAATAAAAGAAATCAATAGAATAAATAACATGCCAAAATGAAATCCTTTCTGTGTGCCATCAGATTGTTGAAGCTCTTTTCCTCAAAAGGGTTTACTGAATACCTTTAATTAAGTTTGCTGGTTTAAAAGTTCCAGAGAATAAACAGATTTCACAATTTTATATTAAAGGTATCATAAAAGTTTGGACATTTAAAAAAGATAATGCAATCAATTCAAAATCTGATCATTTAATTGTTTAATTTTCAATGGTTAGCAAGTTCAATCTGAAATTGATTGAAAGCTCTTCAATTTCTTTCTGAGAGCTCAAACTTTCTTAGTGAATGAAAAGAGAGAAAAGTAATTCTATCTAACTTTTGAGTGGAAAGTACTTATATCATTTTTGGCTATATAAGCTAATGTTCAAATAGATTCAATTGAAAAGTGAGATTTTCAAATGACAACAAGGAAGGTAAGACACACATCAACACTAGCAGAAAGAAAATTGTAATAATGAAAGTATCTAAATTCATTAGGTTATGCAAATTCTAACCTTTGGGGAACTATTTTATTCATATCACATAACAATCTTGCTTACTTTCCAAAAGTTTTCTCATCAAGCAAATATTTCTCCAAGGTCAAGAGTTATCATGACAGTGTTTTTAGAAATAGAAAATTCACAAAAGCAACCAAATTTTGCTTATATATCTTTTTTTTGCTTATGTAATATAAAATCATGTTCTAAACATGTTCTATTAAATAGAACTGTGCATCTTTGAACTGTAGAATCATTTTTTTCATGTGATGTCATAATTTATTCCAGACATAGCATATGAATCAACATTCATTTCAAACTTTTGACAGTAAACAAGATAAATACTACATTGGCCATCTCATGACTTCTTACCTACAAAATGACAAATGATGGTTGAAAGTACTCAGAGCATAACATATAATTTTGAAAGGTACTTTTACAAATTGTCTCCTGTCATGAAACAACTTATTTCACACCAGGAGAAATTCAACAAAATGTTTGACTGACATTAACTGTCCTTTCTATTTAATATATCTATTTAGCTGCATACACACACCTACATACATTATATATAGTACAGGTAATAAATCTGTTGGTATATCATCCAAGTAAATACTAGTAATATCAAGTAGTAAGACTGTTCCACAAAAAGAGCTCAATGTATTTATTGTAACAGGGCATATATATTACACAACAAAATCAAAAATTACCTCACATGAGTACAGATCTGTTTCAACTAACACAAAGTATATTAGTCTTATTCAACTCTCGTGTATGGACTGTGTTCAGTTTTGGAATTAGAGGTTTAAAATTTAACTTTGACAGTAGTCAAAAAATTGATACAGATCCTACTCAATTCATCACCTCAGCCAGACAAAATGCCCAACTTGGTGGTAAGGGGAGGGCGGAAGGTATCAGTCTTAAAGGGAAGAGGCTACACAATGTCAACCCAGATATTAACCTTATGAAACTAAATTGGGGCTATATGAAGAATGAGCTGTTCAGTCCAAAGTAAAATAGGGCCTAAAAGAAAGTTTTATATATTAAGAAATATATTTAATTATAGATGAAAATTTAGGTTTCCACTTAAAAAATAACAAACAATACTTACAAATGAGATATATTAAAACAAATCACAATAAATGATACGTAGTAAGTTTATATTAAATAAAAATATACTTAAAGAAATTCATATTAAAGTAAAAAAAAATTAAGATAAAGAAAATCATACATTTAAAACTTTAAATTATGAAGAAAATTAAACCATACAAAGATATAGTTAAAAAAACAATAAAACAAATCTCAAAAAGGTATATGGATAAACAGCTGCAAATGATAAAAGAAAACAGAGTTCATAGAACAGAAGACGATACGATTAAAATGGAGAAGGAGTGGAGATATAGAAAGTAAGTATTGATATACATTCAACATATGAGTTAGAGAAGTAAAAAGTAAAAAAGTAAGATCTATATTATTACAGAAGTTTAATTTTGCTTCTATGTCAACATTTAAAAACTAATTCATCAGTTGGTTTAATAGTTGCCTTCGATTATGGTATTTTATATATATATATATATATATATATACACACACACACATACGTAAAAATATATATATATATATATACACATATATTCATATAAATATATATATATATATACAGATAAAAAAAAAATATATATATATATATATAAGTATATATATTTTCGATTATAGGTGCAGTTTAATTTATAATTACATGAATTATGCATACAAAAAACAAATATAGAAGTCAATGATTTAAATGCCAAGAATACATCTTCGCAAACAATTTCAATAAGATGCACCAACCCCGAAACTGTACAGGAATGATATGATCCCTGTTTATAAATTCCAGTTTCATAAGGTCTTTTTTAGTTTTTACAAGCTTTCGTCTGTTCCTACAGACATCCTCAGGTATAGATTTGTTCTTGTTTTTTAATTCTCGGTAATAAGAGGACAATGAAAATATAGATGTAACCTGAAAAAATGCTATGAGAAATGTGTTATTGTTTTGGAACGTGCAGTCGCAACACTGAGTTTGAATTTTAAATTTTAAGGTTGTGCTTTTTGTACAAATATAGTAATAAGAGAATACTTTTGTACTGGTAGGTTTTCCGTCAATGTGGCATGAACTATATTGTTCAATAATTACAGGAATGTCACACTTATATATATATAAATACATACATATAAATATATATATATACAGTGTAACCCGGATATAAGAGAGTTGTCAGGACCGGAGAAGAAGTCTCTTATGTCCGGGTTTCTCGTATATCCGAGTTTGGTCTATTTTGTTTAGGTAAGTATGGGAATAATTTGGGACCATAGAAAATCTCTCTTATATCTGGGTTTCTCTTATATCCGGGTTGCACTGTATGTATATATATATATTTTCTATAGGTATCTATATAAATATATATCTATATGATGTATATATACATAAATATAGGTATCTATATAAATATATATCTATAGAAATATATACATCTATAGAAATATATATTTATATATATATTAATATATATACATATATATTCATATATATATATATGCACACACACACACACACATATATATATATATATATATATTTATAGATATAGATTTACAAATATCTCCATATGTATATTTACAGATATAGATATTTATATATTTATATCTCTAAATATATATATACACACACACAGGGTGTACATAAAGTTCCTGTGCACTTATTTGTATTTGTGATAGAAATAATCTGTAAAAAATGTTATTTAAATAGGTCATGGTCTGGTAACTCCTCCCCAATACTAAGTATGATTGAGACAGATATTAAATTAAACCCTCCCTAAACTCTACGATGTCTCTCTATCTACCCTATTACACTCTCTGTTAAATTACAAAAACTTACACTACACATCAAATTTCATTTCATTTTTCGTTTCATTTTTGGAAGTGTTATCTGATGATCCGGAGTTCTTTTAAAAAGGCTCTGGTGAAATAAATTATTATAATGGAACCTTAAAGTGGTATGTTTTTCTTTAAAAAAAAAAAATATATATATATATTGTATTTATATTATTTGCTCTGGATTTACATTGAGCTCTCTGGATTTTATCCTCCTTAGGTTTACCCATATGGATTACCTAGTTTTTCATAAACTAATATATATATATATATATATATATATATATATATATAAGCATATATAAAAATATATATATATAAATATATATACAGTGTAACCCGGATATAAGAGATATTTTTTCTGGTCCCAAATTAGAGCCATACTTACCTAAACAAAATAGACCAAACCCGGATATAAGAGAAACCCGGATATAAAAGACTTCTTCTCCGGTCCCGACCACTCTCTTATATCCTTGTTACACTGTATATATATATATATATATATATATATATATATATATATATATAAATATAAAGAAAGAACAATAAGATATATAATCCAGTGTTCTTATAGATATTTTCATTTTTGCAAAATAGTGCTGAATGCAAATTTACAGAGCATTAATGAATCCAATAATACACCTACAGTAAAGTGAAATTATGATGAAAAGTTAGATGTAGGCCATTGAATGACCCATGTTCTTTGTACATACATGAGAAACTATATATTATTAAGTTTATAAAAAATAAAGTTTACTAAATCAGAGAAATGAATTAGCTATTTTTGCTGTAATTGTCATAAATTTTACTTACATAATATTTAAATATAAAATTTTTTTAAATTGTGACCTGATAATATACATACTTATACTTGATATGGAAAAATAATTTTACTTACTGTACATAATTCTAATACATTTACTTATTTTAAAAAGAAATATAGTCTATTAAAATTAACAGTGAAAATATTTTAAAGTTGTATTTAAAATTGTAGTTAAATAAAACGAATTCTAACCTAAACATCTTTTAAAATTGTAGTTAAATAAAACATATTCTAACCTAAACACCTCTTTCAAAGTACTACAGGCACTTAAAAGAATCCAATAAAACACCTACAGTAAAATGAAATTAATATGAAAAGCTAGAAGATGTAAGCCATTGAATGACCCATGTCCTTTGTATTTACATGAGAAACTATATATTACTAGGTTTATAAAAAATAAAACTTTACTAAATAAGACAAATTAATTAGCTATTATTGCTGTCATTGTCATAAATTTTACTTAAATAATATTTAAATATAAATTTTTAAAAAATTGTGACCTAGTAATATACATACTTATACTTGATGTGAAAATAATTTTATATACTGTAAGTGATTCTAATACATTTACTTGTTTTAAAAAGAAATATAGTATATTAAAAATTAAAAGTGAAAATATTTTTAAAATCGTAGTTAAATAAAACATATTCTGACCTAAACACACCCCAAAAATCTTTAAGTATACAAATAGAAAAAATGCCATCAGAATTTTTTGCTGTTAACAATAGATTTTTTTAAAAATCCAGATGACATGCATTTAACGGATGTCAGAATTCATTGAAAAATACATCCCTACCTCTACCAAAACATAACTAATAACTGATACAACAAAATACAGCGATAATGAACACACAAACACCCCTTGTCTGGAGGAATGGATTTCTCTGTATAATTGAAAACGTGAATTATGATTTTTGCTGTGCATTTAAAACCCAGTAATTTCAAAAATAAATTACTCCAAAATTTGCTTGGGGATGAAATGGAACTAATGTCTTTAATTTAATTACAAAATTATATTTGAAGCTTTTAGCTTCCATCTTTGAAACATGGTAATAAATTTATACATATATATATATATATATATATATATATATAAATGTATATAATAATAATAATAATAATAATAATGGACTCTCCCGTCGATTTCGACGTATGAGGATCTGACAGCTTATTGATTCCTTCATGAACGTTTGTGCAATAATATTAAGTGGCATTTAAGACCCGCTAGTGATTTACAAAGGAGGCCACATATGCAGCAAGTGTGAGGATTATGAGATGAGATTATTGTTAGATTGGCTGACCTTTTAGATCTTGCTCACACTTCTTGAAGATCATTCAGACAAGCAGATTGAAACTTGCTGAGTCCACTAAAACACGTTGATCTCCATTCTACCCGCTCCAAGGCTAAGCGCTCAAGGGTGTTATGTGGTATATTGACTGTTGACAAGTTCCTTTTCAGCTTGTCTTTGTATCTTAGCCATGGGTGTTCTACATTCCTGTAGCCCTGATCTCAGTGGCTGTACATTAGGATCTTGGATATCCTGTCATCAGACATTGTCAAGACATGACCAGTCCACTGTAACTGAAATTGTATGATAAAAGTCTCGATTCCACCAATATTCCACCTGTTAAACAGGTCTACGTTAGATGTCCTATCTTGAAGCTTAACTCCACAGATTGCACACAGACAGCTTTTATGGAAAACATCTAGCTGGCATATATGATATCTGTATGGAGTCCACAATTCTGAGCCATACAAAAGGATGGCAAGTACAACAGCTCTGTAAACCCGAATTTTCATATCCAGTCGAATACCCTGCTCATTCCACAAGTGATGGTGAAGTTTGCCAAAAGCACTGGTAACCTTAGCAATTCAATGCATGATTTCATCATCTAAAGTTCCACTATAATTGACTTTGCTACAAAGATAGGTGAAAGACTTTACATAGTTCAGGGCTTTGTCTTCTACTTTCAAGGGTCTCTCTGGAAATTTGTAGACTGGTGGTTTTTGTTTCTCACCACGCAATTGCTTCGGAGTAGGACAAGGTTGGTGTACTACTTCAGTTTTCTTTATGCTAAGTGTAAGACCAAATTCTTTACATGCAGCAAAGAAACAATTTATTAGATGTTGGGCCTCCTCCAAAGGATGTCGATACAAGAGCTGCATTATCAGCAAACAACAAATCATGAATAATATGTGTACGAAGGTGGGTCTTGGCTTTGAAGCGCTGATGATTGAAGAGACCACCAGTTGTTCGAAACTGAAACTTGACACCACTCTCTGTGTCTGCAAATGCATATTTCAGCATCACCGAGAAGAAAAGGGCAAAAAGAACAGGGACCATGACACAACCTTGCTTGGTGCTATTTGTGACATTAAAGGATTCTGACATCATACCATCAGATACGATATTAGCTTTCATTCCTTTATGAAAGGAGATGATGAGCGTTAGCATGTTTCCAGGGATGCTGAGTTTCCTCAAGACTTGCCAAATAGCCTCTCGATTCAATAAATAATATATGTATGTGTGTATATATATATATATATATATGTATATAGCAAACTATTAAAACAAAGTGATGAATTAGTTTTAAAATATCTTTATATATAGACATAATTATGTTTATAATTGCAATCACACTCTCTGGATCCTCAAGGAGACATGGCACAGTGAATAAAGGTGTTGGTTAGTTCCAGTGTCAGGACCCAAAGAATGTGAGTTCAATACCCAGTTAAGGCAATGGAGAAATTGCAGATGGGAATTAACAGGAGATAACTGATAACTGACATCCATTAAACATGGGATGTGGAACTAGAACAGTCTACCCCAGTGAGCAAAATAAAGGTTTAAGTTCAACATTCCAACCACCTGAAGAAGGCCGGAGTGTACAACGACAGAAACGTAATAAATATGGCGGCAAAGTTGAGGGCAATAGTCCGAATAATGTAAATAGCATATTTAGTTATATTTTTATATATATATATATATATATATATATATATATTATAAATATAATATGTATATATGTAGCTAAATATATATATATTATACATATTATATATATATATATATATATATATATATATATATATTTAGCTATATTTACTTGTATATACATATTATATTTATATATATATATTTAGTCAGACATATTTTATATTTATTAGTTTGGTGCAAAAATAATGACGTAATAATGTCGTTTTTTGACGTTAAAAATACGTCAAAAAACGACATTATTACGTCATTATTTTTGCACCAACCTAATATATATATATATAGTCAGACATATTTTATATATATATATATATATATATATATATATATATATATATATATATATATATATATATATATATATATTTAGTGAGACATATTTTATATTTATATATCTATATATATATATATAT
>OZ010585.1:74222681-74320181 GCA_963932145.1 Acanthosepion lycidas | reverse complement strand
TCAGTTACAAAAATGAACAAATTTTGTATTGAAAATTTAAAACCATTCTTTGTTGCTAACTTGTTTATTTATGCATTGTTGTAGTTGACACTCTATTGTGCAAAATCATTTTGATCTGTAGCATATAAAAAAAAATTGATATACAGAGAGCAAATTAATGCCTGGAGTTAGGTATTTCATGACATTGCTAATCTTTATGCTAAATAGGTGACAAACAGGATACTTCCTTGTGGAAAGCCTTCATCTTGTTTCTGAAGGTCACAGAGAATAGATCATGAGCTTCCAACTCAGGAATGCAAAAGTGCCATTGTGTACTGAGGGGGTGGTGTAATAAACCAGAAGCAAGCATGTTGCCAATGCCAATGGAGAGGGTATAAACTCCAGTAGTGATGTGCATGATCCAGGAGCCCACTGATGTATCAGTTAACATCACATTCACAGATAGTGGGAGGGATCAGAATTTTAGTGCTGGTATCAGTTTTCCTCTTCGACATTGTCAAAATTATTTTGTTTCAATTATGTAATTGACAAAAAACACATCTTCTTTCCTTGAAATTTCAGTTTATTGAACAATTTTCCCCAAACTTCTATTTAATATGATCTTCTATTGTTTGTATCCATTGTTTTTCACTTCATGTATTTCCTTAACCACAATATGAGACAAAATCTTTTCCTCCTCATATGAAAAAAACAATCCTCATTTTCTGTTGCTGCATAATCTGTCAGTCATCTCAGCTACATCTCTACACCAAGATGAGTATCCACATTTATCCCTTAACACATGAAAAAAAGCATACAAATTTTCTATTTGCTCTTATCTAAGTTAGCTGTATTGCATTTCAATCACCCATCAACACTCAATAAGTCCCACAAATCAAGTAACCATTTCAATAATGTTCTTATCAAGGCCAGTTTATAAATGTATATAAAAAATTAGATATATATTTCCACTTTCCCTAATATGAATTGTCAAATTTATTTCTTCTTATAAAATTAAAATAAACCAAGAAAATGACACAAAGTACATTGTACCCTTTCATTAAGTAGCTTATGAGGAATACATGGTGATGGAGAGGAACTAGAACAGGCCTGGCCCTTTAAAACTGACTGACAGTCTGCTTGTATTTGGTGAGTAAGTCAAGTTTAAAACTGCTACTGCAAAAGTATAGAGAGGTGAGGGACAAATTTCTTAAACTTAAAATTTGAGAAAAATATTGGTCACAAAAATGGTTTCCCATAGGCCACAGAAAGATAGCCCCATTTTTGATACCCCTGCAATAAGTCATCCATAAATTTTGAAGTTTCTTTCTAAAGGGAAACTATTTATGAACTTAGTAGTTTACACTTTTTAACCCAAGATCTTATAATTATGAGATCTCTCATAATACAATATACCAAGTGATGCTGTATGCATTCAGATATTCTTTTTCATGAAGGCTTCCATCATCATGATACCTTCAGTCACTCTCATCCCCAGATTGATTGTCACTACTACTGATATACTCATTCTTTTCTCCCTCTCCTGTTCTTCACTTTCATATCTCTGGTGGTCTTCCTGATCACCGTCAATACTGGGTTCATTCATCCTTTCTTGCTTCATCTGTTCTTCTGCTTCCTCTTCCTTTTCCATAAATTCATGCTCTCTTTTGTTTCTAAATTGGTCTTCGTAAGCCCATATGCCCTGTCTATTTTTTGTTAACACAGCTGTTTTAAATCCCTTTTGCACCACAAAATTCACCTTTTCAGGACTTGAATCTTTGTCCTTTCAGTACAACACATTTTTATTCATTGAAAACGACATGGTAATCGAAGCTCTTATTTGTCTTCCCATCAATGCAGATGGGCTTTGCCTTCTTCTTGCATATGGAATAGCTCTATAACTTAAAAGAGTAGTCTGTGTAAATAACTATATCACAATCCACTGAAGAGAATGCTTTTAATCCCATTTTTACCTTCTGAACCATTCTCTCCACAATTCCATTTGACTGTGGGTGGTAAGTTGGTGTTTTGTATGCAATGCAGTCAATATGTTTGTTATATAGAATAAAGTATCACTGCTGACACTGGAGTTTGAACACAGATTACCAGAGGGCAAACACAGGCAATCCCATTTTGAATAAGTAGATCATGTGATATTAAGTAAATGTATATATGGGAATTAGTGTGGCATCTAAGTGATCACTATACGGATTACTATTCAGATCACTATTCGGTGGTTACTGTTCGAGCGAGTATTATCGAACAAGTACTATTAGTGCAAGTGTTATTTGAAGGCGTCTGACACCAGTATTGTTCAACGGTGTTGTTATACAAAGTCACTACTACAATGAGTATTTGTTGACATTACAAAAGTAGCAACAAGTGTTCATTGACATCACAAAAATGTTTTAACCATGCACATAAATTTTCTTTACAAAACTCAGCTGCATTGTTGGAGACCAAGGTATTTGGAATTCCATTTCTGGAAAACATTATCCTTAAAACCCGCTTCACAGTAGTGGCTTTTCTATCTGCGACTTTAATAACTTCAG
Organism: Acanthosepion lycidas; assembly: GCA_963932145.1. Taxonomy (NCBI): domain Eukaryota; kingdom Metazoa; phylum Mollusca; class Cephalopoda; order Sepiida; family Sepiidae; genus Acanthosepion; species Acanthosepion lycidas. The sequence continues at coordinate 74,317,650 of OZ010585.1, read as the reverse complement.
GCCAACCTGAATTTGACTAATATTGGAAATAGTCCTATACCTTTAACATAGGCATGATCCATTAGTAATTGTATTCATGGTTCCATTTCCTTTGGCCAAGAGTGAATTTTAGTTTGCCTAAATTTCTTTATTTCTGTACACTTTGTGCATTTTTTAACAAACTCTTCCACATCTTTAAAACAGCTTGGCCACCATGCTTGCAACTTTAACCTCATTTGTGTAGCTAATATAGCTCTATGTATATCTTTGTGCATGGCTTTAATTACTTCCTTTCTCAGAGACTGTGGAGGTACTATGATATCTCCATTACATATAATTCCTTTTTCTACCGTTAATTTGTGTATTGACTCTTTATAAGGCATCTCAGCCATACAGCACTTACTCCATGTATTTCTCTTTATTCTCTCCATAATTCTATTTGACATCGGATCCTGCCTAGTTTCCAACTTAAGCTGATTTAAGGATTCTATCCAGTGCAAAATCTTATTCCCACAATTTTCACTAGCTTCAACATTTTTACTCTCTAAATTTAACTGAGATAATGTATCCACATGCAGAATAGCATTTCCTTTAATATATAAGATGTCAAAGTTAAATGACATAAGCTTAATCAACCATCTTAACATCCTAGCAGATGTGACCTTTGGCAACTCTCTTCAAAAGGTATATGATCAAATTTTAATAGAAATTTCCTTCTGAACAAAAAATTACTAGCTCTTTCTGTGTTCTACACAATCGCCAATACGACCTCCTCAATATTCAAATAATTCACCTCCACTAATGTTAGTTTTCTAGATAAGTACATTAAAGGGTGATTTTCCTGCAACAATATTGTGGCTATAGCATAGTCACTGGTATCTATAGTTAATGTTAATTCTTATGCTGGGTTGAAGATTTTATCAACTGATTTGTTTATGAGTGCCTTTTTTAAGTTCTCAAAAGCAATCTCCTGTCTTTTTGTCCATTGAAACACAGTATTCTTCCTTATTTTGTAAAATGGCTCCACAAGGTTACTATACTGCAGTAGATATCTATTGTAAAAATTGGTTAATCCTAAAAAGACTCTTTTTTTATTTTTGGGTGAACTATCTCTGATATCTTATTAATGAGTTTATCATCTGGTGATATACCATCTTTGGATATCCTATGTACAAAATACAATTAAACTTGCATTTATAATGATCGTAATACCTGCACTATTTAATTTTCTCAAAAATTGTTCCACTTTACTTTTGAACTCTTCTTTACTGTGCATACCATTGCCAATGTCGTCCTGATATACAATTATATTTTTAACCCCCTCTAAAACTTTTTTGATGGCTTTTTGGAAAATACTTGCCTCATATCTTCTTAATAATCCAATATCCGGTTTTACTGATTTCATGGAATTTACCAGCTTCAATGTATCCACTCTTAATATGTCAATTCCTAAAAGACCATGACTTTTGATATATTCCACCACTATGATGTCTGAGCCAGTGACTGTCTTATAAGATCTTTTGACTGAATTTTAAGTTCTGCTAAGGCAATTTATTAGTCTTTGGAATTGGTTGATTTATAGCTTGTGATTTTTAGCATTTATTGATTGCCATTCTTATGGGTGAAGACTTTTGAAAATGTCTTGACTTGTAAGTCTGTAATATCCTTTATTACTAGTTACCTTGGTGTTCTTTTAAGTAAAATATTTGAATGAAATTGTTTGATCTTTTTTGCCATAGGTTTTTCTAATCATGCTTTTGTTTTACAGAAGCATTTAAGATTACATCATTTTTTCACTATTCCTTCTTGGCTTCTTTCATTGTTTTGCATACTTTTGCTCTATATAGTATGAAAGTGATTAAGCTGGAGATTGTAAGATGGTCATCTTTATTGGATGTTTTCTTTGCAGTTATTATCAATCAAACCATAGTCTGCTGTGTCTGTTTGGAGTTGAACTTTCAGGTAGATATTCCTTTGCTATGGAGAAAAGTGTTTCTGTGAAGTGATTTACTGGGATTTTAGTATTGTCATTTTGTATTTTTTTGTTGCATTAAAATCTAAATTCTTTCCAGATTGTTTTAATTTCCAATGAGGAAGATTTTTACAATTAAGTTTTGGGTTTTCTAGTATAATTGGAAAGTGAGCACTACCACATGTGTTATCATGTACTAGCCAGATATAATCTTGGTTCAAAAAGCAATTTGAATGAGAAGAAATTAAGTACTCAGACATTCTCCTTATGCCATTAAGGATGCAGCAATCATTAACAGACATTTTCAGAAAGTGAGCCAAATGATAAGGAACGAATATTCAGCTGGGTGTGTGGTGCGTGCTCAGAAGGATATTACCTCTGATAGGGTTGCTTGTTGTACATTTATTAGGGTAGCATATCTATCATTGGTTCTCACTACCACCTAACTCTTACCTGTGTCTCTTTGTGGCTGTTAGTAGGAGACAGTGATCACACCCTAAGCAAGAGCTTCATCAGGTAAGTTAAACTTGGCATGGGTAACCAACAGGTATCAAACTATGATTAAGTGACATGTCTATCCCAGTATGTATTCCAATGGACAGAGGTTTACCATTATCTTCAACACATGCCCTCACAATGACCAATCTGGTTGAGATCAAGATGTTCTGTGAATACTCTCATCATAAATGTCACCAATGTAGACAAGCTCATCATTCTTGGTGACTAACCTGAGAGCTGGTTGCAACAGCCCCTTCTAGTGTAGAGTGATTGGGAAGGGTAGGGTTAACAACTGCAGCAGAAATAGTCTAATGCTCCTTCATGCTTGTGAAGAGCATGGCCTTTCTACCTCCCTACTCATAATAGGACTTTGTGGATGCATCCTCAAAATATTGCATTATGTCATCATGAGGAGTAGGGACAGGTAGGATGTATAAGGGCCATGTATGAGATAGTGTTGAACTGACCACTGCTTAAATCTCAACCATTCTGTCTAAACTCCAAAGACATACACAAGGTGTAAAAGCACAAAAATATCTGAATGTGAAAAACCTGCTGTTGTACAACAAATTTCTTGGTGTCCTGGAATAATGCCTCAAGTCCATTTTGTAGACCCACTACCAGGAAGCATAAAGATTGACTTGATGAAAACTACTCAAAGACAATCACTGTACCTACAAAGCCTACTTTAAATTCCTCACCAAAGAAAATTGCACTGAGGAACCTCAACACCATCCACTAGTTCTTTTCTATAAACCAAAGTATAAAACTTATTTTCTAAAATCTTAAAAGAAAATGTTATTTTAAAAGCAACACACACAGGTAATTTTTTTTTAATGAATATGAATTGTAGGTACAATGAAGCAAAGCAAAAAATTAATGATAGGCCTAAAATCCAATTATATCATGTGAAAAGTTAAATTAATAACTATCGTCAGTTACTTTTAAATAAATAAGAAATCATTTGCAATAATGCTTTTAAAATACTAAAAAAAAAATTACTTACTCAAGTTACATATGATGTCCATTTTAGTTGCTATTGTTAAAAATCCTCAAGTAATGTGTTTTCTGTTAACTGATACAGTTCTTTGTGATTCTGGAGTAACAGTCCATAAGGTTCAAGAAAATGATCCTCAGGCTTCATTTGCTGAAAATCATTTTTAACCATTGATCTTAGAAAGTGGTTGTATACAGCTAGCAGTTTAGATATTTTTGAACAGGTTTAGTGACATGCATAACATCCATATGAAAGTCTCGGATATGCCTTGAGTTTTCAGGTTAATGTTTTGGTTTTGTTGCAGTTTGTGGTGTTGGGTGAAACTACCTCTAGTGCAACCTATTCTATATTCAATTTCTCCTATACTAAATATGTTATAACTGATTCATACACTGAGATATTTGATTTGTTTAGTATTTACTAATTCCACATTTTGAATATTTATGTTGGATTCAAGGCAGGTGTCATCAATGATTTCCAATTCCAGATCATAGTTTCTGTTTTAGCATCTTGAGTCCTATTTTTTTTTTTTTTTTTTTTTTACTTAATATAATTTTTATCCCATCTATGAATATCAATGTCATCAGCACAGCAGCCCTCATCATCAGTACATTTCCCTTGACATGAAAAGTAGGATTGTTGTCTTGTAGATTCATTTAAGATATGGTATGGAATGCTTAAATGATCAGTTCCAATCTCTTCACATCTATGTAAGTAAATATGCAGGGCACACACTAGGAAAAGATTGAATAGATTGGAACACTCATTTCCTCCTTGTCATACTCCTGATGAGGCTTCTATATCAGAGTCCTCACCAGACATGTAAGACAAAGTTCCTCTATTAGATTCAATGGATTCAAAGCTTGGAAGGTGGTTTCTAATAGATCTGGAGGAAGTCTCTATTAATGTGGTTATATGATGCTGTGAGGTCAACATAGCAGGTATACAATTTTCTATTGTAGTATGCAATTCTCTGGAGAAGTTTGATGACATTTATACCATCATTACATCCCTTAGCAAAACAAAAACTAAATTGGGCTATGAACAGTTAACTTTCATAAAATGATGAGGGCCTAGTTAATATAATGTTCATTAATACTTTCACCACAATGGATCCAATTTAGATAACTCTATGTACAATTTTCTTGAGGGCTACCTTTTTGTTTCCATAATGCAAATGCATTAATACATGATAAACCCCACCTTTGTGGGATGCATTTCTGATTCCAGATTTCTTTCAGAAAATTAAGAAACTTGTTATTGAATTAAGGGAGAAGATAAGCTATTTTCAAAAGTTCAGCTTCAATGTCATATTATTTATTAGGTTTTTAATAGCTTTCTTAATTTCCTCACCAGTAGGGTCATTATTGTTTATGTTTGGAGATGGACTTTGTCATGATTATATTGGTATATTTTCTATTTCAGTTTAGTGCAGTCAGGGTTGAAATGTAATTCAAAGTGTTTTTTTTTTAGACCAGAATATTTCTTCTGTGTTGGTTTTGACTCTTCACATTTTAACACATTGTCTATACCTACTTGGCTGCATTAATTTTATTTCCAATTTTCTGGAGATATTGGTTTCTCAAAAAGTCATGAAAATTTTTTGACTTGAGGCATGTCTTTATTTGTACTACTGTCAACTTCACACACAAGATATTCCATTCGCCAACTTGAACATGTAGGTTTCTAACTGACATATTACTTACTAGCAACATGGCCCAGCGTTGCCCGTGCTTGATTCAAAAATCGTACGACTCATACAGCAATCGCTATCACTTGACTTAAAATATTTTTGCCCTTCCTTGCCTTTAAAGGAGTGATCTTTGCCATGCTGATGTTGCTACATGCCTTACTTCTTGCCTATCTCACACTGCGATTTTTTCTAAGCTCTATACTAAACATTAAATCTGTTACGAAAAAAGAACTAAACAAAATGAACACAAAACGATCAGCTTTAAAAAAGGCCTCGTAACTGGAAAAAACGAATGAAAAAAGAATGTTAACAACAAATACTTTTTCACACCCAACCCAGTTCTGTGGAATCAGAATCAACGTTGAGTTTAAGCAAGCGAATGAGCCAATTGGAGTAAAGTGCCATGCAGATTTAAATTTTTCCCACTTGTGACGAATGCAGCTATCGATTTTTTTTGCATACTAGCATGCTAGTTAACATTCGTGTCAGTCAGCTGTTGGCTCTCACGCTGGCCAATAGAATCTTCCTGCCTATTCGTGGCAGCCAGCTATAGGCTCTCACTCTGGCCAGTAGAAAATGGCCGCAAACTACATGAAAACTGCTGTAGAAGCATGAAAAAATCGATTATTTCCACTATCAATGGGAGTTGGGAAATGCAAGGTCAGTCTTGACTTTCCCACTAACTTGGAGCATGTGCATGTAAATTTTGGTGCAAATCCGTCGAAAATTGCGGCCGTGCATTCGTTACACACACACACACACACACACACACATCCTACCTTTTATAGAGATTCAAACTGCTATATACAGATATGTTCCAAAATGATTTAAGCACTGTCAGTTATGAAAATTTATACTCTTTATTATTTAGCAATTTAAGAGCCATGTGAATGAATCTTAAATTACTTGTTAAAAATGTCAATTAATTACCAATTTAAATTAGCTTGTAAAGTAATCCATTGGTCAAAGCAGTATATCAAATCAAAAAGATTTAATTTTGATTCTTTTTGTCAATTATAATTTTAAGCACAAAAGTTTCCATCAAAAAAAAGTGGCATCCTAAGTTTCTTTGAATATGATAGTTGTGGCAGGTATATTTGGGTGCACATTGATTGATTTTTCATATGTCTGTGTGTGTGTATATATATATATATATATGACAATTAGTGGATTTTATTTTTTAATCTGAGATATTTTTATTACTTGAAATGTTATATTTAATGTATATCTGTATTTGAGTACACACTCCATTTATTTTAAACAGTATTTATTTTATCTATCAGCCTAATGGAGTGTCTACTCAAATATGAGCATCCACTAGAAATAATATTCAACATAATAAAATATATATATGGATGTATGTATGTACACATTGACATATAAATTGGATGTTTGGGAATTTAATATTTTTATGCTTTGTTATTCATTAAAAGGCATATCTCTCAGTTATTTAAGTTATTGTGTGATTCTGATATTTAACTGTAAATATCAAAATCATACAATTTTCCTTAACTACAACTTAGAGATGTGTTAAATATACAATTTCTACACAGGAGTGTGCAAGTTGTATACTGGAATTATGTAACCAATTTGTACACTTAATATTTTGACAAGATGCTTAAGATTTGAGTTTTGAAATGAAAATATCTGTTTCTCTGGCATATTTTGCTCATTGTGGTAACTTTTAAAATGAAACCTACAGACAGATTATTTAATCATTGTAGATTTACATGAACAAGTTTCTCTATTTTATCTGTAATAGTTTATAACTATCCACTTAACAATAATGAACATCAAATATATAAGCAAATATAAAATAAATCAGCTATGAAAGGCAATTTATTCCTTATTATGCTTTTAAAAAACATTATGAAATAATTTTTTCTTCTGAAATAATTTATATTATTCAGCTTGCTCTGATTTTTCCTCTACTCTTGGTTTATGTATGAATTTATTTTAGACCAGCATTTTTATTTGTTACAAACACTACATCAAATGTATAATGACTAAGCAATTAATAAATTTATTTATGTTTGGTTTAGTTTGGTTTGGTTTGGTTTTTGTTTTACGGCATATCAACATCAATGGGTCATTTAATGTCAACAACTTTTTTTTTTCCTGATAATATTTTTGTTTTGTCAAAAATCTATTTCTGGTAATAATTTTTTCCTCAAAATTTTATTGCTGGTAATAGTTTTTTCTTCAAAAATTTATTTCTGGTAATAATTTTTTTACAAAGTATTTCTGGTATTAAAACCTATTTTTACACTTTCATAATGCTTTTTACCTCAGTTTCGGGCTTAACTATTTGCCCATAGCTGGGACCCTAACAGGTGCTACCACGCTCCTCAAAGCCTCCTGATCAGAGGCCTTGCTGTTGGATATAGTTTATCATCTTACCCTGGATGCAGATATAGTTTATCGTCATACCCAGGATGAAAATTTATTTGTGTGTATGTGTGTATATATATATATATATATATATATATATATATGGCCATCCGTCAAAGTTAAAGCAGTTGATATAAATTGATTTTTTTATGTTAAAATACTGTAAATTAGAGAGGTAACTAAAATTCTTATTTCATGTTCATAAAGGTGATAAAGAGATTCCATCTGTCAAAATCTTAAAAATTAAGAAAAAATACCACTGAATCATTCAAAGAGTACATGAATAAACATATCACAATGAATAACACAAAGGTAGGAAGACTACCAATCAGGATACCTTTATGGAAATGTAAAAATCTATAAGCTGATTTCTTCAACACATCATATCCCAAATACTTACACCTGTACATCACATCTACAAGTGAATTGCACCAAATCCTCAGTGCAAAACCTACATGTGGAACCTTAACTTCACTGTGTCTCTTGTAATAAAGCAAATGACTACATAGAATATACATGAGAAACAGTAAGTTGAAGGTACATGACTCATTTAAGTGATCTCAATGTTATAAAAAAAACACTTAAACATCAACACTATCTGTCCCTCTTTTTTGCAACTTATTCTGATTATCATTTCTTTTCAGATGATGACAAACATCAAGCTAACTCAGCAAATGAAAAGGTATGCTGTAATCATTGGTTTAAAGCCAGAGCATAGAGATTTAGAGATTGCTCATTTCCTGAAAGTTGCATGGTCATTTGTTGTCAAATTTCACAAAGAGCTGGAAGTCACAGACAGGGAATCTACAGGCAAAAGAAAAATGGCTCAACAAAAAATGTGCAGAAATAGAAAGAATGAGCATTGCAGATAAGGCAGATAGGCATAAAGAAAAATAACAGAGCAAAAGACAGGCTCATTAGCAGAATGCATAAAATCAAAAGAAGGAATTCTGATAATAGAGAAAGAAAAAATACATCAAAGCTAGAATTGTTTGCCAAGCACCATTGGACCCATTTTATTCCATGGTCATTATGGGTTCCTAGTCCAAATTTATCAAATATTTCAACATCTCACTCCTTCTCTACTGTGGTATTTAGGTCTCTCATGACAATTTTAATTTCCTGTGATTTGTACTGAGTCTTGGTGTACAGTAAAACTGTTCAATTTCTTCTTCTGCATTTTGTGGCATCATATGACTATGATGGATATATTAAAGGGAAGAACATTTTTTTTTATGAGTTGTTAACATTTTATGCTAAATCAGGAAGTTACCAAGATAAATTACTAAGAATTTTAAACAAAGCAAAAGCTTCAGACAACACTTGAACATGCATCCAATACTATAAGAACTTGCTATATCTATGTCAACACCGCTGCTATGTTAAAGCCAGAGTTCTCATTGCCTTCATTGCTGCTCACTCCATACCACATTTAGTTGATTACCTAACTGAAGGCAAATGACCATTACCTAAAACACTGCAATAACTGCAACAAAAAAGGTAAAGTATTTAACATGACCAGAAGAAAGAGTTAGCCCATGTAAAATAATTATCTTAGGCATTTCCTTATATATATATATATATATATAGAGAGAGAGATAAGAAGATAACAATGTTAGTTCCATTTTGTTTTTCCATCCTAACTAAACAATACAATACACACTTGAATAATATCCTGATGATATAAGAAATGCATATCAGCTAAATATTCTTTAATATGTAAAGAAGAGTGACTATAATTGGTTTACCTTTCAAACCCGACATCTGCTGATGGTTGCTGATATTAAGGATAAATATATTTTGAGAGGGTGTCCTTTATGATGGCTACATGAGTACTCCATGTATACACACTGTTGGCCAAAATCTTAAGGCCAATGAAAATAAAGAAAATGTATACGTTTATTGTGTTCTTAAGACTCAAACATTTATTTAAGTAGAGCTTAAAAAATGAAAATAAGCAAAGGAAAAATAAAAATTAAAAACTTTTTTAGCATCTATTAGAGAAAATTTGAATACTGGTTAATTAGAATAAATACTAGTTGGTTTAAAACCAAACCTAAAAAGAAGTCCTAAACAGAGTCAAAAATGCTCAACACGTCATCTCAGTAGTGAGTTGCACAGCCGTTATTGTGAATAAGTTCATAAATTTGCTTTGGCATGGTTGATATAAGCATCTGCAGAAGGCTGGCTGGAATATTATTCCAAGTGGTGAAGATGGCTTCATGAAGATCATGCACTGTTTGGAACTGACATCCATTTCTATAAACTTCCCTTGTCATCCACCCAACAAACATTTTCAATCTGTTTCAGGTTGAGCAAACACACTAAATGGTCCAAAATAATCATGCTATTTCCCATGAAAATCTCCTTTGTCCTGCAGGCATTATGGATTGCAGCATTGTCCTGCTGAAAGATTCAGTCATTTCCATACCAGTGAGGGCCTTCATAAAGATGCTATCTTCAACATGCCAATGTTGCAGTTTGACACTCCTGTATAACCCGAAGCTCCATTGTTCCTTGGAAGGAGATATGGTCTTAAACGTTTGACCAGCTAGTATTTAGCCTAATTTCCCAGTATTCAAATTTCCCCTATTAAATGCTAAAAGATTTTAAAATTTGATTTTTAATTTTCTTATTTTTATTTTTCATAGATCTACTCAAATAAGTGTTTAAGTCTAATAATGCAGAAGGTATATTTTTTCTTTATTTTCATTGGCCTTAAGATCTTGGCTAAGCTGTGTATTTGTCATCATTTGTTTTCTCCAGTGCCAATTCCATAATCAGGTTTTCCTCATGTTAGTATGTTGGATCCCATTTGTTAACAGTTATTTGCACACAAAATATTAACATTTCTATTAAGATAGCTACTTGAATCCTGGCATGTTTGCCAAGTAATGGGGCAGATTCCTGTTTTTCTTGAACAACTGACAGGACCTTATCAGTTTAAACTGTGGTGAACAGACTCAAAATGTCAAAGCTCATGATCCAAGTGGATTGAATGGAAGCATATTTATTTTCATACAGTCAGCTGATTTCTTTATACTTACCTGTTGACAGCTTTGCTATATCTACCATATATCTATACTCCCTGGTGGGTAAGAAAGGCTAGTCAACTAACAATAGGCTTTGGTGGAAGAAGTATTTTTGTGGATTTAGAGGAGGCTGTATATATGTGCAATTCATTTTATTTCTTTTCTAAAGAATGAAATAGAAAAAAACAAAGATTATGTTATAACGAAAAGTATACATCTACAGATCTGATACAATTAACTTAAATTGATATCTAAATATGTCTAAATAATAAAACTATAATCAATCATTAGAACTCATAAAAAGAATCCAACACTGTAAATTCTAAGCATGAGTTGAAATGAACACAGAAAACATTTTAAAAATACTTCCAATTATGATCAAAACTTACAAAAGCCAAACATTTTCTCATTTTAAAAAAAATTATGGTGATCTGACCGGAACAATTGAAATCCAAATTAACTTTTTAAATCTTGTGATCATGCTTTGTTTTGTGATACACAACAAAATTAAACACTGAAATTTAAATGAACCTAATGTATTTTCTTTAAAGATTATTCCTTCTACTTATCTATAAGGCAAACTCTAGAATAATGAAAGACACTTTTCTATGAAGTTAAAGGAGATGAGAATATACACAAAAGATAGAACCTAATACAATACTTCACAATGATGTGTTATAAATGTACAGTTTTCTATAGTGAGCACTTAAGAGTAACATAACTGATTATACTTTAAGTTATCAGTTTCATTCAATTTGAAAGTTATGCAACAGAAATATGTTACAAGCAGAAATTACAAATATAACCACAGAATAGAGCTCAACCAAAACCAATCTCAGTATATTTTAGTTTATTTGGACACCATGATCAGAGATAGAGACATTCCATGACAGTCAGGAAAAGAAAAGTTTCTGTTGCTAAGGAATTCCAAGCAGTAATTGGTATTAGTATCAGTAAGAAAAATAAATATTTAGTGAACTCTGTATCAAAATGATAGAAATTGTTACTGGGAAGATTAATTACACACCAAGGAAAAGATGATACCCTGTCAATATGTGCACATGAAACAAGGCATGAAATTAAAAATTCAAAGTTATTGTATTTCTGCACTAACAAAAATATAAAATTGCTTTTATTTTTCCATTTCATTATAAGAATTTTTAGATGCTTAATATCAAGTCTCTTGTTTTCAATACTTTCCTCAAAAATCATATAAAAAGTTAAATATTAAAAATGCATATATATGTTATGATTTATAAAAACATTTTATTGTCTCTCCCTTACATACATCAAAGTCCTTAAAATAGAAAACAAAATTCCTAATTCTTTGGTTTCTATGCTATTAAAGTAAAAAAAATAATAGAAATATATAATTTTTAACAAATACATAATTTCAAAACAACATAAATTTTCATGAGAAAACGAAAGATCTATTACTAATATTTATCACAGTTAATTTTATTTATAACTCAAATGTCCATTGATAAATCCATCATATTTTCTAACATGATAATCATTTAAAAAGTAAATAATTTTCATTCTAAATCTTAATATCTGTTTATTATTTCTAATCAATCTGCAAATATATGAAAAGGAAAATATAAGCATATATGATGTGTACATGTATGTATGCTCAGTTATTACTTCTTTAAACTCCTATATAATTAGGTAAGAGCAAGTATAGGTGAAGAAATACCTAATGCTTGCTAGAAAATCTTTGGTAAAGTTCTGGTAGTCTGAATATCACAGTACCAAAATATAACATTTTCAAAGTAAAGCATATTTTTTTGTAGAAATGTTTTAGAAAAGCTATCTTAAAAACAATAGGTAAAAGTATTTTAAAACATTGTACTAGTTTAAATTTTTCTTAAGAATTGAATGAATCATAAGAGTATCAGAAAAAAAAAATGTGTAATCATGAGTTGAGTAAGTCTACCAAAGCAATACAGTTGTACTAATACAGGCCTAAACCAACTCAGGTATAAATGGAGAAGAGGGTACAAAAAATAGATAGTGACAGAGGAGGGTTTGACTGTTATATATGTTAATTGGTACATTCAGCTCATGGATGGGCAGACATGACACACACATCTTTGTAGTGGTGGGGATAGGGGGTGGTGGAGTAACATTTTCAATTCATAAGTAAAAATGTTAGCCAACCTCAATCAAATATAATACAAATTATATAAAAATAAAATGCTTCAACAATACATATGAACCTTGTAAAACTTTCAAAAAATAAAAATATTTGTGAAAGTTTAAACAATTTTTAAATGAAATTGATAGAAAAAAATACAAAAAAAATATTGTAGTTCTATGGACCAATTATGTACTTTTTCAAACGACGACAAAAAGATAGCAAGTACCTCCAGCCAGCGCTATAAAGATTTCATTTATAGAACAACGGCACACCTATATTTTTAAAGTGTTTTTTTTTCTTTCATTCAGCAATTATGTTGACTGAACGAGAAAATTAAATAAATAGAAGTTTAGTTAAAAAAAAATATATCTTTCACAACTTTGGCAAAATATTTTTGGTATTCTTTCTGGTAAATGGGTTGTAACTTGTATGTAGCAATATAGTACAAGCAAAAACGATAAAAAGAAGGAAAAAACACTACACTCAAGCGAGGACATAACAAAGCCTTATTTATTAGGATTTCTGATGTGTTGGAAATCACTACCCAAAGTTAAAAAAAAAATAATAAATAAACTCGCCTTGGCTTTCACCTGCACAACTCCAAACGCCAGTGTGGTGCCAATTCTACAGCGCTTGACAAGCAGTTTAACCGTAGTGAGGTCCGTACGAGATCGATTAGAGGGTCTGCTAGAAACATTGGAATCAGCTGCTATATCCATGCACGCTGTCATATTGGCTGGTCAAACACTTGCTTTATCATCGTAACAAACTTAAGTATATAAACGCGAAAATTGCACGCCACAGCTGCAAGTGCCATTCGTGATATCAGCACCAATCGCAACGATTAACAGTTGTAGTAGTGGTAATAATAGTATTGAGCTGGAATTAGTGCGGTGGGGGAAAATAACAGAACGAGAGGTTGCATGTATAGGCGGCGATGGTAGTGACTCCGGCAAACGATGGGTGTGTGGATAGTAGTGATACTGCTGCTACCGACAAGGGCCTCCTAAGATATCCCATACTGTAAGGTTGGCTTGTCTGTTGCCAACCTACCAACGGTAACCGTAACCCATTAGGAATAAGTAAGCCGCCTCAGCACATTCATCATCAGTCAGTTCTGTTAGCAATGTATGAGCGATCACACACAGAAAGAAATTTTTTGTCACTACGTAAAACTACTAAGTACCTCAATAAAATACTCCAATTTTTAAATCCTGAGGATCAACTTTCCATACCTGCAGTTAATGTTGAAAGAAAATAATTTTTAGATTGTAAAACAAAAATAAATAAATAGCATTTTTGTTTAAAAAAAAAAGTAAAAGGATTTATTTATTTTTTTAATAAATTCAAAAAGGATCTACGTTTTCTTTTTAATATGGCTCGAAAAAGAAAAACAAAAAAAACGATGTACTTCGGCTTGTAATATTTTAAAATTTAAAATAAAAGAAAGGACACTAATTGTAGAATTTAGTAGAAAAACTCTCTTAGTCTATTCTTTATATTTCTTCAGCAGATAAAACAAACAATTCTTATTTAAATCATTTTTAGAGGTGGTAGCTGTAACAGACTAAGTCACTATCTTCTTTCATTTTGTAAGCCGATCCTTTAGTTTTTAAACAATAAAATTTCTGCTAAGTGCGATTTTTCTTTTAAAATATTGTTACTGAAGCCGACACTTCCAATAATCAGTAACAAACCTCTTCTTCTTCACACAAAGCTGCTTTACGCCTGTCCACTTATTTTTTGTTCTTGTCTGTAAAACTTTACAGTACAGACACAGTGTAAAAGAAACTGTAAGGTAAGAATATCCAAAGTTGCCATCATCAGACAAGCGAATTAGGTATGGTATGCGGGGCAGATAAAAAGAAAAGAAAAAATCTGTACAAAAAAAATAAATAAATAAAAATAAAAAACGTAATCGTCAGCGAGTGAGTGGCTGGTTACATTTAAGTGTTAAGTTATAAATATAGTTGTTACACATACATTCATACAGAAGGAATACTTAAAGTTAAACTACCAATCTCCTGAAAGTGTCTTGGGTTATTTGTTAAATTCATCGCTTCTTTTATAGAATCATAATTAAAATTCAATAACAAAAACTGAATTTGAAAAATTTCCTATGTATCAGTATCAGTAAAAAATTATTAAATACGTGTGCATTTTCGATAACGAAAGCAAAGTTTTCAAAGATTGACAAAGAAAAAAAAAATCAGGGAATTCTGATTTAAAGGAAATTTTCAGTACTTCTTCATTAATAAATTAATTTTATGTTAAATTTAGAAAACTTTGCGGAAATAGGGTGGGTCAATTTCAAAAGAAGACTGTTGTTAGCACGAGCTACAAATGATATTTTGCTACGTTTTTAAGCTAGAATTATTATTCTTTACCAAATCTAGTTAATTAATCCTTTAAATTTACTTTGAAACAAATCTTTAGGAAAAATAATTCATTTTATTTTTATTTTGTTTTCATTTTTCGACAATAATTGTTTTTTTTCGATGAGTTCATGAAATGATGGAAACAAATGTGTAAAAATAAAATTATTTCAATACGTAAATTTTTTTTTTTTTTTTTGCAGATTATATAGATAGAGTCTAGACTCTTATGTTTAAAACGAAAATGTATGTAATAAAACAGACATTTAAACTTCAAGTTTGATATAACAAGATTTCTATGCATGTTATTTTGGATTTCATCAAATGAATTTTTTAAAATTCTATTGTTGCTGCTAAGAAGTTTTTTTTTCTTTTACTACAGCCAAGTGTCAAATTTAAAGATATTTCTTTTGACTGAAAACATTGAAATTGTCTAAGCTGAAGCAAATGTTAAAGTGAAACTCCCAAATATCATAGGTGATAAAAAACTCATTTTAAAATACAAATTTATGTTGAGGTATAACATTAGCAATCACAATCATTTGTACAAACATAATCGCTTCATTAAATTCAGAAAACTAGGATAGGCAAGATAGTTATTTTCATAGAATTATTAAAGTAATGGTTTTGATCAATGAGGCATTTTTTTCAATTTATGTGTAAGTTTTATTTTTATTCTTTTCTGGAGTGAGATGATATCTCAGTTCTGTTCAAGTAGTAAACATGAAAGAAAACAATTTTTAATCACAATAAAGTATAATTCTCATTTGTTAAAAAATAAAAACCTATCAGGCCACTTTATGAAAATACAAATTAAAAGTGAATTAACCACTTTTTTTGCAAATGAAGTTGCCTTTAAAGAAATATTTTCTTTAAATCTTGTCTTAGCAGGTTAGAAAGTCAAGAAAAATTGTTTTCAACTGAAATAAATTGATCATCAAATTTTAAAATGAGAATCCTGAAATCAAAATAAACCAACATAGCATCATCTAATTGAAGTACCAGCCTTTATCTTGTGATGTATATTTGCTATGTGTATTATTTCTGAGTTCCCTAGTAAATATCTGTTTGATCAAACTGAACTTTTTTTCACTCTTATATACATAGACAGATAAAAAATGTACAGTGTTAAGTGATTGGTTGGTCTCATGGTCCAGTTGTGATGCCTTGCTGGATATTTTTCATGGACTCTATAGAACAAAGACAACTTCTTAGCACCTGCTATCTCATCTTGAAATAAAGAGATAAATAGTACTGGGTTTGATATGTACCATCAGCAGGGAAAAGTCTTTAGCCTGACTCCATTATAGCAAGCTGATGAGGGAGCTTGTCAAGACAAACCACAAAGAGAAGTGGACTGATACTTTCCCCAAAAGCACTAGATTAAATTTTGAATTATTTTCTGAAGAAATATTGATCTCTGACTACAATATGACATGTTTACAAGCATGAACATTTAGGAGGATAATAGTAAAAATAAAAATAATTCATAGAAAAAATGCCTTTCTCTCAAAAACTAAATTCCTTAAAAAGTGTGAAATTCATTTTATAAGTATAAATTTATTTAAATAAATAAATTTAAATTTTATAAGTAGAAATTTATTTAAATAAGGATAGAATTACCTATAGATACAATCATAATCATATTTTTAGGGTTCCTGACTTACAACCAGATAGGTGATATGGTCTTGGAGCCAAATTTTATCAATTTTGTATTGAGGTAAATATTTTTCTACTGTACACTTATCTAAGCTAAGACTATGATTGTAATTTAAAAAGAAAATACAACATTCTTTTGCATAATGTAAAAGAGTATTGTATTTTATTTTTAAATTACAATCATAATGTTATCTTGTTGAAGCAGAGAGAGAGAGATAGAGAAAAGCAAATAAGAATTGTATTTCTCTTTATTATATATTCACAATACAACCATTATAGAGTGATCAAGCTAGTCTTATAAGATCATTGCTGATAAATTCCATCCGCAATGGATGGGCAAATATGTATATACAGTAGTGTAATAATGTGTGTTTGTTTCTGATCTTCACTGCACATGCATGTAAATATGCTTGCATATGAGTATTTAGCTTGTATGCATATACACATATGTACATAAGAATTGGAACTAGGTAATCTATATAATGCTGACAGAATATGGAGACTCATTGAAACACAAAAGAGATGGAAATATAGAATAGAGTGATAATGAGAAAATGCTATCTTTGTCATTGTTTATTTCCTTTAATTTACAGAAAAGGAAAGAAAAGCACAAATAGGAGTGAGACAAAAAAGAATTTTAGTTTAGAGAAGATGAATGAATCATATCTTTGTTTATCCTGCTAATGCTCAAGAGCAGAAGTATCTTTTTCACTTTTATATATTTGAGTAGTGCATGGTTTAAACATCCTTGTTAGACAGCATGAGATAGATATGTGCCAAGGACAAGTAAGCAATACTGTTCTATACATGTAGCTATATTTAGTAGAGGGAAGAAACAGAAACAGGATTGATTTAGGGTGGTACCCAACTAGAGAAAAAAATTATGCAACCCAAAGACAAAGTACATGATAAAAAAAAAAGGAAGAGAGTAAAAACAATTTATTTTGCAGAGAACATTTTAGGGGATAAAAATATTTGCCAGAATCTATCTTACATATTTTATAAATCTACCATTTTCTCATGCTTAGAATATTGCTTGTACTTTTCACTTGAGAACTCTCTTCTGAATTCTTGCTTCAAGTAAAGTTTGATCTTCAAAAATTTAAACGTAATCTCCTAATTCTTGCTCTTTTATTGTACTCTTGCCATAATAGTATATTTTTCTCATATTCTCTAACACTCAGTAATCTCTTGCCTCTTGCATATTAGTGGCTTTATTGCCTTGTTTGAGGTGAAATGATTAAAACAAAATTAAAGGATGACATTAATCAGCCAAGATTGTGCATGGTACCATGCTCAGACCTCCTGGACATTTTTTTAATTCAGATTCCACAGAAAGTCATGGACCCCACAGCCTTCACTGATCATCTGATAACCAGAATGGCAAACTTGGCATACCTCCACCCATCTGAACTGAATCCCAAATTCATGTACATGCTAAAACTTTTAGACTCTTGTATACATGTTTTTGTATGCATCTCTTAAGTCATACACCTTACAGTCATCTTATAGAGTACTGTGACATGGTCTAGTCATCATATTAGATGATTAGATTGTCTATTGTGTTACTATTTTCCATTTGATCTACATGTATCAGGATTAGTTCTCTTATTTCTGCCTGACTTGAAATTACCAAGAACTATTTTTTCATCACTACTACTTATGAATTGACCCTTTTTAACTCTTTGCTTAGTTCATGCAGTGTTTCAGGTTCACAGATTTTGGGCAGGGAGGGATCTTTTAGCATTACAAAATTTAATTATCTACTTGTGACTCAGCTATAATTTATGTATATTTCAAAGAGTAAGAAATATGTTATGTTACAGTTTGGCTAGAAGCATGAAAATGAAGTAACCTGACTTGGTGTCCATCCACCAGAATATCATGCCTATGCCAGATTTTAATTTTCATAGATCACAGATTCAATGCACAAATAAGTGGATTTACCAAGATCTTAATTCACTTCTCTTTTCCTTATATTCTAATAAGTATTCAAATCTACTGCACAAACTATTGTCACATACAGGCCTTGGTTGGAATATGATCCACTAATCCTACTTTCTATGCCAATAAGCATTATGTTAGATGCACATTCAGGGTTAATTCACTTTCCCTCCTATAGTACCAGTGATATCAATCCTAACTCTATGATACTAACCCAGCTTGGAATTGCCTATGTTTATGCCTTCTCACTGGAAGAACTCTTCATGATCAAAATAAGAAAAAATCAAAGAACAATCCAATGGTGTAATTTTGGAGCCTTAAACTTAATGTTTGTATTCAGGTAGAAAAAATTTAGAGCACTCTTTCTTTTTTAATCAAAGGCTTCCAAGGTTACTGATGAGGTTGTCAGGGCCAAACATGAACTTAAGTGATTCGTTTTCAGTCATCTTATCCTTCAGTGTTGTTCTCAGTCCATTATCTTGATTTCATTTGCAGTAGTTAATGACTTCCCTTTTCCCTAAATGATTACTGGTTTTGAAATCTATACTTGATACATTAAATTTCCCTTTTCAGCAAAATTAAAAAGAAAAAGATTCCCACCTTAAAAAAACAAACAAGGAATACTTCTTGGTGAATGAATGTAGACAGATGACCCAAAGTCTAAAATTCACAAAAACAATATTACACTGAGGGTTATAACCAATTGTTGAAGCTTGGCATGTTACCTGCTGAACAAATTCCTCATAGGTATAATCAACCTACTAATGACTAAGTCTCCCTCCAATACAAAGAATTCTGACCATTTTGTTGAGTTTATCAGAAATGCACCCATTCATATCAACCAAATGGTGAGCATAGATGTTGCAAGCATAATCAACAAGATTCCCAATGATGCTTTGTTGATGATTCAAGACAAATTAGAATTGAAATCCACTCTTAGAAAACATATGCATTCCAATAGATAACCTTATGGAGATGTTGACAGTCTGTATGTAAACAGCATACTTCAATTTAGGCTTTGAAATATTTTAACAAGAAGAAAACTTAGCTTTGTAATTTTCATTATCTCCATATTACCTCTCAGAGAATCCACCAAGCCTTTCCAATTCCCATTGGCTTTGTAAGCTATATGAGGGTCATTCAAAAAGTTGTAAGTCTCACCCAGAAGGAGTTGGAGAAACAAGACAGTTTTTCAATAATTTTCAATATAGTCCCTCTTGACATCAATATCCAACAATGCTTAAGCATTGCAATTCCATCATGGAATAAAGTGGCATCCTGGTCTTCCAAAAGATGGAAATAAGTCTGGTGAGTAAGAGGGATGGGGTAGCAATTCAAAGCCACAGTTGGCTGTTTCAACTACTGCAACCTGAGCAGTGTGAATATTATCCTAGATGAAGATCATACATGCTCTCAGCTTCCATCTGTGTTTTGACTTGATTGCTTCCTTCAGTTGTCTTAATTCTGATCCATTAAATTTTTTTTTCCCTTTTCCAGACAGTCTATAATGATTATGCCTTCAGAATCCAAAATAAATGCTGCCTGCTTTAACTTCTTTAGGTGTGGAAAACCTAAGTGTTTCCACTGTTTGCTTTGAATCTTTGATTCAAGTTCAAAGTAATGATCATCTTCAGTTACTAATATGAAGTGAAAATTCTCAGTGTCAGCATAGAAGCAAGTCAGAAGTATCCTGGAAATGTTAACCCATTTCAGCTTCTGCTCTGCTGTCACTGTTCTTGGGACCAATCTCACAGACAACTTGCTCATCCCCAAGATCTCAGTTAAAACAGTATGGACCAAACCAGAAATAATGCCTATGGACTTAGCTATAAGCTGGACAGTAAGACATCTGTCATCCCAAAACCATAAAGTGGATGACATCAAATTGTTCATCAGTGGTTGGGGTTTTTGGATTGACCTGACTGAGAGTCATCTTCTGTGCTGTCCATTTCTTCACAGTTGTGAAGGGGAGTCCTCAACAAATGTCTGTACCATGTCCTCATGGATTTCCATGGGTGTCATACTTTTTCTTTTTCAAATAGCTTTTCTTCTTGGTTGAGACTTAGAACTTTCTGAATGACCCTTGTAATCATGGCCTTGACAGAATCCTTTGAAGATTTCTTGATGTAATTTTGTCACAGCATAATTGTGTTAATAATAATAAATAATACATTGATGCAGTCATAGGTCAACTGGAGTTGAGGATATAGAGTTAGTGTGAATTCCATGTTCTTGTCAATTTCTGTATATGTGCCACACTAGGACTATATACAATTTTCAATTCAGTTTTCCTTCTTCAAGACTGGTTGCAAACCACAGCTAGAGAACTCAATCTGCTATACTATTAAAGCTATAGAAAGGGGAAAAGAGATGGATTCATATCTTTCCCAAGGATATTTGCATGAAAGTGAATATAACAACAGATGGAATTTGAACTTGGCATGCTAATTTCTCATTCTGAGCTGTTAACCATCAACACATTTTATATGTTGGTGTTATTTTAATATCATATATAATATGTTCACTTAGGAAAGGAGATTATTCTGGATTGATATTTTATTTTGACAAAATACCTTATATTGATCACAATGAAATGCAATTCTTTGTTCATAGTCAAATTTTCTCAATTTAAAGTTTAAACAGTACAGATTTTATTGTTTGAATTTCTGGAATTAAGTGCTTACATTTAAACTAATGTCCTCATCTTTGTTGTTGTTATCACAAGATTTTGGCTGTCGGGCCTCCTAGCCTTTATTAGGTGCTTGTCAATCTGGGTAACCTTCAGAGAATTTTGAATTGAACACTTATTTAATCTCAGAGAGTAGATTGTTCTTAGTTGTCAATGTCTAAAGATGTCTTTTGCTTATTTGGTATTTTGCTCAGTTACTGCTCACTCTGTTTCCATTGAGTTTAAGTCTGTATCACCTGGTCCAGGGACAGAACTCACAATTACTTAAACTTTTATATTTTCCTGGTTTTCTTCATATTCTTATACTACTAATCTTTTGCTCTCAATCTAACAAAACATTTGTCAATATGTACACATAATTGTTTGAATAATATATATATTTATTTATATCTAATTAAAGAATATAAACAAGTCTTTTAGTTTTCATTTTTTTTAGTGTCCTTGTCTTATTAAAATAAAAGGAAATACATGTCTGGATGAATCCTTAAAAATGTACATATAGTCCACATATTTCAAACTATTATCAAAATGAGAAGAACCCAGAGGATGTTATTCATTTTTGAATTTTTAGATACTTCTAAACTCAGCATTATAAAATTTATCATTTGTGCATTGATGATAACAACACAAAATTCTTCAGTAGGAGATTATATATACACACAAACAGTACTCAGTTTAACTAAAAATGGTTGCACCCAAAAATTCTGATATTTGAGCATTTGGTCAGATTTTGGGAATTGGATCGAGCCAACAACTTTTCAGCACCCTCGCACACACACAAGGTATTTAGGCATCTATAATACCCCAAACAGGATTTAGTCAACAAATACATAAAGACTTTAATTTATTCTAATGGCTGTATACTGAGTAACAAAGATGTAATTTCTGTATTATTAAGTAAATGTTTAAGGCAGTAAAAAAGAAAAATTGATAATTAAATTCTGCATTTTGCAATTTTTTTACCTAAAATTTGTTTTAGCATTTTCATCATACCATTTATAAGCTGTATATTGAATATCAGGAAAAATACTTATTCCCATATTTCTCTATTAATTAAAATACTTTTTTATAACATTTCTTGTATGTGGTCTCACAGAAATTAAATTTTTTATTTACACACGGACTATTGCCGACATCTTTGTTGTTGCTATCACAACATTTTAACTGTTGTGTCCTCTGACCTTCATCAGGTACTTTTCAATCTGAGTAACCTTCAAACTTTTGAACTGAACCCTTTATTTAGTCTACAAGGGTAGACTATGCTCATTCTGCTGTCCATGTCTAAACATAGATTAAATAAAGGGTTCAGTTTGTAATTTCTTGAAGGTTACCTGATGAAAGCCTGAGGGTACAACAGTGCAAACATAACAACAACAAAGATGAAGACAATAGTTTGATTGTAAATAATGTAAATAAGAGCATATTTATAAATATTTTTTGGTTTTCAGAAAGAGCTTGTTTGTATGGATGATTTTTTTTGTTTTTTTTAATACAAGCAATACAAAAATAATTATGATATAATTTACACTCATTACCTTTTATAAGAGGAAGAGAACAAAGAGAGAAAATAAAAAATAATAAAATAAGTTGGTGTGCCTTGTTGTTGTTGTTATTGTCTTTTTTCAGTTTGAAGTTTGATAGGAAGACAGAGACTAAGTGAAAAAAAGAAGCTAATAAAAAGCAAATCTACTCACCATATAGCCATCATTATAGGCAGGAAGGTCGTACAAAGATTCTGGTACATTTTCTTGTTCAGCAGAATAACTGCCTGCTGTTCTACTGGATGGACCACGTGACAGGAAACCGCCATCACTGTTAAGTAATATACAAGCAATAATAACAATAAAATGCTACTAAATAATTTCTAAAAATGTTTATAATGGATATAGTACACACACACAGTTTACAAAAATACTCTTGCACAGAATTGAAAATAAAAGAATTAGCATGATTATAATGAGGAAAATATTTTAAAAAATGATATTATGAACCATAAAAGAAATATATAGTATTAGTAATGAAGAATAAAGAAAAATAATACAAGAATAATTCATATTTTAATACTTTCAATATGAATCCATATAAACAATGAAGTTCACATTTTCTTCTTCTATGTGCTGTGTCTGTTCAGGAATCATGGCTCTCCACAATTTCATACTCTTTATAGCTCTTAGTAAATTTTGTCTTTTTGCTGTCTCTTCTAAACTTGTTCTGCTATCCATTGACACAAGCTCATTTAGTAGGTTATTAGGCTGTTTTACTTTGCCTTCAGTATGACTAAGATTTTCCAGCCTCTTTTCTGATTATGTTCCCTAGGAATTTCATCTGCCACTTTCTGATGTTAAGAGTCCTTTTTGTCTCCATTTTCTCTAAAACTTTGCCATTGCTCACATATACAAGTATTCTGTAGAATCACATTTCTATCACCTCAAGTTTCTTCTTCATCTGTGCAGAAGGTCCAGCATCCACTGCTGTATAGAAGAACTTTCATGCAACAATAATCATTACAGATCAGTGATTGATCTAGAGAAGCATAATCTGTATTGCTTATCTGAAAGAAAACCTTAGAAGTTGAGATGCTTAACCAATTCAGAGTTGATTAGAGACTCTAGTACACTGCTAAAAAAAGATAGAATACTAATGGGGTAATAGAAGGATCAGATGGTTCAAACTGAATGAAGAGAGGAGGGGTAGAAGACTTATTTTTTATTTAACACACTATTACAGAGCCATCAGTAGCCATGAAAACCAAACTTGTTAGAGGTTATACACTGCCTCATTCTGTCAGCAAACAAAGACTTAGCCTCATTGAAGACACATTTACAATTATTATGAGTAGACACAAAAAGGCACCGGATTTGATCAGAATTATCAAGATTGTTACAGCCAGAAAAAGTGATTCCTGTAGGCTATATGATCACTGCCTTTTTTATAATTAAACAACAAAGGCAAAAAAAGAAACTTTTTTTTTTTTAAATTGGTGTATATAAAGTTGATTTACAATGTTTATCTGAATAGAAAAACACTCATGCTAAACAAATTACTAAGACAGGGATGGGAGGAGAAAGAAATTCTAACTGGACAGTATTTTCATTATCTTCTCCATCAAATGTTAACCTTTTGACCCTAATGAGATATCACAAGAAAGTATCTCTTAATAATGCGAGTTGTTCATTACATAATATTGTCTGGACATTGTTGCTCTACTACCCCAAAACTTTAAAAACATATCAGATGCTTACTGAACTCATTTTTTTTTTTTTTTTAATTTTTACTGTGAAAGTTATATCAAAAGGTTAATGTAACATTTTTAAATTTATGCTTATGAAAAAAATGCAAGTCATCCACTAGATTTAATTATGATGTATGCTATGAAATCTATATTTTTAATAAAAAATCATTATCAATTTGCGAAAAACTAAATTCTAATCGAATAATTACTGGCTCAATATTTTTTTTTAAACTTTTGCATATATTTAAGATACTTATAGATACAAAAGGTTACAAAACTTACTTGCTATTCAATCATCATGTTTATAAAGTAATGACAAACTAACTAGGTGTCACTTCAGTACAAGTTAGAATCCACCATGGCATAACATTAAAAAATAAGAAGAAAGAGTACTAGTTTGATGAACAATTATTGACAAAAATCATAATACAAAAGGAAAAACATTGTGGTGGACTTCACCACATTAATTTAACTTAGATTAGGAAAGCAATCTGAGGTGAAAAAAGGATAAGCCAAAGACATCATTACACATAAAATATGTATTTAACAAGATGTACAAACAAGGACGTGAAAGAAAGGCATGCATTGAGTAAAATAACAGTTGTCTCTCTTTAACTATTGTTTGTGTTCCAAAGTTCACTGAAAGAAAAAAAGTTTGTGATAGTTTCTGGTAATAAATGTTTTCAACAGTTTCACTGTGTAAGGAAAAGATTATGTGAGTGTAAGGAATATTCACCATGTGAGTGGTGGTGTGAGTGAGAAAATTGGCGCATGGTTTCAACTGTCATGGATTCGTTTGATAGCTGAAATCTCATTAATTATCTAAGAATATTTCTTGCTTATATAGGTGATCATCGGCTCTGAATCACTGCACAGGAAGAATTGTTCTTCACGTGCAGACAATCTGATTGGTTGACATTGACCAATCAGCAAGCAAGTTTTGGGGAGACTCAAGAAAGCTTCTGGGATCCATTTCTTCCAAAAGTGCACAAAATCGACTACATGAAAATAGAGCGATTATAAAATTGTCACATTGCTGTGATTTGTAAATTGTCTATTATAAAGTAGTGTTGAGTTATTATCCAATGAATGCTTGTTGTTGGATGATTTGTATTTGTGTAAGTATGTATGTATATGTGTGATGTAGATCATCACAACACTGTGTATGCAACTGTGCAACTTCATCATCAAAACAGGTTTTTCTTTTCAAAAACACTGACTGAACAAAGAATGGCTACATTGTAAATATGCTTAAAATTACATAGCCACAAATTTTCAAGTCACTTTTGTAATTCAGATTTAACAATAGTACAATAACTCAACTCAATGTAAATGAGGACCTTCTTGCTTATAAATAGGAATGGAGCACTAGTCATTAGGGATATCACAATATATTCTTTATCATACAGGATATTTTTAACGTTGATATCTTCATATTTTTTGACATTTATCAAATATTCTATATATCATACCATGGACTTATTGTAAATAATGAAGCTATCAAATAGTTGAATCCTAATGATATAAGTAATTGTTTAATTGAAAAAGTTTTTCAAATTTGACTTATTTTTACTACAGTTAAAATTTAAAAATATCATTAGGATAGTATGGAAATATAAATTTTCAATATTTTTAGTGTCATATACAATTATTATTTAACTTGAACCTGTAATGCTTTAAAAGAGAATATACCTCTTCTACTTCTTATGCTTTCCCCCTCCAAATACTAACATTATTCTTGGTTTCACAAAAAAATGATTTCTCTCAAGAAATGATGGATGTTACCAAAAAAAAAAAAAAAATTTCTAGTCTTAATTTTTGTCAAACACTGATCCAAGCAAAATTTCATAATTGTTTGAAATATCAAATTTGTGATGTGATTCTGTAATTTGTTGTTATTTTTGTTAGTTTTATTCAAACATTATTATTAAGCAACTATCATTTCAAACAAGGTCAAACAATGCCAAATTTAACTAACATACATTTTAAAATAAAGAACACAGAGATATTTATTTTAGTGATACTTTTAAATCACTGATTTGATAATTCACACCACCAGAAAATTGTACCTATATCAGAAATCAATTTTCTCATACATGTGACATTTCTATGGTTAAGACCAGAACTGGCTTAATGCATGCCCCCATCCCCGATGGGGAGGTGCGAGCATAAGGGCCCCATGCTAATCTTGTGTATATGTTAAGTGACTTGTGTTACAGAAGCTCCTTTTTAAGAAATACTAAAAATAGAAATTACTATGACAAGCCATGGCATATTGCAATTGGTGAAAATATATATGTCATAACAGAGAGATCCATTTCATTTGAGTTGGTTCTCAAATAAAAAAGAAAATAGAAGAATGTCCCCTTTTGACCTAGAAGACATCAGAAATTATGAGTACTTTCTTCAAAGAGGCCGCTAACCTATATAAATGGAAGGGATCCCAGTTCAGTTCACTTGCAGACAATTTCGCTATCATGGAAAAGATCAAAGAACTGACCCTGACTCCTGACAATCAGTCTTTCTTTGCACAATTCTAGCACAGACTTGCCGGTAAAACTCTCATTTCTATCTTTTAATATTTGTGATCAAGACTACTGTTGACTTTCTGTTAAAGACAATATTATTTTTTATTTTTTCTCTGGTTTGATTTAATTCTTAAATTTCCCCCTAGACTGAATTAATATTGTTTTGAAAGTTTAATTGTAATATAATTATATTTTTATTTTTTTTGTAAATAAATTATTTTCATTTTTATAAAACTCTAGTATTGATAGTTTTCTTTATTTTCCTTTTCTTTCACCTTCTCTCTCTCTCTCTTTCATTTTTTTTTTTTTTTTTTTCCTTCTTTAGGGGCTTGTCCTAAGCTTTGATGTTCATTTCAAAACAAAAACAATAATTCAGCTGTCTTAACTACAACAAATAATTTTCTCATTCAATGTCCATTTCACAACAACAACAAAGAAAGTAACTCATATTTCTCTTCAGATATTTCTTTTTGATAAAACAGAATTTGTATTTGTGTTTGTTTTTTTAAACAAACACAAATACAAATTCTGTTGAAGAATTTGTTTCTTCATCCAAATTGGATGAAGAATTTCACTTATTAAAATAATCAGAGTTATTGCAACTAGTTACATATTTTGATTTAAACATTAATGCAAATTTGATAAAAGGAGAAGTAACATTAGACCTACTGTAGTACTATTTATAGCAATGACATAATTATTGTATATATTTATATATTGTATATGAACCCAGGTATAGGGCTATGCATTGGTTTTAGTGATTGAACCTGAGATTCAATCAGAACACTTGTATGGTAAACATGTAGTGGTTATTTAAGATTATGAATTTATGATGCAGTACTAATTACCAGGTATTGATAGTTTATGGATATATGAATAGATAAGCTTCTTAATTGTGCAAGTTGAGAATAGTGTTGAATGTAGTCTTGTAGACCTATACATAGATGAGGCTAAGATCAGTGCCAGACACCCTAGTTATGCCACTAAGCTAGATCTAGGTCTTGTTTGTTAATTTTGTGAATCACCACACAGTAGAGAGTTTATAATATATAATGTGTATATATATATATATATATATATATATATATATATATATATATATATAGAGAGAGAGAGAGAGAGAGAGAGAGAGAGATATATATTTGCAGGTGAATAACCCTTTCAGCAGAAATGAACCATAATGTCTTGAGTGGAACACAGAAAAAGAAGAGAGCTGCAGAGGAGAAGGAGAAAATAGGAAAACTTCTAAAATTATGGCTCAACAGAACTGCAACAACAGCCACTCATATCATTCCTTCAGATATAACATCCACTCCTGCAATGTCGCCCACTAGTACTGTTCCATTAGATATAGCATACACATCTACATCCATTCCTGCTACTAATCATCCAGTTTCAGCAGACATACCATTATTGCCTGTTGCTGTTGCTGGTGATATTTTACAAAAGGAAATATCCAAATCTGTAACAGTAAAGGAGTTTGCAATCCAAGAGACAGATCTATGGAACATTGATGATATTAATACAATAGATTAATGGATTCGTAGTGGTTCCTCATCATGTCAGAATCATGATAGCAACCTTTCAAACTCACACAAAGCTGAAGTAGAGAATATGAAAGCAAGATATTTATCAAACAATGTGTTCAAATGTGGACTGTAGAATGGTGAGTGTGTAAAATGCGAATGGCTACTTTATTCACCATCCCAGGAATTGTTTGCACTGCCCTTGTATGTCGCCTAATTGGCTAAGAAATAATCTCCCTTTGCCACATCAGGTTCAATGACAGGAAGCACAGCAATGTTATTGTAGATCTTGAAAATGAAGAACATCAAAAGTGCATGACAGCATATTTGATAAGACATAAAGAAACTGGAAGTCTAGATTGAACAACATCGCTTAGAACATGAATATTGATATAAAGTGTTGTTGACACATGTTGGTTCTGTAATTTGCTTTCTTACCCCCAGAGGTGCACCATTTCATGGAGAAAATCAGACTATTGGGTTAGTAAAAAATGGCAACTATTTAGGTATACTAGATCTGCTGAGTGAATTTGACCCTTTATTGGAAGAACACCTCAAAATGCACATAAATCCTGGAAAAGGGAATCCGTCATATTTATCTGCAAATATTTATGAGGAATTTATTGAATTAATGGGACAACAGGATCTTTGTACTATTCTTGAAGAAGAGTCAAAGTGTTATTCAATAAGTGTAGATTCCAATCCAGACATCTCACACACAGATCAACTGACATTTACTGTCTGATACATTAAAGGCTGTGAGCCTGTGGAACGTTTCCTTATATTCATCTCCATTTTTTCTCATGGAGTAAAGGATCTAACAGACACTGTTGTGGATTTTCTTAATGCGAACAAAATTTCATTATCAAACTGCCATGGTCAGTCATACCTCAAATATGACTGGATTTTATACTGGTTTGCATGCACAGATTTATCAACTCAGTGAGTTTACCATCTATGTCCCCTGTACTGGACACAGCCTGAACTTGATGAGGGTAAAATCAGAAGATTGTTGTCTACAGACTGTAAAATTTCTTTGACTTTGTTCAGCATCTGTATTCATTTTTTGCTGGTTCTACTCCTCATTGGAATGTATTGCCATCATATCTAGGAAAAGATTTTGTGGTCAAGCATCTGTCTGATACATGATGGTCAGCCCATTTTGATGCTGTTCATGCTCTGTATGGGGGTTTTGAGAAAATAAAACATGCACTGGATTCTCTATCAGCTGATAATGAACAGCAAATTAATAGAAGGTAAGAGGCAGAAGGATTGAGGTAAAAAAATGGAAAACCTAGAAACAATCTTTCTCACAAATCTTTGGAATGACATGCTAGAAAGAATGAAGAAAACAAGCAAGTTCCTGCAATCAAAGGGTGTGAACATCTTTGTTGCCACGAATCTTCTTGAGTCTATGAAAACCTATCTTCAGGAAAGAAGAGACAAATTTAATGAATATGAATTCAAAACCAGAAGTGTGTGTCCAGATACAGATTACAGTGATGAGAAAAAATGGGAATGAAAACGAAGTGTGCGTCTTAATATATATGATGGATCAGCAGAAAAGGTACTTCTCAGTAAAACCAAAAAATTCAAGATGGTAACTTTCCTCCCTATTCTGAATCTTTGAATTGACAAAATGTGCAAAGGCTTATTCATAGATTGAAAATCTGTTTTCTTTCTTCAGTGAATTGAAAAGTATTGATTCTGATGCACTAAAGAAAAAGTGTGAACAATTGACTAATATGTATCACAAAGACCTGAATTATGATGAACTTTTAAATGAATGGGAACATCTCAAGCACTACATGGCTCTTGATGAAAATTCTGAGACTCTCCCTGCACTGTGCAGAAAATAATTTTGGATGATTTGAAATCTGTATTCCTGAATGTTTAAATTGCACTCAGAGTGTTCATGTGCATGATGGTGACCATCTGTACAGGAGAACATTCTTTGTCAAGATTGAAACTTATAAAAAATCTGCTTTGTAGCACAATGGAGCAGCATTGTTTGGCTTTCACTCCTCGTGTACATGAAAAATGACATCTTATTCCTAAAGACCACAGATTCAAACAAATAAAGCAATTCTCTGAAAAGAAATGCCGCAAATGCTTGTTATAATAAGAAGTTCCTAGTAATTTCATACTGTGTCATCTAATCTGTGTGGCTTACTGTATATTATTGTATTTTTCAAGCCTTGTGTATTGTTCAAATGTTTATCATATTGATTAGATGCTGCTGTACAGCATGTTTTTTAATGTCTTAACACGAGTTTTTTAAAGTGTCAATAAAATAAATATATGTTTAATATTATTGACCATTGACATTATGTTCCTATGAGTGGTTGTTGTAGGGGACCCAGCACACTGGTTTGCCCAGGGAGCTGATAGTGCTTTTAAGACAGTCCTGGTTAAGATAACAAGATGCACAATTAAATATCTGATAGTTACTATATGAAACAGATTTGCACAAAAGTAAATATTTAATTTTCAAATAATTTTGGTTAAGGTGTTAGCAACAGTAATTTCCATGAATTTGGTAATTAAAACAAATGTCAGTCCTTAACGTCTGTGTTATAAACTAACTAGTGTTTAGTGCTATTTCCAAACCAGTATAGACATAGAATACAACAAGTTCTAGGAAATATTTTTATTATATTGTGTGTTGGTGGGGTGGTGTTCTGCTTCACCTGTAACATACAGATCTGGGTAACGTTTAGGGAATTTTGAACTTGATCCTTTATTCAATTTACTGATTTGGATTGTTCCCACTGTACATGTCTAGTGATATCTTGTCTTGGCTAATTGTTCAATTATTGCTAGTCCTATTTCTGCTGAATCTGGGCATATCTGTACCACCAAATCCACAAATTGACCTCTATGACTATTCCACTAAATTCACTAATACATTAATCCTCTAGGCCATTGTCCTGTAGAAAAATCCTGAAACTAGAACTTGGGGCCTTAAACCTAATGTTCTTGCTTTTTCTGTTGCTGCTGAATCCTTGTCGTCAAGATTAGCTCTCTCTACTGCAGCTTCTCTTTCTTTTGTACATTATTCAGATTCAGTGGAAACAGAACTAACAATAACTTGAACAGTACTAAAAAAATAATTAACCAAAGACAAGATATACCTAGACATGAACAGTGAAATAAGAATAATATATCCATGTAAAGAGAAAAAGGATTCAGTTCAAAATCCCCTGAATGTTATCTGGATTGACTGACACTTGAAGAAAGCCAGAAGGCACAATGGCTGAAATATTACAATACTATCAATGAAGATGAGAACATGTTTACCTCTACATGTGGCTGTTCAATAGTTTCTGATTTTACAATCTCCTATAAATTGACTATTTCTAATAATTAATCCATTCACCACAATAATAGATAATTTAAACAACAACCTTTGGTGTCTGTCCTGTAAAAAAAGAAAGGACAAAAAAAAAAGTGAAGGAGCACAATGAATCAAGTAAGTATTTCTCTTTTAACCACTCCAAATCCCTACATACACTCTCAAAATAGAAAAAGACCACATACTAGTTTCTGTTAAAATTCCTGAATTTATGCAAACAACTTTGAATGGCCAATTTGCTTTGCATAATATTACCAGGTTTGAAACTAAATTGTACCATGGGCTATCTTGTCTACCTCCAGATACTATCTAAATTACAATCTTCAACATTCTCTTCAAAAAAGTACAAAGAGGCAGTAATTCAGATGCACAAGAGAACAAAGCCAGAAATGTCTGCTAATCTTTACAACCTTATATCACCCACCAAACAAATGGAATAATAAACAGCCAGCATAGAAGACAAAAACACTTATAATGGCTAGAAAACAAAACTGGATAAACTCCCTACCAATAGTTCTTCTTGGAATGAGAAATGTACCTAATGAAGACAATATTTCACCTGCCATCACTGTCACTGGAACCCAATTATTACTCCCAAAACCACTAACAGAACATAATTCTATTGTTACCAAAGAAAGCATTAAGCAATTTTCTGAAGAGATGACTAATCTGAACCTATCACTCATTTCTGAAGGACAGTTACACTCAGCTAAGCAATCTTTCATACAACAAAACCTTTATACTTCAACCCATGTCTGGTTAAGAATAGAGTCAGGAAACCTCTTGAAGCTCCTTACTCTGGACCATATAAAGTAATTACCAGACATGAAAAATACTTTGTTATAGAAAATTCCTCAGGAAACCACCACAGTCTCTATTGAGAGATTAAAATTAGTGACACTACAAAACCACAGCAAGAAATATCTTATACAATCACCCACTGAACAACCTAAAAATAGCCTGCTGAACACTCAAAACAACCACCTCAACAAAAACAGTCATTATCAAAAACCACAACTACAAGTTTCAGGAGTAGAGTTAATTTCTCCAAAAACAAGCTATTTCTCCTTTAAATAGGCATCCATCACTACAGATTAGCTCTGCTAATTTGGTGGGGATGTGATGCAGGGATATTATTATTGTTAATAAATAAAAATATAAAATAATAATAATAATAATGAATATCATAAATATACTAAAACAAATAACATTAAAACTCTGATAAAAATAAATGAAATAAAACTAAAAATAATAAATGTTCTCCCAGAATGCAACAGAAACTGCCTGAAAATGAACTTCATGCCAAAATTGCTGAACTCATTCTCTTTGCTATCAAACATTGGAGGGTCAAGATGTCCATCTCCTCTCCTCAGCACATTGCTTGTTATAATATGAAGTGACTTTCTTCCTTTCATGCAACCTTAAAACACATGTAACTAAAATACACACACCAATAAACAAAATAAATAAAATTGTATGAATTTAATTTATAATTTAACAGTGTTATTTCTTTGTATGTTTTTATCTCTGTGAACACGAGAGGCTATCCTGCTGGTATGATGTGAGTGACCCCAAAAACAAAAGAATTTGCAAAGAAATATAATTGTTTACATCATTTTACTATTGAAAAAAATGCATAAAGGTTGTTTGATGAATTTACAAAACATTAAGAATAAATGATACTTAATAAATACATTACAAATATAGCTCTGTGTTAATTTTGACTTTGTCATTAATAAGGTGCTATAAACTTACATTGATTAAATTTCTGAATATTGCTTTTAATCCATCAGATTAAGTGATACTAATTGATTTCAGATTCTAGAATCTCATTTAGTAAATGCTTATGAAATTAAATTTAGAATTTCTTTAACTAAATTATTAGTTAAAGAAATTCTAAATTTAATTTCATAAGCATTTCTTTATTAGTTAAAAAAATTCTATATTCTAAGTTTATAGCACTGTTATTCACTGAATTTTTACTTTATTTTATTTCATCTACATCTCTTTATATTTATTTATGTAGCATTTGTTTTGTTCCTTTATTAACTGTCTAAGCTTTTCAATGTGGAATCATACAATATTTTTAGTCTGCTGCCTAAAAATCCAACATATGAAGCACTATCCAAAAGATTGGGTAATTTGAACATTATATGTGAACTAAATTTACTGGTTTTCTTTCTGAAATTGCTGTATATATGTCCAAGGGATACTTGGTAATACATGCAGCCAAAAGCCATTATAATAATAAGGTCTTGGGAACATGTCACTCAGGTAGTACCTCCACTTTATTCTAATGAGAAAGAATCTAAGGTACACTCTAATGTCTGTGGAAAAAGAGGGTACCAATATGTAAGAGCATGTGGGGCTTCCACATTTAATTTACCTTCTATCATATTTGCTATCATGGATGGTAGAAACTAAGTATTATTGGAAGGAATTTTTTTATTTCATGATAAGATTTCCACAAACTTTTGGATAAAATTAGTAGTTAAACTTATTACTATTATTTCTTGAGAGAGAAAGAGAAAGAGAAAAAAATATAAATATATAAAATAAGAAAAAACTTACTCATCTGACTTTTCAGAGCGATTACTATCTGTCCAAGTCATTCGAGATTTGTAATCACAAGGTAATGTTGATCTCAGTGATCCATCACAGCGATTGAATGATTGGTAAGAGTTTGAAGATCCAGCTGCAAATGTATGTGATTTAGGGAGATTCCGGCATCCATCAATAATATTCCGTTCCTCAGATATTGCACCTCGAGTTACACCACCAACTGTTCGTCGAGCATATCGTTTACTTGGTGACCTGAGAGAGAGAAAAATTCAAGAAGTTTTTGTTTTTTTTTATTTAAAAAAAAATTGCTGATTATTGTAGAAGACATGGAATAAATGAAAACTTTCACTGGCATTTGGAGAATTTGTTATTTTATAAAAGTATTTCTATATCAATTTCTTTATATGAACTTAATAATTGTGAATAAAGATGAATGAATTCCAACAAAGGTGCAAAATTTATAATTATTGTCATTATATTTGATTTGTAACATACAAATTCATTGATGAAAAATAACAAAGGATAAAATATTCATAGATATTTTTAACAAATATTTTTTTAAATATTCAAGAAATCTAAGAAATTATAATATGAACAGATCACATTCACTCCCATGTTCATAGAAAAATAAAAATACCACAAAATGTTTCATTGTTCATCAGAACATCATTTGTGATTTAATCAAGCAATGTTGTTGTCTCAGAGTTGCTCATGACTTACCTAATGTATAACAATTTTAAAGTTTGTCAAGAACCATTTCATCTCAACATCATTTTAACATGTAACAAAATTGAGAACCCACAATAAACTATAAAATGCTTAATACAAATAGGACTAAAATATAAATCAATAATTATATTTTTATAGAGAATGTACAAGTATTATTGTACATAAATCAATTACCAATTTAATAAAATTAATGAAAATGGCAAAATTTTATTTCAAATTTGTTAGAAATTTCTTGAGTGCATTTAAAATTGTTTTTTTTTCTGAAAAATATCTTAGCTTATCTTCATTACACAAAATTCTATCTATAAAAAAATAAAACTCAAACAAGTCCAAGCAGAGAAAATTTCTCATTAACAAAAATACACAAGCCAAATATCAGTCAATGATATTGCTATTTGCCAAAGGCAATAAAAACTTGTATTAGTTTTTACATATTCAATAGTAACTTGTATAATAAAATATTTATATTAGTAATCAGAAATTAAAAAATTATTAGAGGTTGTGTAATGCTGCCATTTTTGTTTGAAGCTTGATATGTTTACCATAAAAAACAAATTTAAATTTATATTTTTTAATTGTTATATTTTCTCATGTTGAGGCAACACTGACATCAAGGATGCACTCCAATTTTGACTTTCAAAATGTTTAAAAAGTAAAACAAAATTAATTAAGAAAAGTCCATGAATAAAATAGCCTATGGCCAGTAGGATGCAGTATTTCATGAAAAATAGAAAATACAGAATATATCATTTGTAGATTCTACAGTTCAAATTTTATTCCATTAATTTTTATATTTCTTTTAATACAAAAAGGCTTTCAACTCATTATTTATGAAACTTAACCATAATGTTACTGAAGATGCAATAATTACATAGAGAAAATGTGATAAATGAACAGTAATATTTTGGTTTCAAAGATTTTCTAGTGAAAAGTTCAGTTAAAAAAAGAAGAGGTAATCTAAATCCAGCAATCAAATGATAAGGATTTGAATGTGATGATGGAAAAATATTTTAAAAATTCAATAAGTTCATAGCAAACTTTTATGTACAAACTGAAACCATTTCAAGACCGATTCCACTTGGATAGTTCAATAAAAAATACAAAAAAAATTTTAAGCTGTATAGAGATCTCTGTATTAATCAGTGTGAAATTGGTCCCTTTTTCATATCACTTATGATAAAAACTTCAATGAAATTATAAAATTATTTTGCATAATAACTACAAAATATCTAAATGCAGTTATGAAGTTAAAACATTAATCAAAACTACAATGGATGGTTATGGTGAGCATTCAGTAGAATAGGAGTAATCTGATACATCATAATTTTCTTTAAAGTTGACAAATACATAAATATTTGTTTGAAATCATTATTTCAAAATACAAATAGCATTTGGCTTATGAATAGAAAGAGTGTTAATTTACATTTGATATTATGTTGTAAAAATGACATTATTAAAACTGATTTGGCGGCATGTTTACTGAACTTTGCCTAGTGGTCTAGATACTTGAAAAAAGAACCTATAGAAGAGAGGTCAGTTAACTGACCTCTCTTCTATAGGTTAATTTTTTTTCAAATATGTAGACCACTTTTTTAAAGAATTTCTCTGATCAAAATCAAATTGAAGAAGCTGTCAGTAGTTCTTTGAATAAATAATTCTTTAGAAAGAAAATTGACAACTTACTGCCTCAGTGGAATATACTTATAGAATTCAAGGGGAAACATTTTGATGAAATAATTATTTTCTATGAAGATTTTAGTTTATTTTTTTGTTTAAATAAATTGGAAATTTCTAATTGAATTAACATGATATCATGGAAGGAATAAACACAAAATATCTTGCAAATACAAAAAAAATTTTTTAGACTTTATGGATAAATAAAAATTACATTTAAAAAAACATTACAGTGATTTCAAAATTTAATTGTAAGAGAAAACTTCACACTAATCTTTAAAAATTATGTTTGTTTCAGAATAAAAAATAATGATCAAAGTATATTTATTTACAATACAACCAATATTTAATTTACAAATTATTCCTAATTTAATCAAAATTTAATGTGAAGGTCAATGACATTCTTCATGGCATTTCTAAAAATTATCAGGTAGGATTAAATGTTATCTACACTTAGATAAACAGAATTAATTTTCCCTAATTTGAAAAAATTTGCTAAAATGTTCAAAATTTTAATGTTATTTAAAAAATGAAAAATAACTAAACTTTTACTATGTACTTTTTATGTATATCACCAAAATATTTTTAGAAATATAGGAAAAATATTTATAGATAAAAAGGAATGTTTAATAAGCAATAGAAAAATAAAGTAAATATTATGCAGAATATTAAATGAACTAAAATCAGTTCTGTATTACAGAAAAAAATTAGCTAAAGTATTTTCTTCCAGTATAATTTAAAAATTGGCTAAAAATAAGGAGTTAACCTTTTCTAAATAAGTGTGTTAAAATATTTGACTCTCACCCTTTATTTGCATTATTCAAATTGTTAGCAACAACATCATAAAATGAAAATAAAAACAAACAAAGATAATTTTCTAATCAATAAAAACAAAAATAAAGAAACAGAATTTGGACCATTCTGTGCTAAGAAAAAAAAAAAAGAAAACAAAAGAGTATTCTCATTGTGCATCCAAAAATATCATTCTCTAAACTGGTGAGTAGATATAATAGTTTTGAAAATGTATAATCAGTGCTAGGTAGTTGGTCTACAAAAATATCTGTGTCCTCCAAAGTTAAATTAGCACATGATTAATTAGAATCAGAAACAAAATGATAGTTTAAAAATTCTGCTCCAATCAGATATGATAAATATCACACCAACCCCACTCTGTTTAATGTTAAACCTGACAATAATACTTGTCAAAATTATATAATGTAATGTTTATTACTACTGAAAAAGCTGTCATATCATTTTATGTAAATGTAGAAAATTAATAGTAGACTTCATACTAAAGTAGCCTCATATGTTATGAATAGAGATTATAATCTCTATTCATCAGATAATTATAAATAATGATTCTTCTTTTGGAAAGTATTTTTTTTTTTTGTTAATTAATAATGTTTATTCTCTGACCTTTTTCAGGTGAGATGCATACTATTGTTGGCCTATTCTGCTTATAATCTGGTCTTTAATTCATGTTTTATTTTTTTCTTATCCTCTTGTTGATAAAGTGAGTTTCAATGCTAGGTTGATTATTTTGTAATTTAATGTCTGTCACCTTGACAGAAAACTCATTCTACTGACACAAATTTTTGTCTATGAGTTTTCTTTAGTTTTCCTTCATTAGCAAAGATGTCAATACAAGTTGTATTGTTTTGGATTATGCCTCATTGTTAGGTTTTCCCTTCAAATTTTGGGTTTTTGTTATTTTCAAAATTATTGGTTTTCATCAGGTACTGGATTTACTGATGGAACTTTTTTTAATACAATTACATCTATGCAATTTTTTTTTATTTTTTCGATTTACAAATGCAGTTTTTTTTATCAATTATACCATCTTCATTTAAGATAATTTCATGTGATCTGTAATGCCCACTGGTGCAGCTGATCTCTGGAGCCATAACTTTTTAATGCTCTTCAAGTTTATGTGTGTTTGGTTTCACCATTGTATTTTCGTATATGGCATAAATGTAGATAAACAAGAAATTTGTCTACATACTGATATTGACAGAATTGAAACAACAAATAAATAAATGAATTAAACTTGATAATGTATATTAAAAACTGCTAGAACAACAGGCCCAGAATGTAGACAACAGATTCCACACTAAATAAAATATTTCTTTTCTGAAGGCTGAAGAATAGACTGACCAGCATGTTGATGGGGAAATATTGAGTATTAACAAATTTTTCATATGTCAGACAAGAATTCAATATAAAAAAACCATTTGGGAAAAAACGCAGTGGTTAACGTTTATCTTATGATCCATTTGCGTTTAAAAAGGGAAAGAATAAATGCTGACAAGAAAACTTAAAACTTAAATGTTTTGATTTGTCTAAGTTGCTTCCCTTGCTGAGTTAAGACTAAGGGAAGTAATTCATATTTGGTCGTCGTCAAATTAGACATTTTTATCAATGTATTTTCGTGTTTACATCTCATAACTTAATCAGGGGGTAGGTATCATAATTCTAGCCTGTGTATTTGTTAATAACAAGGTATTAAAAATATTTAAAACATAATCATATAAATTTATCTAAAACATAATTAGGAATATTAAAATATTAAAATTTTAAAAGTCATGTACATAAATTTACTATTTCTTGAAAAACATTCAGTAAAATGAAATTACTCAAGTTTACTTTTTACAGTAAAATTTGAAAAACTAACAAATTTACTAATAAGTTATTCCCCTTGACTTTTAGCTAACCGTAACAGTCGAAAATATGTAAGATGTTCACAAATTTTGCATCACGAATTATCTCACTGTGTTGCATCACTAATTGTCTCACTCTGTACCCCATATTTGTGGTTTTGTGCCAAAAATAAATTATGCTTAATAAATAAAAACTATACTAAAACGTAATTCTACATGCAAAAAATGAATAAAAAGGAGTGATTAAGGGCAGCAATAAATATTGTTAGTTAATATTAATCAGTGATATTCTCTCTGCATGCTAATACTACATAAATCCTTCTGCATTATGATATTTTCTAACATTCATTCAATATTTAAATATGACTAATTAAAATAATATAAATAATGGTCAACTTGCAAGCAGAACTTACTGGTGAATACTTTCAGCTGTTTTTGACTTTTGAATGCAAAAAAATCCTTTGTCATATCTTGAGAAAATAAAGAAAAGAAAACAATGCAGAAAAACATTTTTTGTTTTCATTAATAAGCTCCCAAAGTAATTTGTTTAAAAAAATGTCATGAATTTAAACCAGCAGTTTATTTTTTTAACAAATTTTCTGAAATATCTTAAATTACTTCATTTTATAACTGCTGTAAGTTCATGAAAAAAAAAACATGTAAAATACTAGATATCAATTTGCAATTTTACAGATGAAAAATTGAAGCTATTTAGAAACAGTCAAATATTTTGACATCTTAAGTGAGATCCATAATTTTCCTTAATAGAAGAGCCTCTAAGTAAAAATCCTAACAATGAATTGCAATGAATATCAGTTATGAAATAATATATGAAATTAGTTCTGAAAATTTTATATCTAAATTTATTTTTTTTAATGAGTCACCAGAAAATTATATAGTTGACAAATTTTATGTTTATAAAAATAATTCACAAATATTAGTTGCTAGACTTTTTTGTACTTTTTTCATATTAAAAAATGCAGGTGCCTGTGAGAATTTGATGCAAGTGATCTATATAAAATTATTTTCATCTTACAAAGCTTAACCACAGTAAAAATTTACTTTTAGTTTAAAGTGAGGATCAAACTTATTACAGTTGTGAAGTGGTCTGTAAGTCTGTTAATTATCACATTATAAGTACTTAGTATATTAAAATTTTAAAATATTGTACCCATACAATACATATGAATTACTTTTACAAAATTTTAATAAAGTTTCACATGATATTCTAAATACGTCATGAATGTCACAATCTTTAGCACTAAAATATACAGAACTTAACATTTCTAAATAAGATGTTTTAGTTAAACTATTGGCCATAATATTGTTAATTCAAATAATTAGAAAGGGATATAAATATTATAATTAATATACATAAACTTGTTTGCATTTTATTTGTTTAGAATTCCAGCACTTTCTGTCAGTACTATATCTAATTTATTCTCTCATGATTATTTGAATTTGTTCATGCAGAAAAAAATGATCCAATGTTTGTAGAATATTTGTGTTAGCACATAGCTTGGCACATTTCGATGATGAAATATTGTAAAACTTTTCAATTTTAATTTTGTATAAAACAATTTTTTTTAAATTCAATTTCATGTTTCTGAAATAATTCTAGAATAATTGAAGAAAGTCCACAATTCCAGTCCCCTGATTGTTTGTTGTTCCTTCTGTAGGTTTGATTGAGAAATTCCTGCTGGTTTCATTTTTCCTGAAAAATGTTCAGGCAGAAAAGAAATCACTTGTTGAAAATACAATTTACAATCAAACTGAATACATACTTCATCCTTGTTAATAAAAAAAATATATTATAGAATAAGCTAGTGTTTATTCAAACACTCACACTTTATTTTCAATAGAAATTACAGTTGCTAATTTTCTGGTGTCATGATCAGTAAAAGAATCCATCTTGAAAAACAGATAATTCTAACTGAATTAGATTTTTAAAAATATCTGGGAAATACATTTTATCATAATTCTGTAAACAACTGGCTTGTTAATGAATATTTACATGTGAACAAATGATGTGAGGTGTTACCCAAATGAACAGAACATGTGAACTGAATTTAGCATGAACTTATGCTGCTACTTTTATGAGATAGAACCATTAAGAGCCAGTGTACAAACTACAGATAAGTAACTACTTTGAAGAGAATAATGAAAACTAAGTGTAAGTAATATTTTTTCACAGTTAAATTCCTCAAACTTTTAGGCAGCACCTCATACATAAATGTGATAATAAAAAAATTAAATAGGTCAATGAAACTAATGTTGGATTGTCTATCGTTAAAATTTGTTTAGATACTCATTGTGTAAAATACATATTTGAAAGCAATTAGGAAATATGTAAACAGACACATGCACACCCATTCACATGCAAGCCCATTCATAAGTAAAAAACTGATATATACATACACAAGTGAGGGCACACACACACAGACATATACATATATACATATAATGGGGAAAATAAGTATTCAACCCATGTCCTAAAAACCAGCTGACTGCATTGTTTACTTATACATATAGTATTTACCTCAAATTATGCTACATATAGCTTTCATTTTTACAATATGAGAAAATATTTTAACAAATACATTTATATAAAATATTAAAAGATATATTTTAAAAAGATAGTGCCAGAAAACATTTCATACCCATTCATAAAATGAGTAACCCTACATTATATGATTGATTCTAAACAGCTGAAGTTTATTCTAGAATGTACTAAATAGTAGTGAACATTATTGGGATGATTGTACAATGTATCAGTTGAGCGGTAACCATAATCACAGTAAAATCATAATGCTGAAAATGAAGGAACATTCTAGACATTGGAGATACAGTAGTCAGTCTTTATCATAATGGTAATGGTTATAGAATCATCATTAAAGAGCCACAAGCAGGATTGTAAGAATAGTAAAGAAGCGGTCAAGGATTACTTGCCTACAATTGGTAGATGATCTCTGAACATCAGGGACAACAGTTATATTTCAAGCTGTCAGCAATACACTGCTCCAACATGGCTAGCAATAACTTTTGTATAGCACAAAAAATACTACTAATGAAGAAATAACATGTGGAGATATTTCTGAAATTTGTGAAGGAGCTAGATACTTCTAAATGATATTCTTTGGTTTGATTAGTTATTTAGTCTCAATTCATATAATCAAATTGGAAGGAAGAATGAACAATTCAAACCAGCAAACATGGTCCAACCTGTGAAGTATGATGGTAACAATGTAATGGTATGGGATTGTTTTTCATTATATAATTGAAGGAAAAATGAACAGAGCTATATAACAAGATATATTGGAAAAAACTATATTTCACTCAAGATTTTCAAAATGAAGCATAATTGAGTGTTTCAGCAGAAGAACAATCCAAAATACACTGCCAATGCAACCAAACAATGGTTTGAAAATAAGAAAATCAGTGTAATAAAATGACCCAGTCATTCCCGTGAACTGAAGCTGATTGAAAATTTATGTCCATACTCAATTTGTACAAACTGAAGACGACATGCAATAAAGAATGGTTCAAAATACCAGCAGAAAAGTATTCAAAGCTAACAGCAACTGAGTGACTGGAATCTATCTTTGTAAACAAACATTATTTCCTAAAGTATTGGGCTCTGTTTGATTTGTATGCTTTATGTAGAGTACTGAAGACTTTTTTACACCATCTTTTTGGTTGCATCTCTTCTACTTTTTTTTATAAATGTATATGTTGAGATTTTGCCCATATTTACTGTTCTAAAGATGAAACCTATATGAAGTGCAATTTTTACTTAAATATTTTCTATACAGGTAGGTAAATAATTTAATAAACTAGTTTATGTAGCATGTATTATTGAATATTTTATTTCCTTCCACTATAGCTGTACTAACAGGGTCTACAAGATTTTTATTATTAATCAAACCAAATTAGAGTTATAAAATTACCTCAATAAAATTGATGAAATTAATGAAATGAACAATCTTAATAACCTTTGTATTGGAAATTAAATATAGCAGCTTCATAAGGCCATTCAGAACAGATTTTGATTTTTACAAAATCTTTTAACAAATTATTATTTTAATTTTTCTAATCATAGATTTCATTTTTGGTCAAATTACAAATGCCTACATTCATTTGGTGATACTCATAAACTGAGATCAAACCATAAATATTCTCAATTCATGTTCACACTTATTTATTCACTTTGGAACAATGTATTAATCTAATAATTCAGTAGATTTTATTCAAACATAAGGGAATTTGTTTAAAGTCAATCATAAACTGTTATTCATTTTCAATGATTATTTTACGATATGTACTAACTGAAAATGGAGGTGAGTAGTACTAAAAAGAGAACAAGCTGAGATATCCCAAATATACTTAGTCGAATAATTTACCCCTTAAGATTAAATAATGGGTTCAGTTTGAAATTTTTCTGAAGGTTGCCTGGATCAAGAAACACTTGATAAAGGCTGCAGGGCACAACAGCTGAAATATTGTGATAATAACAACAAAGATGAGGACAATAGCTCACATGTAAATGTTTTAAATTTGTAAACATGAAATACTCGATTATTTCATTTTTATGAATCAGTCAGAACGGCAACAGTAAATTAAGAAAAGTGATCTTTCTCACTTGTGCTTTAAAAAGTAAGGATTAGGTGATAAATTTTGGAAACTAATGTTTCATAGT
Source organism: Acanthosepion lycidas (assembly GCA_963932145.1). Lineage (NCBI taxonomy): Eukaryota > Metazoa > Mollusca > Cephalopoda > Sepiida > Sepiidae > Acanthosepion > Acanthosepion lycidas. Next base: position 74,273,322 of record OZ010585.1, on the reverse strand, counting down.
GAAGAGAATCAGATAAACTGAAAAGCAAGTACAATGCATGATAACATGACCTATATTCCGAGTTAATAATATTGGAAAATAAAATCTGAGTGAAAACAATTATTGAATAAATGTTAGACTGCCTTTGGATAAGACTCATTCAGTCTTCAAATGTTTACAATACCAAATTGCACAAAAAATTGAACAAAATAATGATTTTTAAAGATTTAAAAATTACATCCAAACCATACTTGATTTTAAAAAGAATCCTATGTATATCTAATGTGATCTTAAATATAATGCAAGTTAAATGTAGGCAAAAAGTTTTATTTTTTCATACATCAAAATTATAACTTGTGAAAAAAGTATGATCGCAAATTAAAAAAAGAAAACTACTTTTCTTATTTTTAATCATTTCATTTTTTTTATAGTTTCTCTTGTTTGACTTATTTTCATCTGAGTGTGGCTCTCTGGTTTTAGAATTCAGATGTATAGAGATTACTGCAGATAGAATATGCCAAGATTAGACCTGCATGAAAAGTATGAAACAGTTTATGTCATATTATTATTATTTACTTTGTATTTAAAATGCTGGAATTGGATATCCGACCATTCAAGAGAATTAAAGATTTCTGCCATAAAAATGTATTCCCTGGGGTTGCTGCTCATGTCAAATCACTCTAGCCAAAGAAAAGCGAATTGTATATACAAGTTATGGAAGGGGCTACATAATAAAAAAATAAACAAAACTGTCAAAATTTTAGTCATGCATTGTTCAAACCTCACCCTAATTTTAGATGATTGCTCACATTGTAAATAAAATATTGTATACTTTGCCTATTCTGAGATTATATACAAAACTGAAGAGTAAATATTAGTTCTGGAATAAATTTAGAAAATAAATTATGAATTTTTTAATTTAAGTAAGTACTTGGAGCAAGTGTCAAGAATGATATTAAAAACTTTTATGATGCAAGCAGAGAAATGACTCCATAATATTTTGTATATCTGAGAAAAAAAAATCTTTGTGGTTATAAAAGGGCTGGTAGAAAAAGAAAAAAGATTTACAAGTAATCATAAATATTACATTCAAAACTAAAAAGTTTTGTGTAGTGTTTTAAAGATTGAAGGATAATTAATAAATATTAGGAATGTCCATCAAGTTTGTGGCATCTGTGAGCAATACAATATATCATTCCTAAAACAATATAAGGAAACAAAATAAAAGCTTTTATGCAGTTTACTTAAAATAATCAGCCTATCCCATTTACTTTTGAAAGCAATAATTAAAAAGGTTTCAATAAAAAGACTGTGTCCAACTCATTCTTTTTTACAAACTAATGGCTACAAAAAATTATCAAACTTTACTCTCTTTTTCTGTGAACATTTTTTGAACATTATCATGAATTGATGTTCTTCCCATGAATTTTAATTTAATTATGTACTAATTATTGTCTATTATGCAAGAGAACTTTTACCTAACACTGAATATCTATTATAAAATAGGCCAAACAATTTTGAACTTATTAAATAAGAGTTTAATGCCAAACTTTATGCAAAGATAGTTCAGTAAATGCAATGGAGAAAATCAGAAAATTACAAGTTTCTGTTATCAACTTAAAATCCTCCTAACCTCCTTTGATTAATCATTTTTACACAATTACTAATTTAGTTTAACGTTGTCAGATAATTCTTGGGTAACATTAAAGTATTCCCACATAATAGCTGAAATAAACCACTCAATTTTACATCTTGCATAATTTAAATATCAAGTTTCTGAAATGAATGCCTCATCATTTTCTAAATTCTTAATGATAGAAAATTCCAAAACATCTCTTCTATGCATATTTAAAATAAATTTATTTTTCAAGAGAAAACCACAATATGAAATTAGCAATGTAAAGAAGAGACATGCAATCTGATTGTTTGTAGTGAACAACATGCTGCTTTGAGTGAACCACTACTGAGTGAACTAAGAAAAGTTTTTGTGATAAAATCAACTTAAATAACAAATGAAAGATAAATTTGCAAAAGTTATGAAAATAAATTTTAGTTAGCCATTTTTCAGAAGATAGCATTTTTTTAATGTTTCAATATGACAAACATGAAATAATTACAGTAGGTTAAATTTAATTTTAAATGGATAATCTAGAAATTAATATATTATGATAGCAATAGGAAAGTTCTTATTTTGTTGTCATTGACAATTTTAATTTTTGTTCAAGTGGTAATGTGAAATTTGTTTGTCAAAGGAACATAATGTTACTGAAAATTATATTATAGAATTATCTAAATCATGACATTTTTTAAAAATTGTTTTAAAATACAATCAAAAATTAAGATGAAGAACAACCAAAACTGAAAATATTTTGGAAAAGGAAAGTTTTCTAGAAAAAAAAACATTTTCCTTTCAAAAGACATTGATAAAAAAAAAAGCAAACATAACCCAAATATTACTTAGAAGCAGAGTGATCAATTATTCAGTAGGATGAATGCTGAAAATAATGATCAAGATAACACTAAGTTCATGAATGAAAATGTTTGTATAATCTACAGAACTGAAAAACCCATATATTTGTAATTATAGTTAGAACTAGGTAGACAGATACAAAATGAATATACTAAATATTTTACAAAATACCATAAAATTATATTTAATCTGAAGATATCTCATCTTGAAATCACTCTCTCTCTCTCCTAAAAAAGTTGATGATTCCTTTAATAAATTGATATTTTAAAAAGAGAAGGTATGGGACATCATTCTATGGAACTTCTTCAGAAATATCCTATCTGAGATGTTAGTTAAAGAGATGTATTTCGATTCCAGTGAATCTTGGTAAGAATAGAAATTATTTGTAAAAATAAGCAGCCTCATTGTACTTGTTTTTATAAGAAAGGATAACAGAAATTCTACTTTCATTTTATACACATATATGTAAGGATTTAAATATTTAATGTAGACATTTTCAAAGAAAATGTACTATATTATGGAAAATAATAACACAGTAGAAGAACTAATATGAAAAGAACAAAGTAGAATTAACTGCTCAAAATGATTCATGTCTAGTAAGTTTGGGCTGTCAGAAATTCACATAAATATTATAATTCTCATTAACCTTGAAAATGTTGATGACTTATAGGCCTCCTTATACACATACATGCATGTGATTAAATATGATGTAATCATGAATAATACTGTTATTGTAAGTAATAAGTTGCAATAAAAATTTATAATAAATTTTGTGTTATAATCATAGAAGCCAGGTGACACTCAATATTGATATAAATACAAACATTACATTTTGAAGTGATACACATCAGTCAAGCATTATTGACAATAAGTACTGAAGTTTCCTCTCCTTTTTATTTCACCATTATCTCTTTATGAGTGTATTAATTAAAAAAAACAAAACAAAACCCTTCTCTCCCTAGCACAGATGCATGCTTTTGGAAATGGGTTGCAAAAGATTTTGGATGTTCAACCTGGCTTCCATGGGAATTTAAAACAAATTATTTTTATTTTTTTAAAATCTTTAGTGTATCTAATTTTAATGAAGGGCACCAAAGAGATAGGCATTGCCCTTGAACCTTTACAGGGCCTCTTGGATTTAGAAAAAGGATTTGATAGAGAGTAGATACATAAACTGATTGAATTTTAACACAACCTCTTAGAGGCTGACCTTGATGTGGAAGGTATACATTGGGAGCTGATTCCACATAATGGTTGTTGATGGGAAGAAGGCCAGAGCCCTGGTGTGTTGTCCTTGGGATGGATGCTTTGATGCAACAGGGGTGGTGAAACTCAAAAGAATGAACAGAGTGCAGAGGAAGGTAAAAAAAAAAGTTGTACATATCTGCCTGCTGGGAGTATAATAAAAACTTGATCTTAAGAAATAAGCAGAGCAAATAACAAAAGGCAGAAGTGTTCATAAAATTACAGCTTCATTGTTTTTCCAAAGTTTATTTTCAGACATAAAATGTACAAATATATACATTCTGGGTTAGAAGTTACATATTTTCAAAATTAAGACAGAAGGGTAGGGCTACAAAAACTGGAGGAGGAGAGGAAACCTGTCAGTGTGCACAATTGTAGCTGTGGCATCACCTGAAAATGGTTTTTATATTTATTGGATCTATTTTCTTCTTATAAGACAATAATAGCTATAACAGCTAATCTAAAAGAATACTGGGATGTATATTGTAATCAACAAAACATGCAGGAATATTTAGCTGCACAACTGTAACACTTTTATTTATTTTTACCTCTTTTTCTTTGAAAGCAAAAGGGCAGGATAAATAAATTTATCATAAAATATAACTGCCGTCATGATTTAAATGTTGACCTTATAGTTAATGCAGCATGATAAATATCATGTACTGTGCATAACAATTTTGCTGTTTTCACAAAGAACTTCTGAACTATTAACTAATCATAATATCACAAATATTTCAGCTTAAAGTAAATATTAGTCTAATCACCGGATATATATATTGTACATGATTGTACTTTAACAAATAACTTGATAACTCATACTGTTGACTAATTAATAGACAGGATGTTCTAAACTATACTGCAACAATTTCTTAAAATACAAATAGTAACAAATATATAATCTGATTCAATGCAAAACTCCCATCACCAAAAATACATCACCAACAGAAGAAATGTAGAAAAAAGCAACAGAAATATTTTGAATGTGGTGTTAGATTTTCTACATTTTGATAAATGCTTAATAATAATTACTTGAAAAAAAGTAAACAAGTCCATCATCTTAACTATTATTAGTAGTAAAAAAAATAAATTAAAATTATCAAGACCAGACTGTGAAATGAATTTAATGTTCAAAAAGAATTTGGGACAAGAAAAGATAGATGTCTATAATGATGCAAAATAACTAAATGCGATTTATGGAAATTATCAAAAAAGTGTTCATCTTTTTATCCAACAATAAAAATCATTAATATCAAAGATTCAGGTAACAGTATCAATGTGTATAATGACATCTATCCAGAAATTTGATGCTTCAGTATATCAGCAATATCAGTCAAACAATAAATTAAACTATGTCTGAAAGAGCTTTATATAAAAAGTAATTTAATATTGCTTTTTTTCAAAGTAATATCAATTTAACAAAAGCCAAGTAAATGTTATTTCCTTAATTGAAATAATACATCCAATTTTACAATGAACCATCATCTGATTGAAGACCTTGTAAACAGAATAATTAACAACATTAACAACAACAAAAATCTTTTACAATGAGGAATTAACATGAAAACCACCTGATTTATGTTACTATAGATAAAGAAGACAATAGCCTAAAAAACCAAATTATTATTATAAGAACAGACAACCCTTTTTTCTTTTCTTTTTCAAATTACAAAAGTTAATTACAATAATGATACTGGTGAGAGAAGATGAATAATTTGAGAACTAATGTGATGCAACTTACACAAACATACAAAGACCGCAGGCAAACTTAGAGTAGATATGTAATATTACAAACTGAAATCACATACATATATATATATATATATATATATATATATATATACACGTGTGTGTGTGTGTGTGTGTGTGTGTGTGTGTGTGTGTGTGTGAGCAAATACACACCAATAGATAGATATGTATGCTAATGTTAAGAAGCAATATTGTTTGAGCAGTACCATGATGTGTTAAAAAGAACATAATTACTGATAAAGAAATAGCATTTTATATAGCATGCAGTGGAAAGTTTAATTTTAGGGAGCACTGAAGGAGAGGAATGTTGGTGGGATGGGGGTCATGCCTGCCACTACTTGACAACATCTAGGTTTCCTGTCAGTCTAGACTAGTGCATCAACTACAGTCCTACACAATCACGCAGTTACACACACATCTGAGCAGCAGACCTGAAGATTTCGGAAGGGCTTTTCGGCATCCCATCAGCTCTGAATTCAAGAAAAGGGAAAGCTAGTCAAAAATTGCATTGAAGCATTATTGTAAATGAAAGGAAAAAAAATAAAAACATCATTTCAAAACATGAAATGAAACAAAATATTTTATAAGCAAGAGTGAAAAGAGCACTAAGAAAATAGGGAGAAAATATAAAAAAATAATTGTCAAAATATTTTAAAATAAAATGAAAGATCTAAACAGTATGTAGCCATTTTAAAAGTGGAAACATGAAGATCAATTTGTACAAACTATATAATACTAAATGTTATGTTTAGTAATGTAAAAATACATTTTAATGTGGATATTGTACTTTTACAATTCTTTCTTCTTTTTCTTCTGTTGATATTAGGAAGTTAAACATTTTTTATAGTATATATTGAAAATAAAACCATTATTTTAATTTAGTTACATTTTACAGAGGACAAAGCTGCTGAATGACCTTTGTCAGGATAATATATCTTAAATCTCAATTTGTATTATTTCTGTCAAAATTCAACAATATTTTATTTAAACAACTTTCCTAAATGTCTTATTACAATCAAGCAGGATCTGAAATTAGATATTTAAAAATAAAATTAAACCTATTATATTTTAAAATATATTTTCTGAGAAATTGGCAGTTTAAAGAGTGTTTCATTTTTATCTAAAAGTAATTTTATTATTACATAAATATAAGGATTCCAAGTAAGAAGGGCAGAGGACTTGATATAATTAATAAACAACCAAATAGTTTGGAGAGAGGAAAATACAGGAAAAGGAAAAGCTTAATAATATATATATATATATATATATATATATATATATATATATATATATATATATATATATATATATGAGGGTATGCTGACATGTTTGCAGTCCAACCAAGAAGCCCTTCCCACAAAGCATTTGATGCTTAGTCATTTGGGTAGATTTTTGCAAAGTAAATTGGGTTTAAAACAGTTCAGCATCCACTATCATATATGTACATGCTTTATATATTGGAGTTAATGACCCACAAGGGTTTTTGGTGGAGTAGAGACTATAAAAATAAATTAAAAATTGTGAAAGGATTAAGTTAGCAATGACAAGAGTTTGAGTTTTACTAATACTAGTTGAAGTGGTACAGATAAAATTGCAAAAGTAGTAACACAAGATAAAAGTGCAGAAATTAATGGATATCAGGTAACACTTCCCAAAAATAATAGGGTTGGAATAAACTAAACATGAATTAAAACAGTATGATAGTATGATACTTATTTAGTTAAATTTTAATTTGTAATGATTGGGATTGGCAACTTTTCAATATTAAAAGAAGAATTATTTTTTTTCCTTTCAGAGATTTCCTTCTCAGTTAGGATAATCTATTCAGAACTATCATGTGGAATTTAGACTTGACCATTTCGAAAATGATAACCTATCATTTAATTTAAGTTTAAACTGATATAAAAATTGAGAAATAGAAAAAAAGTTATTGAAATCATAGTTATGAGTGAAACCAAATAAAGATATTTCTTATAAGCTGTAAAAAGATTAATGGATTTAACTGAAAAAGAAAATCACTGAAACTAACCTGGTAGCTCTTTAACATCAAGTTCATATTGTATTTTATACAGAGAGATAATGCTGAAATAAATATCCTATCTAAAAACGGGTCACTGAAATACAGATATTCAAGTTTTTCTTTATATCAGAAATTTCACTTTAAATACAACTAATATAAAAGCAATACACTTAGAAGTAAAATGAGATGAACATCTTTGAGAAATGTAATCATATTTTCAACTTTCAAAATAGTATAATTTGAATTTAAAATCAGTTTTACTTATGTCTCATGCAATTTTGTTTTTATCACCAATGATGAAACTGTAATAAGTTAAATATAGAATATAAAGGCATCAGAAAGTGTGTTCTTTCTTAAATGTCTTGGAAATTTTTTTTATGAGTTTTGAGAATCAAATTCAAAATTTTTAATATTGATTGCCAAAGATTTCTTTCTAAAAGAGCTAAAATATAACATCCATATTTAAATTCATTTTGCATTAAAAATAATTTAGTTTGTTTCAGAAATTGACTGACATATTTCCACAGCTGCAAAAAAGTTAATCCAAGAATAGATGATTACATACACACACACATACACATATGAGGTGGTTGAAAAGTAAAGTTCTTGCTTAGACCCACTTCCCAAAGTTTGACAAAATAACTAACCATCAAAATTTGGGGGGAATCCTTTGTTGGCTGAGAACTTTTCAGCACTAGCATGTTTGTATGATAAATGTTAGTTATGGAAAAGATGACCATAGTGTTAACATACAGTTTCTAATAATCTGCAATTGACATTAACTATATTCATTGGGAAATTGATGATCGTGCCTATTGATAGCATAATTCAGGTACGCCATAAAAACATTAGCAGATGATAAACTTCAACAGCTTGGAATCATTTTGAGTGCTACATATATAGTGTTAGATATTATAATTGAAGAAATAAACATTAAAAAATATGTAGTTTAGATTTTATAAGAATTCAGTGATTTTTTTTTTTATTACAAATTATAGAATAGTTATTTCCAAGAGAATATATAAACATTTAGTGAAACTGTAAATCATTAGTTATATAAATACAGAAAATTCATAAACCAATAGCCTCATATTCTATAAAGATCTGTTGAAATGATATAAGTCAAATACATTATTTTTTCAGACCAGTTCAATGAGTAGGAACAATTACATTGTTATAAGCATGAGGTCACCTAGCACAGATGTTTTGGTTATTCTACTCTCTTATAAACAATTTGTTCTTCATCATGTACTTCATTAAATTGGCCTTGTGGCAAAGTTTGTTTAATCCCAAATATAACAATATATAAAAATTCAAAATCATTTAAAGGACATTGCTGATCAAAATCATCAATTTTCTTTGTGATAAAATAAATATTTCAATTTCTTAATGAGTTAAAATTCTTGATTTTTCTTGCAATATATCCTAAAAGTCCCTGAATAGAAAATTCTAACATCAAATAAGAGTGCAAAAAATTTAGAATTTAAAAATACCAAAGCATAGATATCTTTCAGCAGAATTTAAAAATCAATAAAATAATGAAATTGAAAAATTACATAAAGTTGTAATTATTATATGTTACTGATTCAACAAATACCAACACATATTCCTAGAGTATTGTTTAGAACATTCATGCATAGAAATAATGAAAGGCGTAAATCAAGCAAGGTGTGAGTGCTGCCAAAAATGACAAATCAATAAATAACTAACCTTGAAAAAGACCTTTCAATTTTTGCTCGCCTCTTGCTTTCTTCAAGAGTTTGATATTCTGTCTTGCCACTACAAAGAAAAAAGTTAATATTTTTAAGAATTACTGCATATGTTTTAAGATTTGAGGGGAAATTATTTTAATGTAACAAATATTTGAATGAATACATCAATTTTATTTTTTCTAGGCATTTGTTACAAAATACTTAGCGCCAGTTCACTGTAGGGTAATATTGAAACACATCATTTTTTAGTTATAAGTATGAAATGCAAATCAGTGGCAGAAATTTTGGTATCAGGTTTCAAATTGAAATTCAAATGTATGAAGGGACTAAAACGTTGTATTAATGCTCTATCTTTGATACTGAGCACATTATTGCAAAGGCTGCTTTAACTTAAATGTTCTATCTTCCACTGACTGACTTCACACTATCTTTGTTATCACTATATATATATATATATATATATATATATATATATATATTAATCAAATTCAAGCAAACCAGTAAAGCCACAGAGACACTTGGTGTGGAAGAGTTAGAAACAGGAAAATTGCTAAGGAGAGAGAACAGAGAAAGAGTAATCAGGAGACAGCAGATAGTGACTGACATTGCATTTAAATTTTTTCAGATTAAAGTTGGTTGGAAAGCATGCAGCCAGAAGGGAGTTCCACAAGTGAGAAGTGCAAGAAAAGAAACTGTTAGCATAGAATTTATGGTTACATCTAGTCAGTTCAATTGTAAATTGGTGAGACTTTGTTGACAGTCAAGTAAAATCAAAGACTAGACACCCTAGCCAAGAGCTCAACTGAACAATTACCATGAAAATATTTATAGAAAAAGCAAAGGGAGGCAACCTTATGGCAATGTAAAAGTAACTGAAACTGAGATGCCAGATTGGGGCCGATAATATTGCTGATTCTTCTTTGGATTTTATCAAGGAGTTCTAGATAGATAGCAGGAGCACCAAACTGTATGTGTCAACAATATTCTAAGCATGCATGAATGGTAGACTTATAGATATGTAAGCTAGAGACTAGAGAAAAAAACTGCCTAGTACATACGATCTTCTCCCAAATGAAACAAACCTGAAAATGTGGGGATACACAGATACAGATCTCTGTTTTTTGTGTCAAAAAGACCGAAGTACCTTGCGTCATGTGCTTTCTGCTTGTCCACAATCACTCCAGATGTACACGTGGCGACACAACAAGGTATTAGAGGTGATAAGGGATCTAATAAGAACACAATGTAAGACAGCAAATCAACAGCTTGTGGCAATCAAGGAACCTAAGATTGAATTCCATAAGGAAGGGGAATGCCCTGCAAAGAAAAAAAAAACAGCCCCCAATATAAATCTGCTGAGTGGTGCCAGTGATTGGAAGGTTTCAGTGGATTTAATGACATCCTTAAAATTTCCAATACACATTGTACAGACAGACAAGCGTCCCGACATTGTGTTGTAGTCCGACTCTAAAAAGACTGTCTTCATAATAGAACTAACGGTCCCTTGGGAAGAGAACAGGGTGGAGGCGCACAAACTAAAGAAAAACCGGTACGAGTCACTGCGTGCCGAGTGTAGGGAAAATGGTTGGACGTGTCACGTGATGCCTATTGAGATTGGGTTTCTGGGATATTCAGTCATTTCCTTCCTTTCAAAAATAGGCATCACTGGCCGTTGGTTGAAAAGCGTTTTGCATCGCCTTCAAAAAACTGTTCGACATGTGTCAAGTTGGATTTGGTCAAGATCAAAACAAGCAAATAAAATGCGCGCAACATCACGACCTAACATTCGCAAGTGAGTTCTTTGCGTGGTCGTCTATAACGACTTTTATGAGCGCATCAATAACGGCAAACGCGTTCAAGAAACTTTCATTGCAGATAGATTTTACTTAAAGGAACAATTAGTTAGCTTATCTTCATACCCTGCCTGGTGGCAAACGCTGCTGGTGGTGCCAGGGGTGGCGGTCCCGCCATAGCCACTGAAACCGTGATATCACCCCTGGTCAGCGGCTAATGAAGACAGGGTATCGCACGTGCTAACACACGTTGTATGTTAAAAAATATATATATATATATATATATATATATATATATATATATGTATATATGTATATGTATATTGTGAAAGCTAGAAAACACAATGCAATAGTGAGTATGCATTACTTTTTGTAAAAGCCAGTAGAGCCTTAATATTAAGCACATGTTTATGTGATATAGATATATACATGTGCAAACACACACATAAATATACACATTCAATTTATGAAGGCAACAATTTTTTTTTTATGCACATTTCATTGAATTTTTATTTATTTTTTCTTTGGATGTGACAGTTTTCCCAGCTAGCATGCAGGTTTTGAACATAAATTGCTCAATGCCTTCAAATGTTTTGGCCTTTCATAAGCCATTATAAAACCATTTCTTTGTGGGTTAATAAGAGTGTATCTATAGGTATGTTTCTGTTATGATATTTGAGCATTTTGTATTTATGCAGTAGTGTTTTTTTCAAATATCACATCTTCACAACTTGTGATGTCTTAATTTCTTTTTAACTTGTGAAATATTCTTAATGTTTGCTAAATGAACTGAATGACAAGTTAACCTACAAGAAAATGTGATGTATTTGTGGCAATGTAAAAATTTAATGTTGTTTTTTGATTATTGATATTGGAGATGCAATCACCAAAAGGAAATAAGAATTCATTAAAAACATTGTTTTCACATAGGGGGAACATTTTTGAGGTCCTGGGTAATAATTAAGTTAAATGTTTTGAATTTTTTATAATATATGATAAATTTCAGATATTTATTGTATTTATTAAATTATTTGTATGAAAAAATATTTTTAGTGGCTTTTTCATTTTGTTTATAATTAAGTTGCATCTGGTTATGGTAGAATATGTTGTTTTTTTTAATTTTTGTTTATATCAGAATATGGATGTGCAAATGGTGTAATGGATAGCAGCTAGGAATTTTTTTATTCCTAGCTGCTATCCATTACATCATTTGAGGTCCAAGTTAGAATTCCAGTTAAGTTTGTCACATTCACTTATGTGCAAATACTCTTAATAGTAAAACAGACTAGACTTTTCAGCCTTTGTTGGCACCCAATCTAAGAAAAAAAAAAAAAAATGCGTTAAGTGGTCATTTGAAAAAAATCACCTGAGGATAACCTAAGGTTGAAACCAAGGTAGCAGATTCAACTGACCTCCTGATTTTTAAAATTAAAAGCTCTACATGTTATTTTTACTTTTGTTTTTTTTACACATGTATTGAGCACTTTTTAATACTACTGTTTCCTGGTCTAATTCAATTCTTACCATTAACATTTTATGTATTATATATATATATATATATATATTGACACACAGACAAATATATACATACACATAAGATAGAATATGTGAAAACAAATTGGATGTTGATATTTTTTTTTATTTTAATGTTTATGTTTCATTACCATTGCATTTATCCTGAAATATATACATTTTTGTGCATATATACAATTAATGATTAATTTCCACTTGGAGATTCTATAACAGCATGAAAATCCTAATATTGGATTGATTAGGTATGTTTATTATTTAATTATATATATATATATATATATATATATATATAAAATAAAATTATTGGTAATCCATATGGAATTTCCAGGAGGATATAGATCCATTGAGAGCTCTATGTCAAAAGACAGAGCAAAAATTATTATATAATGACAAACAAACACTTAAAAAACCATAGGTGATATTTTATTTCATTGAAGCCAATAAAACATGGCTCCAAATCCTCAGATCTATAAACCAAATGAAGATGGAAAAATTAACTTTAGTTTTAAAAATCATAAATTAAGAATAGTGATTTCATATAGGGGATATCGAAAGATATTAAGTTATCATCATGTAGGCAGGGGGAAAAGAAAACGGTCTTAGTTGTATTAACACCTGTGGTAACTTAAAATGATATCTAGATTATAGACAAAAATTGTTACATTCAATTGGCAATTGAGAATACATTTGAAAAAAGATTTTAAGTGTAAATTCGTAAATCTGTCTGGATATTTCCTTGGTTTTTTGATACATATGTATTCAACTTAACATTTGGACACATATGTATTCAACTTAAAATTATTCAAGATTTTGACACATATGTTAAAAAAACTTGTTATAATTTATATTAAAAATAGTGGTAGGCTAAGAACATTCAAAAAATATTCATAAAAGTTTTCTGAACCTACCTAAAGATTTCAACTTAACTGTAAAAAAGATCTATTCAAAACAAAATAAAACTATATATATACATATATTTTTCTACACACACACACATATGTGTGTGTGTGTAAAATATAATCATCCATGAGATTATCTATAAATAAATAATAAAAATACTATGATATACAGAAGAAAATATCTATAAATAAAATCTGTTTATGTAAAGAAAAAATTAGATATATTATATAAAGTCTATAAAATAAACAATAGTCCCAAACTTCTATAATGTAAGTAAACTTATTAAAGTTTAATGGAATATGAAGAGTTTTTATTTTAAAAAAAAAAGTTAATCAGATCAGAATTATCTAATATATCTCTACTAAGGTTAAAAGTTCACAGATTTAAGTTCAATAAGTATCCATATATCTATCTATATGAGAAACCTTTCATATAAATTAACATGTAGTAGCCAAATTGGTCAAACATATATTTAACCGTTCTCTATTCTTAATATATACATTGTATTAATGACCATCACAGTGGAAATAACAGATTCCTAAAAGCGCAAACAGATAATACAACAAAATATGTATGTGTGTACATATGTGTATACTAATTCCTTATAATAAGACAGTATGTATGCATGGAGAGGGAATATACGTATGCATACGCATGCTGACAAAAGCACAAAAAAATGGAAATAGATCTAACAACACACAGGGTTCATTAAAAGATAAGAATATAGATATCTTTCTCAACCTTTCTCAGACCAGTCTTATTTATTTTATTACCCTTCACACAGAACTTTTCACTACCAGTTCAAGAAAGACATTTGGGTCACTAACACACAAAAAAGAGAATGTCTAATATTGAGAATATTTAACATCAAAAAATATAAGAAAAATTTAATTCCTTTTAATAATATGTGGAAATATTCACTCTTTGTCTGATGAAGGTTGCAAGACCAGAAACACGTGTAGCAAAATTATGGAAAAAATAAAGCATAATATATTTTTTTTAAAAATCCACATTACAACCAAAAACGTTTGCGGTTTCTCTCTTTTTTTTTAATATATATATCTATCTATCTATATATATATTGAAAACAATGGCCAATTGTAGCTTATACTGCAACTGAGTGGACATTAGTTACAGTTTCTGGGAAAGAGCATATAATTTGATATGATCAACAATTTAAACAAACGACATCAAAACAGTTTCATCTTCTCAATTTCACTCACAAAGCTTGAGTCAGGCACTTTCTAACAGTGCTGCATGCTGGGATCACCTCATCAGGCTGCTAACATCAAGAAGTTACCTCCTTGACAAATTGACCATGGTGAGATTCAAACACAGGTCTCATGGCTGGAAAGTGAATATTCTAACCACTTGGCCACACACCCATATTATATATACTTTACAAACCCAAAGCTGAAATCTGGCAACGAACAATATCACACACAAATTACAAACAGTTAAACTGCTTCATGACCTTTGTACTAACAGTAGATGGAAAGAGATTGGTGATCTGAATCTTATCCATAACATCTCCAAATTTAAACTTTCACTCATTGAAACCAAAGCTTTAAGTTTAAGCCTGAAATTTGCCACCAGACTGAAGAAAGATGACACACTGCCACAACCTTAACCAAAATTCATAAATTCAACAACATCGAATTCGAAAATGGTTTCATACAAGGTTATATTAGCAGCCACCCTCACAAACACTGATGAAACTACACTACCCAGGAGATACATACAGGTGCTAAAAAACCTATCCACAAACAAAGACATCATCATAACCCCATCCAACAAAGAAGGCAGAATAGTTATAATGGACACCAACATCTACATTGAAAAGTTAAAATCCCTCCTAGATAACGACAACACCTACACAAAAACTAATGAACAAACACTAAGCACAGACACACAAAGGTTCAACAAAACAGACATCACAAAAGTCCTAACTCTGTTCTTAGGAACCATCAACACAACACATATCAAACACTCTGATGACTTAATCCAGAGAATACGAAACATAAATATGGAAAACATGGTCATGGCAAGCCTAGATATCAAATCATTATATTTCAACATAATCATCACGAAATGCCTCAACATATTGAGAAACCACCTTAAAAAGTTCAAAGAAAAGCTTCCTCTATCTTTCCACAAAATTATAAAAATATGTAAACTCAACACTAACCAATATTCACTACAAGCAAAACTTTGGCTTACCTATGGGGTCACTTACTTGGTGTTCTCACTTGCCTTTTTTTAGAATTCTTAGAATCCGGTCCATTTAGACACATCATTCCAAACAACTCTACTTTCTTAAGGTATATAGATGATGTCCTCTTATTATATCCCCAAAATATAAACCTATTAGACATAATAATGAAGCTCAATATGGTTGAACCTATGACTGAATTCACACACAAATTTGAAATAAACAATTCTCTAACTTTCCTCAACATGTTACTAATACACAACAATGAGAAATTAGATTTTAAAGTATATTGCAAACCCACAATCAAAAATGATCTAATCAACTTTTATTCCCACCACAACCAAAAAATAAAATCTAGTCTAGTCAGAAGATTCCACCTTAGAGCCCTTAGGATATATAACCTGGAATACCTAAATGAAGAAGAGAAATGTATTCAGAAAACTTTCAAACTTCTCCATTACCCATTATCCTCAATGCAAAAAAATGAGCTTACAAAATCTACAAAGACAAAAACACAGACACCACCAATAACACTTCTAATGAAATTTATATAAAATTCATAATCCTGCCTTACAACGCTCTTCCTATTAAACTCACAAAAAAATTAGTCATCCCTAATACCAGGATCGTTCTCCACCTCCAAGATAATTGGAGATATAATTAGGAAGAAAAATAAACCCAACACCAATTCAAATGCTGAGCTTTTCCAATTAAATTGTTTACAATGCAAAAATGTTTATGTGGGGGAGACATCACATGATCTTAAATCCCACATCTATGAATACAAGAGAGACCTGCATTTGGACAATCAATCTCTCTTGTCTTGCATTGAAATGATGTTGGACATAAATTTGATTTCACTAACGCCACCCTAATTAAAAAAGAACATAATTCTTTAAGGAGAAAATACATTATTATCAACTATAAAAACATGCCTAAAACATTACATCAACATCTTTCTTTGAATACATTCTTAAAGAATCTAACTTATATCTAATACAAAGAATACATTCTTAAAGAGGAGAGTCATAAATTAGAACTCTGTGACTCGCTGCTGTGCGGGCTGACTGCACAAAACCCCAGACAGACAGACAGACAGACAAACAGACACACACACAATTAAATACATATTACCATCTGTTTCCCACTTAGACATACAAGAATCTTCACAAACCTATATATGCATAGAATTATTCAGTTTTAATATATGTGATACATGTCTGACCAAGGAGAACTGATCCAAATATAATTGGAAATACCAGTGTTTTGTCTCTTTGTCTGTTTTCTCTCAATCTCTGATGAAGCTTTAATTAGTGAAACATGTTAGATTAATATGCATTTCCTATATATATATATATATAGTAGGATAAGGAAGAAATAGGAAATGTTTATAAATCTAACATCTTTTATTAAAGTTTCATCAGAGAATGAAATATGAACGTGTAAAAGAAAATTCTGGTATTTTTAATTTTGTGTTAGTTTTTATTGGTTTAGTAAACTCTGAGTTCATCAGTCTTATCAAGTAGCATTAATGTATATAATTCATGTGTGTAGGTGACTCAGAATTCTAATTTGTCTATGCAGGATTATAATCTATATTCGTTTGTGTGTGTATGCGTGCATTCAGTAGGCATTTTTATTTTTGGTGGTTGTCCAGCTGTTGATTTGGTTTTTGTGTCTTTTGTTTTCAGTAGTATCTATGTCATCAGTGATGGTGCTTACGTTTTTTGAACTTGTGGATTTATATGCTCATTACTTCAAATATTTTACCATCTATAAACACACGTCAAAGACACTTTATTATATTATTAACTTTTATAAAATCCATGCTTATAGTGTCTAGGATATGTCTATTTACTCCCACGGCTGGTGAAACTTAAATTCTTTTTAATCTCACACAAAACATCCACAAATCAATATGCAGACAACCACCAAACAAAAGATAAAAATGCCTCTTAAATGCACACACAAACAAACAAATATACATTACATTCCACATAAACAAACTAGAATTATGATACACATACCTGTTATTGAGCACTTTAACTCATAAATATAGTATAGCTTAAAACTATTATATATATATATATATATATATATATATATGAACACACATATAGTGATTCCCCACTTCTTGGTCAAAATGGCTGTCTTCAATTTTGCATTGAGTAGCAGTGAGTATATAAGTGATTCAAAATGTCTGCTTCACTTTTGCAGGCTTTCTTGCATATATAGCAGATATGACTTACTTACAAAACGGACATAAATTTCTTCTAAGTTATTTTGGATGGTTTTTACTGTAGTCTGTTTGGGATTGCTTTCAGTCCTGAGACAAGCAAGTCCTGCTTTGGATAAGAAGTCACTATCACAGATGTTACATGTATGTTCCGGCTAAGGGTTGTATGAAATTGAGGTCATATCCTGTTTTCTAAGAGCTCATTTCAAGATTACACAAACAACTCTCTTTTCTTTGAACACCTTACAACCACTATCTACCATTTTCTTTAAAATGTTTTTTGGATTGTATTTCAAAAGTCAAAACTATTTAGATAATTAGTCATCTCCAATTCTAGTAAGGTGTATTAGGAGCTTTTTCATACTAAATGATACTTTGATGCTTGACAAGGTGTGGAATAGTGGGTGGCTACACAATCTCTACAGCTACGGAATGTCTAAAAGAGTTTTTGCGATAAACAAATTCTCCCTATCAGTTACCTCCTTGAAGGTTGTTGTTAAGAGCCAGTCTCTCCTGAATCCCCATGAAATCAATGCAGGCTTCCACCAAAGCTCTCCTCAATCCCCAAAACTTTCTGGTTTATATTAATGATCTGCCTAAGACTATTTTGGGATTGTTAGTAAATATCTATGCAGATGATAAAACAGTTTATGGGTGAATTACTAAAATGGTGACTGGTTTCTCTTCTGACGGGGATCTCCCCCCCCCCAAACACTGCATTATCTGTAACCTGATACTTGGGCACTGAGATATGGTTGGCTGTACACTCACTGGCGTCCATCAGAATGCAAGCAGACATTAACTTTCTGCCATGTGTGAGTATAAATTCATTCTACCAGAGATGCATCCAAAAGCATCTCTCTCTCTCACTATATATATATATATATATATATATATATATATATATATATATATATATATATATATATATTCCAACGTTTATGTATTTATTTTATTTATTTATCTATTTTTCTTTGTTCTTTCTCCTCCCACTCTGTGCAACTAATTTAACATTGATACTTGTTCTAACCATTCTAACCTAACTTATAACACTATATGTTTGTGTAGTTGGAAATCCTCCCCGCACCTCGAAAGAAGGGAAAAATGTCTCTTCACCAGGCGTTAGTATGTCTTCAGTATTCTTATGATCCAGTGGCCTTGTCTTTTGCTTGATAAAATGTACTAATGTGGAACACTCACTGGTGACCATCAGAATGCATGCGGACTAACAATATCACCCACTGCCACAAGTGAACTAGCATTTATGCCATATCCGCAAAAAGGTGGATAATCATATTTTTTCATTTCTCTCTTTATAATAGAACAATGGGACTTATACTAAGTTAAAACTTAGTGTTGTGTAAGAATAAAATACTAATAAATTCCATCCTATCCCCCTGAACATACAACTAGTGTCAGCCTGGGCACTGTCAACCACTTCCCCACCCTTATCCCTCTGTTTGTCTTTTGTCGTTGTTGCATGTGTTAAATGTAATAGGAGTAGGTAGACACTCCTACCGCCTGATCAACACTCCTCCCCCTTCTCCTGGACATGAGCAGAATTCACACCTTGTTTCTTGTCTAAGAAGGGGTTCCCGGTAATCTCTCTCTCTGGCCTCTGTACTAGTGCTGATGTGTTTCTCCCGTGACGTATGCAGTCTGTGGCATTGCCTCTTCATTTTGAGGGTACACGGTTGACAGTTCACTGGTTGCTGTTTCTGACTGTTAGTTAGGAGCCCTAACTCTTGCGTAGCGTCTTGAGCAGCCGCTCTGATCAACAGTTGTATAATACCAGGGTGTTTGTAGTGCCATGACGCGCATGGAAAGGTGTCCCTGCAGTCACATCCGGTGGGCAGCCCTGAGGCCACATTATGATGCAGGCTGTGCCAACTCCTCTCTGCTCATGTCACGGTCGAAAACCATCTGCTTCTCTTACTTCAGGCCTTCTCATCTTCCAACAATTACTCCACATGAAGACTCAAAAGAACCAAAAAAGTAAACCTAAACCAACGCCTCAAAAATCACCTAAACCCCTCAACATTTCGTTCTCCAACATCTGTGGCATTAGAACAAATTTCTGCAGTATGGAATCTTTCCTCACTGCAAACTGCCCGGATATACTGGCTCTGTGTGAGACAAACCTTGTCTCGTCTATTCCCTCCTCTGATCTCTCGATCCCTGGCTACCTTCCTCTCCTCAGGAAAGAGTCTCTAACCCACATGCATGGCCTTGGTGTCTATGTCAAGGACCATCTCCCTCTGGCCAGAGAGTTGTCTCTTGAATCGCCAGGACCATTCGTACATGACTATCTCTCCTCAATGCCATAAGGTATCTCTTCTTCCTCTATCGCTCTCCATCCTCTCAAGACTGTGGGATACTCGATAGCATATTTGACAGCATAGACAAGGCCCTCTCGCTCTACCCGTTTGCTCAGATATTCGTGTTTGGTGACTTTAACACCCATCATACCAAGTGGCTCGAGAATGCTACTACTGATCAGGCTGGCATTCAAACACTTAATTTCTCAATTTCTCAATCCCTCACGCAGATAGTTAACTTCCCCATGCGTTTTGCCCTCAACCTTCTTGATCTGTGTTTTACCTCCATCCCCGAATCTTGTAGCGCCATGCAGCTCTGCCCTCTTGGTAACTCCGATCATGCCATAGTATCTGTTAACATTTCCTTCAACTCAAAGAACCTCCCATCACTAGAACCTCGTTCTACTATCAATGAGCAGATTGGGACTCGTTCTGTGACTTCCTCCGCGATGTCCCTGTCCAAGAATGTGCTTCTGAGGTCTCATCCTGGGTTAAAGCTGGAATCAACGCTTTCATCCCCTCAAGGAAATTTAAGGTCAAGTCGCACTCCTCTCCTTGGTTCTCCGCTGCTTGCTCAGCCGCCATTGCCCATAGGAACCACTTCTTTCACCTATTTCATAGCAACATGTTGGACTGCAATAGATTTCTCTTTGCCTCTGCCTGTAATGAGTGTAAGCGTGTCCTCAAAGAAGCTAAGTCAATATTTGCTGCTCGGATGAAGGAGCGTATTGCATCTCACAAATTTGGCTCCAAAGATTATTGGCGGCTCTGCAAGAGTGTCCTGAACAATAGAAAACCCTCCATACCTCCTTTATTCAACCAGTTTGAGGTCTTGACCTCCTCTACTGACAAGGCTGAATGCTTTACTCGGAAATTCTCATTTAATTCAACGCTCAACTCCTCCGGTGTACCCATACCAGACTTCCCTCTAAGAACTGAGGCCCTATTGAGCAGTTTACACATAACCCCAGCATTGGTATTGGGCACTATCTCCAATTTAGACCCCTACAAGGCTAGTGGTGGAGATGGCATATCAGCCAATGTCTTGAAGAAATGCGTGCCTGAGCTATCGCCCGCCCTCTCTAAACTATATAATTACTGCCTCAAGGAATCCTGTTTTCCTGACTGCTGGAAGTCCTCATCCATTGTTCCTGTCTTTAAGAACTCTGGAGACCCCTCTGACCCCTCTAATTACCGTCCGATTAGTCTCTTACTCCTCTTCGGCAAAGTCTTTGAAGCCCTAATCAATGCCGAAGTGGTTAACCACCTTACATCCCATGATCTGCTCTCAGACAAGCAATATGGTTTCCGCTACACCCGATCTACAGCTGATGTGCTTATGGCCATCAATGAAACCGTCTACCAAGCCCTTCAAAATAACAGTGAGGCTTGTGCCGTGGCCCTTGACATCTCCAAAGCGTTTGATAGGGTTTGGTATGCCGGCCTTCTTCGTAAGCTCCAGGGTTATGGTATTACAGGTCAGTTGTTTGATCTAATACAATCATTCCTGTCAAACCGTGAATTGAAGGTCGTTCTCAACGGATTCTCCTCCAGTTCCTATCCCACGAACGCAGGTGTTCCCCAAGGCTCCATCCTTGGCCCCACTCTATTCCTTATTTTCATCAACAACCTTCCTGATGCTATAGATTCCCAAGTTGGCATCTACGCAGACAACGCTACAATTTATTCCTGCCTCAAAAACAAATCTAGTGTCGGTGACAAAACTAACCTGGCCGTGCGTCTTGAAATGGACCTCCAATTGGTTGTTAATTGGGGCAAGAATTTGCTGGTCAACTTTAACACCTCAAAAACTAAACTACTCTCTATTAATCACCATAGAGATCCTTCCCTGCACCCCATTAGAATGTCTGATAGTCAACTTCTTGAGAGCAACTTCCTGCGTCTGCTCGGTCTCACGTTGACTGCTGACCTGAGATGGAACAAATACATTGAGTCAATTGCTTCTTCCACTGCATGGAAAGTTGGCTCTCTGTGCCACGCCAGCAAATTTTTCTCCCCAGAATCAATACTTCAAATATACAAATCAACCATTCACCCTTGCATGGAGTATTGCTGCCATATATGTTCTGGGGCACCTTCTGTTTACCTCAGAGTTCTTGACAAGATCCAGAGACAGATATGTAATATAATTGGCCCTGATCTGGCGTCTCGTCTACAGTCACTCTCTCACAGATGCGCTATCGCCTCTCTCTGTCTCTTCTACAAATACTTTCATGGTAATTGCTCCGATGAGCTGCTTTCACTGGTTCCCAGACTCCATGAATTCAAGTGCCCTATGAGGCTGGCATCCCGCTCCCACCCTTACACTGTAGAAACTTTTAAATGTAGCCATCTCTTCTACTCCAATAGCTTCATACCTCGCATCTCTCGCCTGTGGAACACCCTTCCCAATTACTGTTTCCCTGGGAGCTATAATCTCCAACTATTCAAATGTAATGTCGATCGACACCTCCAGTTACCTTGATCTACCCACTCTCCCTCTCCTCATCCTTTCTTCTATCACTCCTATCTGCTCTTGCTCCAAATCTTCTGCAACTATCTGCATCCTAGTGGCTTCATGCCTTACTCGGGGCGTAATGCTTAAAAAAAAAAAAATCTAACAGACTAACGTGGGTGGAACTGGCATTGTATATTTCAAGTCATGATAAATGTTTTCACTCTCAAAGAGGTTCCTTACATTGAGCATTTATTGGGACAAGTTCACTTCATATCTTAAGTAAAGATGCTGGAAATTGATCAGCTCTTTGTACCATTCCAGACAGTAACTGACACTTCCTGTCTTGCACTATCTTTGTAAGTGTCAAACCAAAGCAAAAATGGAGTATATCTGCCATATCTACCCAATCTTCTCTTTCCAGCCTTAACAGAAGTGTCTACATGGTATTATTGGGGATAAATTATTTTCCACTGTACAACCCCTTTCATACAGACAAAACAACTCAAATCTCTCACTACTGTATTTCTATTTCCATGGAAAATGTTCTGATGTGCTACATTCCTTAGTTCCACCAATTCAGACCTTTACAGCTAAGACTCACCATGCCATATACACAGGGTTGAACTATCTTTATTCCTTTATATTCCACTGCTAAGATGGAAGTTCCATTTAGACTGCTTCTTCCCAACAGCCATTGTTTTGTAGAACAGACTCCAGAGAGGAAGCTTCTTCAATCACATCAATCTTCACCTCTTAATGTCTAGAATCAACTGTTATGTCTATCCTATATATTCTCATAATTTGAACTTCTTACTCCCTTCTCTTACATCCATAAAACAACCTCATTCAGTAACCCTATACTATACCTGGATTTGGGCCTTGTATTGGATGAAAAATAGTTTTTAAAAAAAGATTAAAAAAAAAGAATATTGGCCCCCTAAAAACAATAGTGCCAGGTATAAAGATCTACCAGTTGATAATCAAGATTCTCCTAAGAATTTTTATGGAATCACTCCAAAGCATTAATGTGATGGTGCTATATGATTCAAATCTCAGAGGAGTACAAGAGGTTAGATTTTGGTGATGATGGTTATGTCTCTATCTGATCAGACTCAGTTTTCTAATTTTCCAAGGGCTTTGCTAGTGTTACAATCCTTAGGTGTATTTTGGAGCTAAGAAATATATCCTTGGAGAATGTGCTGTTAAAGCAAACAACCTTGAATGAAGATGCTATGTTCAATATAAGGATGACCTGGAGTGGGTGTATATATGACCCTGTTTTTTATGAGACAAGCACTCCAGAGAACAGATCCATAATTGTATGCATTCCTTCCTTGATATAAGCTTGTATCATTAGGCTAAAGCTTCTGAACAAGAATCTGAAAGGTCTGTCATTCTGTCTCAAAACAACTCAGGTAAAAAAAATTACCTGTATAGATATACATATAGACAGACACCTATATCACAGTCTTCAAAAGTATATGAGAGAGTTACCATAAAGTATATAGAAAAAAAATTAGGTTGGGGCTTGAATGTCACTTTCTTTGACTCCATTATTAATTGGTTCAGAGAGTGAATCATTGAAGTTAAAACAAACATTCATGTCCTGATGTAGTTGCTTCAGCATGATGAATTCAGGCAAATATCCAAGCTTACTGAGAATGTTCCACAGGGTAGGCATGATCATGGTACTAAATGCTTGGTTAAATTAACAAAAACCTGGTAACATCTACCTAAACAGAAATTAATATTGAATATTAAGATAATTCAAATATAATACTTGATAAACTGCTCAATCATTGGTAATATTTACCAGGTTTATTTCTTTAAGATCTTAAGATTTTGTTCCCAAACCAAATAAAGAAAGTGAACTTGATAAAGAATCCTTGAAATGTTTCTTGAGCTGGTATTGCATTTGCTTACTACTTTTAAATTCTTCAAAGAATATTCCCTTAGAGAAATGATGAATCTTACCAGATATTGTATAGCTGATGTTTGTGGATAATTATCTCTACATAATATGAGTTTGCTGCATAGTTTTGTGTGTGTGTGTGTGTGCGTGTGCGTGCGTGCATGTGTTTCATTAAAAATAACTGATAAGGTATTTCTGTTAACTTTTTTATTGAGTTTTTCTTGTGTGCAAACAAGAGATTTTCTTTTTTGGACTTAGTATGAATAAAAATTGTCCAAATAATTGTTTGTTCCAAGTACTTTTGGCTAATTTATTAGACATATACAATAATTTTGCTTGTGCATTTTGTAAGTTGATGAAAGTTAGACATATTTTTAATTCTTGAATACAGCTAGTACATTGTGACCACATTCATAATTAATGTTGTTAAGGGTTGTATATTAATTTTTTATGGTCAGGGCTTCTATTATTTTTGCATATTTTTACAGTGCATTACTATGGAGACCTACATAGAAAGGGAAGACGTGGTTTTATCTCAATCACAAGTGTTTTTTTTTTATCTTCAGCAGATGATTCCTATTGAAGTTCAGTCTTCTAAATGGTATCCACTTTAAACAAAAGGTAATGTAAAAGTAAAGGAGTGGATGAGGGGTTTTTGGCAACAAAATTGGAACTAGGGTGCTGGTCTGTATTAATAGTCATATTTGGGAGAGTAATTGTCCACTCTTAAGCAAGAGATGGACTTGTCCATCATGTGGTTCCTCTGCTGTCCTTTTATATTGTCATCCACCACATCAAGATGAGTAGATAGGTCAGCTGGTATGAGGAAGAGCTGACATAGCAGAAGTTGTCCCAAGCATCACCTACCTACCAACCCAGGCAATTTTATAATATGGGAACAGGATTTGCATTCTTATTCCTTGACATGGCATTTGTCTTTCATCATGTTACCTTGTGAGCAGCAGTGGGCCATTTTCCAGTTTTCAGTGCACACTCATAAGAATGAGAATTGAAATGCAATGTAGAATAAAGCTTGGGCAAGTGTTATGTTACCTGTTTACAAAAGTGAAAGGTGTGTATTATTATATTTTTTTCTGTTGATCAATTTTCTTTTTGTTTGAATGGGTCCTAAAAGGAGCTAAGATCTATTAGAGACATATGGTCATTTATTATTTATTATCATTGAAAAAATTATTTTTTTATTAAGTTGAACAAACTAAAAATATCAAATTATTAAATACTGAAATAATTCAAAACAACTGACCTTATCATCAGCAAGAAGAACTTTCCAGCAAAATTGAAACTATACAGTACCAACATTATGTATTAAGCCAAATAACAAAAAAAATATTCTTGCTCACACATGCCAAAAAAACCCCCAATAAAACTTAACAGAAGAACCTTGCCAGTCATTTTTAATTGGGGGGATTACTGCCTATATATATATATATATATACATATATATATATATATATATATATATATATATGAGAAAAAACTATGAAAAAGTGGCTAAAGTTTCTGGATGAAATGTTTGTCCTGTAGAATTTCATCAGACTAAATTTATATTTATCTTGATGCAGCTACAAATGTGCATGAAGGAAAGAGGACACTGAAAATTTTTAATTTAGATTTAACATTTTTTTTTGATATACATTTTGAGTACATTTTTTATTATCACAATGTGGAATATTTAATAACAACAGTGATGGAAATATGAACAAAAAGAAACTAAATGAAATTGGTTCGACTATTTACCCAACACATATATTTAAAAAAAAAAAAAAATTTTAATTAAAATTTAATTTAAAATTCTCAGCATACCTTTGTACGCATTTGTAGTGACATATGCATGAACATCACTTTAGTCTGATGAAATCCTAAAGGATGAAACAATTCATGCAAAGTCTTTTTCAACTTTGTCATAGTTTTTTTGTCGAATTGTTCTTGATATATAAAAATTTATAGATTGTCTTCCCATATATATATATGTTATATATATATATATATATATATATATATATATATATAATGACAGCTGTCCACTAGATAAAGGAAGATAATTCCCATTTAGGTTTATGTGACTATATTCTCTATGGCTAATTAATAACTTTATTTTATTGTGTTTCATGACTAAGTCAAATTTAGTAAATATCTACTATATTTATTATTACATATACTATGTCATATTTTATTATGCAAAAATTAATTAACTAATATTACTAAAATTTTCAGGATATATGAGATAAATCTACCATGTGAATTTCAGCTTATGACATCTGTCTTTATTATAAATAATATACAATAACTTGTTTGGTGGTGTGAGATTTGCAACTCAAGTGTTGTTCCCCATATTGGAAAAATCATATACAGTTGGAGAAAACAAATATTCATACAAATACAAATTTTTAATTTACTATATTTCCAACTAATGAATAAACATACTTTTCATATAAATAACTGTACAAAGATGCATAATAACTAAATATGCATAGAAAACAGAAAAAAAAGTTTGATTTAATAGAAATAAATCCCATTTATCCATTTTAATGAGTGAAAAAAGTATTTTTACAATGCAAATTTCAAATTTTAAAAGTTATAATTGCTTTAATACTCTAGATTATTCAAGTGGAATATTCTAGAATGTTCTAATAATGTTATCAGTAGTTATTCTTAGCCTAAAAAATACAAACAGAACATTCTATAATTGATATTCATGCAAGAAGGTTTTCATCATGGCAACAAGTACAGAATTGACAAATTCACAAAAAGAACTGATTATTAAGCTCTGGAAAGAAGGTAGAAGTTACAGGAAAATCTCAAACAACCTGAATATTGCATTTACTACCATTAGTTCATTCATTGCACGGTACAAAAAAACTCAAAATTGTTAAAACTCAAAGAAGAACAAATGCTTCATTTCTTCAAGATCTTTGAGGAAATTAATGTGTCAAATTAAACAAAATCCAATGGTTACTCATCAAGAGTCACAAGATGATTTGCTTTCATCGGGAATCTGTGTCACTAAATGGACAATAGACAATGAAATTCATAGGAACAATCTAAAGTCACACTCTCTTTGGAAAACTCCACTGCTATTGAAAAGACACAGAGATGCCAGGTTGAAATTTGTTTATGAACATAAGGATAAGGAAAGATTGTACAGGCTAAGAATAACTACTGATAACATTTATTAGAATAATCTAGAATATTAAAGCAATTATAAGTTTTAAAATTTGAAATTAGCATTGTAAAAATACTTTTTTCACTCTTAATGAGTGAAAAAAGATAATGGATAATGGAAAAATGGATAAATGGGATTTATTTCTATTAAATCAATTTTTTTTTCTTTTTTCAATTTAGTTATTATGCATCTGTGTACAGTTAATTATATGAAAAGTATGTTTATTCATTAGTTGGAAATACAATAAATTAAAAATATGAATATTTGTTCTCCCTACTGTATAATAGTATAATTATTGATATTTTTTAATTTCATGCATATAAAGATTGGCATGGGTTATAAGATATAATCTCGAAAGAGAAACAAGATATTGTAATCTTATTGAGTGGTGGAAATACAAGCAGAAATTGCAGAACAATTTGAACAGATATCTGAAAAAAATACAAAACATTGATATCTTAATAAAACTGACTTTAAGTATATCACAAAAACAGATTTGAAAAAAGTTAAAACAGTAATAAACGTAGTAAAAAAATAAAAACAGTAATGAAGGAAAGTGGATGGACAAATAAGAATAGATTTGAAGAAGCTGGTGTTGCAACTGTAAACAGAAAAGATGTAGAATATTAAGAACATTAGCTAAAGACATGAAAGTAATCAAGTAATCATGAAAGTAAACATCACAAAGAGAAACAAGTAGTTTGATGCACTACATAAAAACTGATTCTTCAACAGTAATGCTTAGTGATAAATGTAAAGCTACATTGGATGAACCTGATATCTAAACAAAAGGTTGGGTCTTTCATTGAAATACAACTTTGAAAACAACAAAAGTGAAGTGCAATAATATTTTGGGTTATTATTGTAGGCAGTAAATATATCCATTCATTCAAAGATGATAATAGTATCATGATAAATGCAAAGAATTAATGTTATTGGATAAGACACTTTTGAGTGGTACAAATCACAACAAAGAAGCAATTGTAGCAGTATTGACGGCCTAACTCAACACGTACATTTTTTATTTTTTTATTTTGTGAATGTGTAAGCAAATGCAAAAGCAACAAGAGAAACAACAAAAAAGAACACAAAATGGTTTTATAACAACAACAATATTTATATTTGTATAATGATGTACAATCATAGGGTTACTATTTTTGTTGGTGTTATGTCCCTTTGACTGAATTAAAGTTTTTACTAGTGAAATATTTTTATCCGAGCTCACAAAAGTTGAATGAATTTGCCGCTCAAAATGTTCACTGTTAGAGTTGAAAGCATTATAAAGCTGAGAATATGTTGAGTAAATTTTTAGCTTTAGAAGATTTGAATGTTCCGTAATGCTTGTAATTAAATTTCCATTGTTTGTAGTTGAATATTTAGTTTGGAAAATTTTGTATGTTTGTAATGTAGTTTGGAAAATTTCATATGTACATGTATGTGTGCATTTCTGAATATGCTTTCCACATCCACCCAAACTGGGAATTGGAACAGTTTCCTTTAAGGCTACATTTTTGTAGGCGAATGAAATCAAGTGAGAGAATGAGTTTGTGTCTGATACTTATAATCAACGTAATTACGTAAGAGGCTCGAAAAAGGCATTAATGGATTTTGGCGGAATTATTTTTTTGTTAGGTCAAGAACTAGGTCGATGTTATTTGGACATGATTTAAATATTAAGTGAGCAATCAGAAGTTGAGATTTTCTGAAAATATGTATGAAGCTTGGTAAGCTCTGTGATTCACTTTTTGCACAAAAATTGAGATTGGTAAAAAAGTGGTAGCGAGATGCTAAAATGCATTTATGCAGAACAATATTCCTTCACATCCTGCAAAATTGATTATTGTTCACCTTGCCATAAAAGGTTTCAAAGATACCAAAATTAATTGAATGGCCCCCAGCCTCTCCTCCAGATATTAATTGAATGGAAAACTTGTAGTGCCTCATTAAAAGTGATGTATATAAAAATAGGAAATAATATCCAAGCAAAGAAGATCTCTGGAGAACAATAAAAATTTCTGCTAGTAATATTAAAGTCAAAAAAGTTAAGAAAATCAAAGATTGAAAGACTGATAAAGGTTATAGAATATCAAGGAGCTCATATTAACATAAGATAATAACTTAGTCTAGTATATAAGGTATTGTGTTAATGAAATATTCCTATCAAATCTATCTTTTGGATTTATTTATAAATACAAATGTAGCTTGCACTTAGAACATTTCTTTTTTTTTAAATTTAAAACCTTTTTAATGAGTCCAGCGAGTAAAACCAACTATTATGAATAGCAAAGAAAACGACACATTAAAAAAGATGTTCAGCAATAATCAGACAATAAACATATTATTTTGTGATACAAAATTCAAACAAATGATTTAATTTTGATAGAACCAGATTAGTGGTGAAATCAACAAGTAAAACCTCTTAACTTTCACTCAGCTGAGGTAGTAAAAGCTCTTTATCTCATATTTATTTACTTCAATAAAAATCTCCTTTTGTTGCATTTTTTTTGTTGAGTTTAAAACATATTGCACAAGGAACTTGGGTTCTTTATAATATTAATAATTATACAGTTATTATGTTGTTATTATAAAGCTTACCTGTATCGGAACTTGGAACCTAAAGAAAATATTTTTTTAGATGGAGGATTGGGTGCATGGAGCCGGAAAAATGTATGATGTTCTACACACGACTTCCACAAGTTCTTACATGAGCGATAACTGACCATATTGAAACCAATCAAGTTCTCAACTGTATCATTCTGAAAGTATACACAATATAAATATAAAACATGGAAATATATAATAGTCATGAGAAGAGATTATTCTACTCAATTTTTCTTAAATGTGTCTGATAATCAAGATTTCTTTGAATGTTACTCATTTATATGCATATAAACATGTATTATTCAATGTAATGTTCACATATTTTACTTGATATACTCTATAATCTACAGCAATGGGCGCTTAATTACAATTTTCAAAATTTTGCTTTACTCATTATTTCTTAAAGCAAATACAGACAAATAGATACACTTGTATTTAGAAATGATGGGTATTTAAATTTTGACTTTGTTCCAACCTACCCACTGTTATTCCCGACATCTTCACAGTTTATTTTATTTTTCACTTTTTTACAAACTGTTTGCTTATTCAACCTTCTCTTCTTCCTGTTTTGTTTCAAAAACAAATTAATTTCAATCAAACTCATTACACTAGTAACGTCTGCAATATTTACTAACCATTACTCCATGATAAGACACAGGTAAATAAACAATATTTATATTAATAGAACACCAATCATTATTGAAATATATTTCATTATCATAGAAATTATTTGGTATAAATTGATGCTGATAGTTAAAAAAAAATAACACTATTATACACAACAGCATATCATTTCTTATATGTATTAATAATACTTGTAAATAAAAAAAAAAGTTAGAATACATATTCTAACTTTTTTTTTATTTACAAATATTATTTTTATGCAGCCTTCAAATATTTGTACAACTGAAGATAATTAATCATTGGTCTTTGTGAGTTTAAAGCAACCTTATCAAATAGGTAAAAAATTCAAGTATATATTAACATAGAGTGGTAATATTACATTATTCATGACATCAAGTGTGGAGATTTTACTTTGCAAATACCAAATATGTAAGTTCTTTATCAGTCACACATTTTGGCAATAACTGCAAAGAATACATGTATGGCAAGAAAACATATTTAAAAAACTTCTTGAAATTCACTCATTTTTTTCTGTATTCTTTAGTCTTGTTAAAGTTGGCTAAAGGAACTTTAAAATTCAAAAGGACTTTGTCAACTAATTTGAAGAAACTAAGATGTTAAATTAGTAAGAAATGATACCTTTAATTTTATACAATAATGTGCAGCAGCTAGCTATGTTTGGTGAGTAATGAATTAAATATTAAATTATTAAAATAAATGTATTCATTAAATAAAGTTAAAAGAAAAATCATTTAAAGTATGTTAACTTGAATTTTATTAAATAAGCTGATCACATATATTTTGGAAAATGGGTAGCAGGAACTGGTGATCTGAAAAGATTTTTTTAATTCCTCAATGTTATACTACTTTAATCATGATCTCTTTCTGATTCACAAACACATACTGATTCTTACATTAAAAACAACTCATATAGCATTTAAATTTATAGAAGTAAGCTGAAAGATATTAACATTTATGTATCAATATAAATTATGCTAAGCATTTTAAAAATTATAAAGGTTATTTCATAACATGCAGGCATCACTCTATGATTGTATGAAATATTAACATTGGAAAGCAGTTGTACAGACAAAAGCAAACTATACAAATGGATATATTGGGAAATTTATAGAAGAATATGAAGCTTACTAGATCTTAATATTTCCTGAAAGTATAACAGTAAGATTATTAGGTGTTAACTGTGTCAAAACCTTTTTGCTGTAAATGTATTAATGTTTGATTGGATTTGATTGGACTGGATTTTTGCCTTCATGTCATTTCAATTCCAGCTTCAACAATAATTAGTAAAATTACAAATCATTACATAATGATTATATATGATTGCATATAGGATCTTTTTATTGCCCTTCACCTTTCTATATTTAAGACTGAGTCGTGCTTATCCATACATGTGTCTGTATCTTTTTTAAATATAGGAAAGTTATTTTTTTTTGCTCTGTATGAACAATTACTTGTTCTTTATGATGAAACATGTGTTCACATGCAAACTCTGTACAGAATTTAATTTAAATGGCAACTCACCAATATGTTTATAATAAAGATAAAAAGGTTCATTTATAAATAAATATCTGAAAATTACAGTAAAAGCTCCTAAGTATGCTAAACATTAACATATGAGAAGAGTTTTGTATTTGAAAAGCATGTTTCACCCCAATGAAAACAAGATATATCCATACGTATACACAAAATACATAGACAGAAAACTGTGTGTACAAAATTAGAGAACCTCATTGCCTATGGGATGAACAGTGAAAGATTACCATATGAAACAAATGCATACAGATACTGATGTACAATACAGTTTGGGATGACAATATGAACATTCCGGTGCACAAGACATCTGCAGAATATTTTTGTACAAGAGACAATAGTAGGCAAAAGCAGATATTTTTTCTCCTTGCATAAATAGCCTGACTTACCACCTCCCGACGTAGCTGGATGAAAAACTGTTTTCTCTTGAAAGATATTTTTACTATTTTAGCCCTGCAAAAAATAAAATATAGCTGTTTTTTAGGATGTTTCTCCAAAATAATGAAGATAAAATCAGTAAATAATGTTGCTTATATAAGTGAGAAATAAAAGCATGAATAAAAATGATGTTATGAAACTCAATTGTCATAAAGCAAGTAGTATAAATACATAGAGTCCATTTAAATTTATGCAGAAAGGTTCAAGTTGAAAAAAAGTTTACACATCAAATAAAATCCTCAAAATATTATGGAAATAAATTTTTTAAATATTTCAATCTATTAATACTCAGCCAAATTTAGTAGTTCATTTATTTTTAATTAAGTTGGAATATTTAAACTATAATTATTATTACCTAAAATTCCCTTTTGTAAAAACTAATATAAAATTTAAAATGCATAAATATTATAGACTAAAAATGATGACAGGAAAAAACCTGAGTGTCTAAAAATAGTAGAGAAAAATATGAAAGGAAAAATTCATAAACAGTAATAACATTTGACATAGATTAAAAATATGTGTTATTATTTTTATTCTTTAAAAAATTTGTCTCTTTTTCAACACTGAGAAAAAATGAGAGCTTGAAATATTTTGACATGCCAAAAGTTATGGGATAGGTATATATAGTATACTCTCTAAGTCTGGTGAAGTGCATCAACTCAATGTAGCATCAATTCTACAAGTGAGAAAACCTCTGGAAAGTGGTTGAGCCATGCCATCTTGATAGCTGTTCACAGTTCCATGTTACTACTTGTAGGTGCAAGATTTTGCAACATAGCAGTCACCAGTCAATGACATGTTTAAGTGGATAAGTGGACCTAACCCATGCCACATGATCAGACCCTACACCATAATGGAACCACCACCAGTTTGCATAGTACATTGTTGACAACCAAGATACTTAGCCTCATAGAGTCTGCACCACTTCTGAACCCAGTATCAGCCTGAAACAACTGAAAATATATACAGTGCTTCAGGATCCAATTAGTGACATCATAAACCCAGAAGCAGCACTATCTGCTGTTAACAGGGGAAACCTGCTAAGTGTTCTGCTTTTATTTCACATGGAATGTAAAGAATGCTGAATTAACTTGCTGGATATAGTACCTTCTGCATTGATAGTGTTACTTGTCTATTACTGCAGAAAATTATAGCCAGACACCTCTGGTCACAATCATTAAGGATCCATAATTCATCATACAATATTCCAAATACACACTGTAGATTGAGAGATGTCAAATGTCCCCACAATTTCAGAAATGGAATGTCTCATCCATCTGGCACCCACTTTCATTTGTTCTGTGAACTCCATGTCACCTTATGATGACACCACCTACAATTATCCTTACATACTGCTTTCCCATGACTTTTAGCATGTCAGTGTATAACAATAGATATTTTTATAATGACAAATGGTATATCTAGTAAATTATCAAAAACAATTTTCACAAAACTATTTTTAATAAGGTTGTTTTTTTTTAACTGAAATAGGAAACAGCTTTTCTAATATATTGTATTTTCATTTCAAGATTTTAAACAAAAGAAATGGTTTAATTTTATGTTATTTTATTTTGGCTTAAATAGTCTTATATACAATAAATTAAAACATGCAGTTTGGATTGTTTTAATATTTAAAAAGTCAGTTTTAGTTTGATATAGTAATGATATGAACAGTCATTTAAGTAGGGGTATTTATTTTTGTATATCTTTAAATTAATGTTGTTCCAAGGTAATTGTTACATTTCTAAATTTATTAATTAAATAAGACAACTTCATCAGAATAGATTATACAAGGAACAAAGTGCACTACTAAATTGAAGACTCTAAAGCTTACTTATGCTATAGATTTAATAGAAATATAAACATTGCCTTGTGTGAAAACATCATAAATGTCTAAGAAAAAATTGTCAATATGTCAATGGAGTGAAAAAGAAGAAAAATAATGAAATAATCAACACCAAGAAATAATTTTATACAAATCCATCTCTTCTTCATCTAGTTTTGAGTTTAATATCAGAACAGACTGAGTCCTACAGTCTACTACAGAAAGAAATGTCAGCATAATGTAGGAAATCTTCTGCTTAGTCATGAATCAAAAGAGACATGATCACCCAAGCATGTATCACAAATGGCACGAGAATGACTATATAATGATGCTATTGGTAAGGGTTCTAATAGTGAACTTGTAATGATAATACAAATATTAACCATAAATACTGATTTAGAATGTTAATGATAATAGCAGTAATAACCCCCAATTCTGCAATATGATGGTAGTAGTTTCACAATCCTTTTATTAATATTAACTTATAAATTGAGTTCTCAAATAAGATAATTTTAATAAATATCTGGTAAAAAATTGAATTTCTATTTCTGTTTCTGACTTTAAACTGAGTATCTGTATTTTAAAAAATAAAGTATGCTTCTAAAAATACTGAGACATTTTCATCTTTTGTTGTCATTATATAATAACATGTAACTAATGATATAGAGATTATTTCATTCAAGGCACATATATATGGCAAATATTTTATAACTGCTCAAATTATATACATGAAAAGAAATGGTAAATCTAACCATGCATGGAAGGAGAGGGAGACACATTAATATTTGTGGAATGAGATCAAAATGATAGACAGAGAGAAGCAGTGGAGAATAAGAGAACTGAATGAATCTAACAACATGTTTGGAAGATCCAATAAGCAAACAGAATATCTACATTAATAGCATGTGGATACCACTAATCAGGAAGCAAAAGGCAATGAACTTAACATTCTACATATGTAGTAGTGCATATGAAATTCAAGGTGTGATGAGGACAGGAGAGAATGATCCCAGAAAAACTGGTAAATAAAACTTGACATGTGCACATGCCAAAATAAGATTCAAGAAAAGCTCTGAAACACTACAATCCAAAGGTACATGGTCAAAATGTGAAAAAGAAATAAAAACAAAGAATAGTCTGAAGAAAAAAATTTATAATGATTAAAACAATTTCCCAACAATATTCAGTGAAGAAATGTAATCAAAATTTTACGTTATTGAATTTATTACAACAGATGTACAAAGGTCCTCAGTGCACTCTTTTTTTGAAAACTAGAGACTGATAGAATAAAAATTAGATGTGTATGTGCCTATATATATATATATATGTATGCATGTACATACACACACACATCCAGTATATGTTCTATGTTTGTAGGTGGCAGTGGGTACCTTTGTTACTTGGCTGCTACTCTTATTAAAATGGAGAGGCAACACTGGTATTCACCCATCCCCTAAATCTACATGTGCCAAACCCTGTAAACCACTTCAGCAGGCAGGTTAAATCACATGAAATTACCATTGAAAGGCACTGCATTCTTCTGTGCACTGCTAGGTGTAACTCCGTGATAATAAAACCTGAGGGGTGTTGTTCATTGTGTTCGTGGCAAATATTTGCACCAACTCCTTGTTATCAGCACTTCCAATAAGCGTGGATGGTTCTACACAAGCCTCTATCACTGTAAACAAATCTTTTGTGTGGATAGTCTGCAGTTCAGTTCTGTGTTCCTTCTTTGCTATTCCACCTGATCAACAAGTCCACTGGTGAGAGAATTAAGGCAATGGGGACAGGTACAGGATTAAAAACTGAACTGAAAGACACTCATATGTCGAAAATGACGGGAGATTCCATCATCATCATTTTATATATATATATATATATATATATATATATATATATATATATATATAAATATAAAAGTGAACATAGAAGTCAACACTTAGAGGCGACAGTCTGTTTCATGCTATATGCAATCGTCAGGCCTGACGATTGCATATAGCATGAAACAGACTGTCGCCTCTAAGTGTTGACTTCTATGTTCACTTTTATATTTATACACGCTCTATCTCTGATGTTGAGCACTTTATCCCATAAATATAGCACACCTTAAGACTATATTTCTTCATATATATATATATATATATATATATATATCTGAAATAAATTGAAGTGATAAAATAGAAGTTATTTTTGCAGTATGTTTTGTTCCTTCAGGAACTTCATCAAAGGCAAAATTCAGAGATTTATTAAGAAAACTCTGTATGTACGGTATTTTTCCTGTGTACAAATACAGTTTTTTTTATTCAATTCATTAATATATTAGTTTTACTAACAGTTTCCTAACTATTATAGAACAATATATATAATGCAACTTATAGCTGTTTAACAACATTCAGCCAAAAGCCATGAGTATAGCGTTCAAAGGGGCTATTCTAGTAAAACATGCATAATTCAGAGCTTTCATTTTCCTAGAATGGCTACCACTCAAGGCAAAAGACCCCAGTCTGCAATTAAAATATAACTTGAGGAACAGGGATTCATGACTTTTCCAAAGGCATTAGTGTGAAGTGAACAAAATAGAATTTGAATCTGGCATACCAATTTCACTTTCTGTGTCAATAACTATTATGCTACACATATCCAAAAGGCAATGACTATCAGAGAAAGAAACCATATAACAGCAATAAAATTAGATTCCAAAAAGATTATTTACTGCTACTCCTATTATAATGTTCAATACTCAGAATTGTTAAGAGACAGTGAGATAGTGGGACAAGCTGAGTTAATATAAAGTATGAGTACTGTTACTAACTAGGAAAAGCTGTCAAGTGTGATGCTGACAGACATAAATCCTATAAGGAAAGCCCTATTACATCTATTATCTAGAGATTCCTTAGTATGAATCATTAGCACTAGGGTGGTGTTATTTCATATATGTCGTACAGGACATCCATTGGAGTTTCTTCAACATCCTGTTGAATGATTTCAGAGTATTTTGGTTTTAACTGGTTTACATGCCTTTTGCATACACATCTTTTTCCTTTCACCGTATATATCACTCTTCCAATTCTATTTGAAATAATTTCATCCCCCCAAAAACATTTTCCACCTCAGTAGTTCCTGAAGAAAACTTTGTCACCAGGCGTATACTTCTTTGCACAGAAATTCTCTTTGTTATGCATTTTTCTTTTTTGGATAAGGCAACAATCTGTTGAATATTGATCTTATCTTTCTCGCAAACATCAATTCAGCAGGTGAAAATTTTGTTGTATTGTTTGTATTCAGTGTTACCCTGTATACTGCAAAGAATTTCTGTATAGCTTTCTCCTCTGTGTCTGTCCACAAATTTTTCTGCTTGTCCATTTGACCTTGGGTGGTAAATCGGAGTTGTGGCATATTCAATGTCTAGTGAAGCACAGAATTCTTTGAATTCTTTACCTGTAAATGCAGTTCTGTATTAACTGACCAATGTCTGAGGAACTCCGAAGTGGCTGCAAACTTTGTCTAAGACACTGATAGTATTTCTAGAAATTAGGTGTTTGTATTTAAAAACTTCTGGCCACTTTGAGAAACTATCCACTATGATCAGGTAATAATACCCATTAAGTGGTCATGCATAATCAATGTGTAGACATGTCCAGAGGATATCTGTTTCTGGCCATGGTTGTGTTTTAACTGGCAGGGCTCTTGCAGCTAATTGACACCCTCTGCAGTTTTTCACAAAATATTTGACATCTGTATCCATTCATGGCCAGAAAACAATTTCTCATAAGAGATTTCATACAAGATATGCCAGGATGACCCATACAAAATACTTTTAAGATCTTTTTATGTAATACCTGTGGCATCACCACCCTGACATTAGCGTATTTTTTGCAGATCGAATAAGGAAAAATTTTGATTCCCTTTTTATTTCTTTCATTTATCCTGGCTTGTATTTTCATATTTTTAATAAAATTATCATTTTCTGCTGCTTTCCTTATGTCTCCCAGCATCACCGGTAGTTCCCAAACAGTATTACACAGCAAATGCAATATTTCTTGTTCATCCTTTAAAGCCACAATTACAGTTTCTTCCAAAGTATCATTATGCTTTGGAATCAACCTTGATAGTCCATCTTCATGACCCAAAATTTTAGATGAGATGTACTCCATTTTAAAATGGTAATTTAATAATGTTACACCCCACCGCTGCAATTGGTTTGCAGTATGAGTTGGAATGCCCTTCTTTGATCCAAAAATCGTCAGTAACAGCTTATGGTAAGTTTACAGTGTAAAAACTCTATTGTGAAGGAAATGATGGAATTTTTTAACTATGAAAATGATTGCTAAGCTTTCCTTTTCGATCTGACTGTAATTCTTTTCTGCTGGCAAAAGAGTCCTTGAAGCATGTGCAATTGGTTTCATTAAACATTCTTCATATTTATGAAGTAGCACAGCTCCGACTCCATATTCACTAGCGTCAGAAGCAACAATGATTTCTTTTTCTGGATCATAGTGTGCCAATGCTAAATCAGTCAGTAAACAGTTCCTAATTTTTTGTAAAGCTTTTTCATAGTCTTTGGTCCAACACCATTTAACCCCCTTTTTCAACAATTCGTTTAACGGTGCTCTTAATTCATACATCTTTGAAATGTATATTGTGCCAAACCTAAAAATGATTGCAATTTTGCCATGTTATCTGGGGCAGGCATATTTCTTATGGCTTCAGTTCTCCGTGGATCTGGTTTTCTGCCATCTTTATCCACAATCTGCCTGAGATACTTAATTTAAAAAAAAAAAAACTCACATTTTTCAGAGTTCACGTTGAATTTGAATTCTTCTATTCTCTTGAAGATAGCCCTTACGTGTTTTTTATGCTTATCCATATTTTTACTTTTCACCACGATGTCATCCAGATAAGCAATGGCAAATTTTAACCCTGCAAGTATTGTATTCATGATTTGTTGAAAAAGGGAAGGTGCAACCTTTAAACCAAAAGGGAGTTGGTTTAATTTGAATAATCCTTTGTGTGTTAATTGTCAGATACTTGGAACACTTTTTGACTTGTAAGTATGCATCTGACAAATCTATTTTAGAGTATATTTTACCCCCATTTAATTTTGAGAAAATGTCCTTGGGTGCGGGTAACTGTGATCTTTTAGACAGTCATTTAGACCTGTCAAAAAGTCTGCACATACTCTAATTCTATTATTTTTCTTTTTAACATAAACAGAGGGTGATGCCCAATCTGAGTGATCCACTCTTGAAATAAGACCTAATTTTTCCAATCTATCTAGTTCTTTGTCAATAGAATCTAACGAAGAAAATGGAACCTTTCCTTTTAGGCCTGAAAATCAGGGTAACATTTTCTTTTATTTCAAATTTTACCTCTGTTTTCAAACATATACCCAATCCTTCAGAGAAAACTCTGGGAAATTCGTGCTTCAAATTATGCATGAATTTTTCTGTTTTAATTTTTTCTTTTCCCAGGTGTTCACCTGATTACAAAAAGAGTTTACGGGCAACTCCAATACATTAAATAGCACAATCCAATCTATGCCAAAAAGGTAGGAGTTGTTCCCTTTACGTATGTAAACTTTTGACCTGAAAGTCTTATCACAAAATGAAATGTTACACTTAAGTTCACCCTTCAATTTGAGCATTTTTCCTGAAATACCTCTGGCAATTTTGTTCATATCAGTCAATTTTGGTCAACCTAGTTTCCGCCATTTCTGTTCATCAACTATTTTAGATTGGTGCAAAAATAATGACGTAATAATGTCGTTTTTTGACGTAAAAAACAACATTATTATGTCATTATTTTTGCACCAACCTAATACTAATATCAGAACCTGAATCCAAAAGAAATGTTACCGTATGTCCATTTATACATGCATGGACATACTTTTGTTTCTCATCATTCACAAATTCCTTTTGGGAGAGAATCACATTCACTTTTTCACTGGTCTTTTTCTTTCTTTTATAGCATTGGGACCCTTTATGTACCTTATGACCACATTTAAAACATACCTTGTTTTTATACCAGCAATTATATTTTTCATGATTAAATCTTCCACAACATTCACATTTCTCTTTGTTCTTCACTTTTGGAACCTTCTTTCCTTTTACTCGCTGAACTTTGAAAACAATCTTTTCCTCTATCCAAGTATTGTCTCATTTTACGTTAATTAGATGCTGGCACTCTTCAGTAACTTTTTGCAATGCAATCTCATAGTCAGAAAACGAGTATTTTTTATCGTATGCTGGGATGGTTAACTCATTGTGTGAACTTTTCAAAATTATTCAAATGTCTAATATTTGTTCAGTTTTTTGTTCTCCGGTTTTCATCATTAATTTTTCAAAAAGTTGAAGCTGTTGTTGGTTTTGCAACTGTTGTATTTGCTGTCATTGTTGCTGAACACTAGTGCACAACAGTTTCATAAACTCTGTTAATTGTTCCATACTTTAACTTGACAAGTCTTTCAGAAAAACAAATGACAGAAAAAACATAAAAAAAATACTCAACCTTCACTTTTTACCTTCTAATAAACTCAAATTACTTGTGTAATTTTTGAATAATAGGCCAGGAACATTAATAAGTTCAATAAGAGAAAAAACAAAATTTTTTTTTTTTTTAATGTTAATGGCTTGGGTTCAAATCTGTGCTGTGACTTGTTTTTCTTTTTCTTTTCTTTTTTTGGCATACAACAAAAATATTCTTACTTTTAAAAAATTTTACATGATAAATATTTTTTCAGAATGTCTTCCTCTGATTGTAAAATGTTATAATATCCTAAGGTGTTGTCTCCAAAACTCCTGTAAACCAAATGTATAGCCGAGAAATATTTTTCTTCTTGTGAATTTGTTTCAGCGTCACTGAATTTTGGTAAGTGAATTCAATTCAACAATCCTCGTCGTCATTGTTATATTCCGTGCTAATAGGAATATATACTTGAAAAAAACAAGGTGGATAGAATAAGTAAAAGTTTATTGTAAAAAACCAGTACAATAAGAATAAAGGTTATGCACAAGGTCGTCACAAGTCAATCCAGTAGTGAGTGCTACTATTGGAAGGTCAGTAGTTCTTGTGTAGGTCTGAGTTGTACTCAACAGATTCCAGTTAGACTCTGTAGTCCATTGACTTACAGATACTTATAGGTAGTCACCACCAATAGTGTAGTCACCCATGGGAATAACAGGTTATTCTATTACATCACTCAAGTTCACAAAAGATTCAACCATGTCACTATATCAAGGTATATATTTATTGTAAAAGTTAGACAAAGCCAAGAAAGGCTCTATTTCTTATTTTTTGGTGTACTTATTTCTGCTATTTTGCTGATAAGTCTGTCATCTGGCAAGATACTATCTTTAGAAATTTGATACCCTAAGTATGAAATTTTCTCACAATTAAATTTACACTTATCTCAACTGTCATGCTTGCATTACTCAATCTGCTCAGAATCTCTTCTGTTTTATTTTTCAGCTCCTCCTCAGTATGAGCTCCAATACCTATGTCATCCTCATAGACAATGATGTTCCAAAAACCTCCCAAAACTTTCTTGATAGCCTTTTGGAGCATAAGGCTGGATGTTTTAATTCCAAACGGCAGATGAGTCCAATTTAGAAGACCTATAGGAGTGTTTATCATGGTGACTTCTTGAAAATGATTGTCAATTTTAATCTGATTATATGCAGATAGACCATTATGGAGATCTTTTTTATGGCCTCATAACTCCGATGCTAGAAATAAAACCATTACTTCATTTACTCCTCCTCTATCTTTGCTGTCACCCAATGCCATGAAAATCTCATCCAGGTCTCAACCAGCTCAGGATCTTCTAACAAGGTTAGATATCCTATTGCCAACACCATGTTGTTGTGTCATGTATTTGTTCTCACAAGTATGCAGTGTAGTCAAGGAAAGATAATTAACTCCTGAGTGTAGAACTCTTCTCACTTATATACAACC
Organism: Acanthosepion lycidas; assembly: GCA_963932145.1. Lineage (NCBI taxonomy): Eukaryota > Metazoa > Mollusca > Cephalopoda > Sepiida > Sepiidae > Acanthosepion > Acanthosepion lycidas. The sequence continues at coordinate 74,230,612 of OZ010585.1, read as the reverse complement.
TCATTTGCATATCACCACATGTAGGAATAGAAAAATAAATAAATAAATATCATTATCAAAATTTATTATTTTAGTTATTTACATATACGCAATGTACTATAAAGATGCAAGAGAAATAACTGCACAATCCCTTCACAATGTCATATATTCCAAAAGTATAGAAATTGTCCAATTTTGAAAGAAGGCAAATCCAAAAATAAAATGAGTCTGTCAAATTTGAAAATTTTACTTTTACTTGTGAACCCTATGATCATTTCATTTCTAATAAAGAAAAATAAACTGCTGTCATTTTTTAATCATTTCACCCCAAGCAAGTAATAAAATCAATAAGATTCAACGGGTTAACGAGTGTGAGAGAATATGACAAAAAGAAAACATTATTAAAGAGAGAGAACAATAAAAGAACATGAATTAAGAAGACAGAAGAGAATGATGGGAATTGCATTTAAATTTTTGAAGATCAAAGTTAACTGGAAATCAAGAAGCTAGAAGAAAGTTCCATAAGTGAGAAATGCGAGAGAAGAAACTGTTAGCATGGAACTTATGGTTATATCTAGACATTTCAACTGTAAAATTGTAAAATGATGAAACCTTGCTGCCAATCTAGTAGTACACCTGTTTTTTTATAATAATTTCACTCCACACAAGGCAATAAAGCCAGTAAAATAGTATAAAGGAGAAAAAACAATAAAAGAACAAAAGTTAAGAAGACAGAAGATAAGGAGTGGTATAATTCATAAAAGTCTATATACCAAAGAAGAAAGCTCATCAGAACAATTACCAGGAAAACATTTATAGAAAAGGCATAGGGAAGTTACATTATGGTGGTGGGAAATTGGCTGAAACTGAGATGTTCGGACTGATAACATTACAAACTATTCTTTGAATTTTGTTAAGAATCTCTAAATATATAGCAGGAGCACCAGACTAGATGTAGTAGCAATGTTCAATGCATGGAAGAATGGTAGATTTATAAATGTGCAAGATGGATTCTGTCATGAAGAATTGTCTGGCACAACACAGCAAACCTAGCAATTGATTCAATGCAATCAGTTTACTTCATGCTAGCAGAAAATGTTAGCACAAGAAGTCGGGTTAACTGTAAACAACAAAAACATGTATATAAACCCCCTTATGTGGCAATAAGTATGGCATACAAATCAGTCCATGAACAGTAAAATGATTTCTATATCACTAAAAAAAGTAGTTCTCAAGCCAATCAATATTTAGCAAAGCAAGGAATAGACAGTTGAGATGATAAAGAGAACCTTGGAAATTAGACACATATTTTGAGACATATTCTCATTTGCTCAGTTTTTGAAAACCAAAAATTTTATCTGAACCATATTTGACTGATTTCAGTTATGGGATAGGTAGCAATTTGATTGTGTTAAGCTGGATATAATCTTGTAAAGTAGAAGAAACTATTCATTTCCAACAATGCCCTTTCAGGATCTGAATTTATGCCCTTTAAGTTCTGGTCCAGTTTTTTTTCTTATAAAACTACAAGAACTGCATTCTTCTCAAGAATGCTCTTAGATAATTTAAATGGATCATTGAAAAAAAGAGGCATTGGTTTTCTAATGTGTCTGTCTTCTAATTAAATGCTCTGCTGAGATAGTGAATATTTTGACAAATTACTCATCAAAACAGAGAAAACTGACTTTTCACTCACAGAAACATATATATATATATATATATATATATATATATATATATATATATATATATATATAAATTCTTTATCTCTATTGATATTAGCTATGCATTCTCCTGTTGCTACCTATTTTGTGGCATTCTTCTCGATTCAAACAAATAATGATCTAGCCTTTTTGAAGCATCTGATAAGTTTTGGCATAAAGTTTAAAAATAGAGCACTTTTAGCCCAATAGACAGTACATTGGTGAATCTAGTTCAGTTCTTCAACCTTTTTTATGATAACATTCTCTATCATACTTTCTCTAGTTGTTTTCACAAAGTTACTGGGCCTCTTTTGGGAAGGTTGACACATTTTCTTGTCTTCATAACAAAACATAAAGGTGAAAACTGACTGATGAAAATATAGCAAGTCTCTACGAGCTATACAAATATACTTTAATTGCAAATTTTAAAATATTTTGAGAGTGACATAAAGTATATCATTAAAGATTATCAGAGAAAAAAGAAATATTTTGATATTTACAAATAGCATTACATTTATAAATATCTTGGTCAAGAATTCTACATATACTAAATAAATGAAGTGACAAGTAAGGAAGAAGATCATAAAAATTTCTAGATACAAAAGTTGGTTCCATTGAGATTAATAAGAAAAATGTTTGATTTTATTTCAAGACTGAAATATTAACTGATAATTCTAATTTATAATCATGTTTGAAGAAAAAGTAGAATGTGCATCTGCAATGTAATCATGAGTTCTATACTAACAGTTTCTTCTCTCACACTTCTCACTTGTAGAACTCTCTTTCAGTTTTTGGCTTTCTAGTCAATTTTGATCTTCAAAAATTTAAATGCAATGTTAATTCTCATATTCTATCTCCTTAATTACTGTTCTTTTATTGTCTCTCTCCTAAATAATTTCTTCTTAGATTCTTTTACACTCAGAAATCCCTTGTGACTTAGTGGGTTTATTGCCTTGCTTGGAGTGAAATGATTTTAAAAAATTCCAACTTTAAATTAGAGCATGGATAGCCACCTCATAGAAGTTTCTTGGTTGTTCTCATCACTATGTGCAAGTTGCCTCTTTTACTTCATCATTATTGGAGAAATACTATCCTCTGAGTGCCACCTTCATGGGTCCATGTCTATAGGACTATAAGGTGGTCCAGTCATTCAATGTAACTGTTTAGTCTCTAAGTTACTGTGAGAGTTTGCACTGATTTGCTCCAAAAGCAATCACTTTTGATCAAAAATCCATAGATCTGAGTTTTGGCAATTTGCTAACAGGGGGTCAAATTTGATAGTGTCATCAGGTATAAACTAAGAGTATAACTACTTTTCTGGTTCCATAACATAACTTTCCTTGAAGAACATGCTGCCTTAAACCTTTTTGTGGGTGAGCCTGCTTAGCACTATTGCACTGATCTCCATTTTGTCACTGCCTAATAGTTGTAAACCAAAGTCTTCTCTCTTGTAATTATCCTGATTAGGAAGGTCCTATCAGTGTCATGTGGCTCCAGAAGCTCTTCAGTAATAAGCCCCCTCTGCTCCTTCATGGAGTCTATCACTATTTGAGCAGCCAAGAAAGTGCAGTAAACTGCATGCACAGCCATAGTAAATCTGAAAACTGTCATAGAGTTTTGCAATAGTTATTCTTCTCTGAACTGTAATGAGAACATTAAGCTGTTTGACCATATCCCCATTCACAGCAGTAGTGGGTTTTTCTTTTTGGTAGGTTTCTCTTTTCTCTCTAAAAGTGTCATTAACTCTAATGGCCCTTCTCCTTCTTGTATTTGTGTCAAATCACAGCATTCCAAAAACATTCACTAAATTCATATGTTACAGCATTCTTTAATAAAATGGAAAATTCTATAACAACTCTTCACTTTTTTTTAGTGTGTCTCTGTGTTCAGATGGGCAGTCATTTAAAAAAAAAAAAGATTATGGAAAACAAAAGAGAAAGTAACAATACAAATTTTTCACTTGATCTTCTTTATGGTTTATAGGAAAAAAGAAATAACTTGGAATCCTCACTTTTTGAAGCCATTAGAAGCCATTACCTTTTGACAGATCTTAATATGATTTGTTTGCATGCTAGCAGAAAGCGAGAAAACATTTTGCTGACTGCACAAAAATGTTCTTCATATTCCAATAAAATGTATAATTTTTATGATGATGATTTATTAATTTTATACTATATCAGAAGTTATAGTAATTCAACTTTGAATGAACTCTTAAAATGAAACACAATACATATTTCATGTGTTCCCAGCATGCTCTAATTCAAACTGAAAATATTTACAAACTTGGTATTGTTGAAAAATAAAATAATCTTGACTGATTATTTTTATTTTTGTGAAGAATTTAAAAGTTGATAATGATTTAAATAGATGAAAGAAAACAGACTAAAACATATATTTAAGTATTGGCCATACAGTAAAAATGTGAGCAAAATTATGTATATATTAGGTTGGCGCAAAAATAATGTCGATTTTTGACATATTTTTTAACGTCAAAAACCGACATTATTTTTGCACCAACCTAATACATAAAGAATCCAACCACCTCATAGCTATTCTATAGCACATACACAGATTGGTGCAATGGCATCCAATAAATAGGTGTTTAAAGCCAAAGGTTTTAATGGAAAGTGGCCATAATAGCAGTCAAGATATCACAGAGTGAAAAATAATAAAAGTAATAGTCAAAAAAGCTGTAACAAGAAAGTGGTATGGTTCTATCCCCCTTTTAGCAGTGCCATAAAAACCAATGTTGCTAAAATGTTTCTGAAACTGACAAGTAAACACTTTGCTGGCAACAAACTGCTAAATAAATTATTCAATAAAAATAATGTAAAAGTCAATTACAGCTGCTCTGATAAAATGGCTATGATGGTTAGCTGTCACAGTAATAAAATTGTTGAAAGTAATGGCAATATGGTCAGTAATGCTGTTAAAATAATCTATTTTATCCACCTTCCCCTTCTCCTTGTTACATACATCCAAGCTACTTGAGTAGCTTACCCTTGGGGAAAGCAACCTCTTGTTCCATGACCTGTGACCTGCTCCACATCTTCTTCTATGGAATAAGTTACTGAATAGCTATTTATTTCTGGAAAATATTCAATCACCTTCCACTGTCTTAAGATTGTGAGATTACCTAAAATCACAAGAGCATATGGAGCTGCAAGTTGTAGATACACCAAAAGCTAAGTAATATATAAGTATCACAGAACTTTAGAAAACAATTACAACAGTTCATTGTGATAATTTCTAATGGTTACAGATATCTATAAATATGAGGCAAATTTATAGTTTAGCTCATTTAAGCATTTTTGTTAGTCAAATTTTGTTTTTAAAGACAATTCCAGCATAAAAATGTTTTACCTGAAATGAAGAAACAGAACTTATAAAGAAAAGAATAACTTTTTTCACAGCATTATTGGAACATAATAGAAAGATTATCAGATTAAGAGAGACAGAAAATTATTATATGCCTTTCCTTTCAGACTAGTATACTGATCTTGGTTGATTATACTTACAGCATTTTGACAATTGTACCCTTTGGCCTTCTTCAGTTCTTCAGATGTCTACTGTACATCATAACCTTCTTAAAATTTTGAATCAAACTCAAATCCACAGAGGTAGAATATTGCCATTCCATTTTTTATGCTTATGATTATTATCTTATATTACATTATATAATCTTTGTGTCATTTGTCCATTTCTTTCAATGAACCAGAATTTATATGATCTTTATAAACAATCTGACTGAGGGATTGAACTCAAATCTGCCAGGAAAGCAGATGTGTTTTATCCAACACTTTAATCCACCAGACCATATGTCTAACTCCAAACCTGACAAGAAGCACATGATATTGCAGATTAAAGCATTGGTTAAGCCATATCTGGATCCATGGTTGTTATGAGTTTAATACCTTGGATGGCTACTGCAGAAGAATTGTATAAACTGGTTCAGTGGAAGAAACAGACAAGTGACACAACGGCAGACATACTGGAAAGTATTAACTGATATGAAAGCAAAAAATATAAAGCAAAATGAAAATAATATTCATGGATTCAATAAAAATTTTGAGATTACCAAGTACAATGATAAACACCTAAAGTAGGTTGAAGGGTACAAATGGCCAAAATGTTTTGAGTATACCCATCAATATAATTGTCAGAATGGAATGCTATATAATAATGATAATTCCTCATCTAAAATATTCTAACATAAGTGGGATAAAATATATGCAAAAGACAGGACTTATTTCAGTTATACCAAAGCAATATTACTTTCTTGTGATAAAGCTTAAAGTTGCAAAGAAATACTAATTATAAGCAGAAAATAATACTCATGAGTCATTTAAATCCCTTTGAATATCAAAGATAATTGTATGTAAAGTAGATTTTTTAAAGTAAAAAGAAATCACTCCTACAGAAATCTAGATCAGAAAAATTGGGAACTAATGTTTATAATTATTATAATGACCACTCAATTTAAAAAAAAACAACCTCCAAATTCTTTAAAACACCTTCATAGATTTTGTTCTCATTTTTGCAAATGAGTACATTTTGAATTTAAGAACAAATTAGCTTATAATTGACTGGTGTTAAGATATTTAATTTGTTAGAGAAAGCAAAAGCCACAATGAAAGTTTTATAACAAAAGGGAAGGTGGTTAGAAGACATCTTGATTCCTTTCTTAGACTAGAAAATGTCAGTAACAGAGTGTAAAAGAATGATAGGATAAAGATATAGATCTCACCGATCAGCCTGCTCACTATTTCTATCATTTCTTCGGTTGTCTGCATGTGGTTCTTGATCAAATGCCTCATGATCCCTACAAGCAAGCAAAGGATGCATGCTAGCAGTTTCAATATGATGTAGTGAATTAGTGAAGCACACAGGTGGATAACAGTGCTAAACTTCGTAATAAGTAGACGTTGAAGGGTTAGAAGAAAGATGCATAAAAGTGCTTGTTTCATACAAGTAGCAAATTATTATATCGATAACTATGGATTGCTATATATCCTTATTCTGTAATACTAAAATCAGGTTTTCTTTTTTTAATTTTCTTTCTCTTTGTTTATTTTCCCAAATAAAAAAATCTTTGTTAAAACTTTAGTAACACTGATCTCTGCATGATCATTGAAGTTACTGAACAAGCAAATAAATCCAATGTACTATAAAACAAAGCAGTATACGTACTTCTAGATTATAACTTCATTATATGATCAATGCAAAGTGATAAAAAAGTAATCAACATATATATATATATATATATATATATATATATATATATATATAGATAGTGTCATCCACATACAAGCCTATTTTGCTCATCGGTGTGGCTAGACATCCAATTCCTACAAGCTGGGATCGAAACTATACACATATATATATGTGTGTGTGTATATATATATATATATATATATATATATATATATATATATATATATTTTCAAAGAGTGTTCAGTATCAATCATAGAGTTTGTAAATATAGACAGGATGAACATAAAAATCAATATAGCCAATAGGCAATGTTAATTTTTATATACACATTCTCTCATTCGCCCTCTCTCTCTCTATATATATATATATATACATTCACACACACGTATATATACAAACATCTACATACATAGATATATTCACATACACATATAAATATTTTTTTTCTACATGCAACATGTGAAAGTACGTGCGCTACTCTGCCCTTATTATTTGCCAAATGGGAGGTAATACAGTTTCGGTAGCTAAGGCAGTACTGCCACCCCTAGCATGACCAGCAGCTTTTGACACCTAACAGGGTATTGTTTTTTTTGTGTAGATGTATCAGTCTCCTGTGATTTTTTATGCAACTGCAACTCAGATTTTCAATGTTGTATTAAAAGCATTTGCTTTTCATCATTAAACAATACTCAACACGTTGGTAATGACCATTCTCAAGGAAGTAGAATGAAAGGTGCCATTAATATTGACCATGTATATAACATATACATATATGAACATTATATATATATATATATACACACACACACACAAACATATAAACATATATATATACACAAATATATAAACATATATATATATATATATATGTATATATACAGACAAACATATAAACATATATATATATATATATGTATATATACAGACAAACATATAAACATATATATATATATATATGTATATATACAGACAAACATATAAACATATATATATATATATATGTATATATACAGACAAACATATAAACATATATAT
>OZ010585.1:74215181-74217681 GCA_963932145.1 Acanthosepion lycidas | reverse complement strand
ATCAGCAATACCAGCTCTTCAAGAAGCCTGGTCTTCAGTTAGAGTCTCCCAGTTATCCAGACTCTTTAAGGCAATCTTATAGTGACACTTTAAAGCAATCTTATAGTGACTCTTTAAGGCAATATTTGTAATGAGGTACCCATATCTCACATAAATTTAGCAGATATGACATAATGCAGACATTATATATTTTAATTTTTATCTGCTTTTTTATGCCCTTCAAACTCCAGACATGAGTGCTGCAAATGCATCAGAGGCCTTCTTAGTCTGTAATGCTATTTCATCATCAAGGGAGCAGTGGGGGTTAAGGGTGCTACCAAGGTATAGAAATTTGTCTACTGCTCTGACTACCATCAACATAAATTGATGGCTCTATATACAGACTTCCTCGGGCAGATAGATTCATCACCATTGTCTTGTCAAGACTGATGGACAGTCTTACATGACTCTGATAGTCGATCCATGAATTCCTGTGGGTGCTGAATTGTGTGTGCGACCAGATCACAGTCATTGACATAGAGAAGGTTATGCACTAAACTAAAAAAGACTTTTGTCTTTGCTGCAAACCTATGTATGTTGAAAAGCTTGCCAGTTGACCTGTACCTTATCATAATACTATCTTAGCAGTCCCCAAATACATCAAGCAGTACAATTGAAAAGTAGATAGAAAACAGTGTAGGAGCCAGAAGATCTTCCTACTTGTCTCCATTTTCAGCCTTGATAGGCCCCATAAGTATACCACCAAAACTGACACAGGCCTCTATACTGTCATGGAAGGACCTCAGAATCTTGAAAAAGTGGCAGGGACAACCCAATTTTGAGAAGATTTTCCAAAGAGCAGCATGATTAACAGTCTCAAAAGCTTTCCTCAGATCTACAAATATTTGATAAAGGTCCACTTGTTGTTCACAGCTTTTTTCCTGGATTTATAGTGTTGTGAAAATCATATTTGTGGTCCCTCTGTGTTGGCAGAAACCACACTATGATGCAGGCATTATATTGTCAACTATTTTCTGGTTTAATCTTAATATGAGAACAGAGGCTAAGATCTTACCTGCCAAAGAAAAGAGAGCAATCCCTCTATAATTACTGCATAATTCCCGGGCACCTTTATCCTTATATGTAGGTATTATTGTTGCATCCCTCCAATCTTTTGGCACTTCTCCGTCTATCCAATTTACAATAAGATCATGCATAAGTTGACTTAAATGTGTTCCACTGTAATGGAATATCTCAGCAGGAAGGCCATCAACCCCAACACCTCTGCCTATGTTGAGTCCTTCTATGCCATGCAGAACCTCGCCCAGCAATGGTTGGTTGTCAAGTTCTACCACTATGGGTCTTTGGGGTATTTTCTTGAGAACCTCAGCATCCACATTTTAAGGCCTATTCAGTATCCCATCAAAGTGTTTCTTCCATCTCTTGGCCATGCCATCCATGTCTGTGAAGAGATTATTGCTGTCCTCTGTTCCAAGAGGAGCAATTTTGGTGGATCTGGAGCCAAAAATTTGTTTCATCAAATAATACATCTGCTTGCTATTATTTGAATTCACTGCATTCTGTATTTCATCATCTAGCTCTGACCACCATTTTTCCTGCATAGTTCGAAGAGCACATTGAGCTTTTGCTTTTGCAGCTTTAAACTCCTTGCACATTTTACTGTGTTGACAGGCCTTTTTGCAACATTGAACTTCATATCTGATTCTTTCTTGCAATGATTTCATCATTTTCATCAAACTAGTCTCAAAGTTTTGCTGGCATTTTACCCATTTTGCCACTTCATATATATTCTTGTTCAAAGAGTCCGATGAAGATGTATCGTTGATTCCAGTAAGTCGTTGTTTTAGTGATTTCTGTGTTTCCAGAGAATGCAATATTCAGACATTGTTTTGTGTAGTTGCTGGTTTAAGAACAAAATTCATTTTGGCCCTCACTAGGGCATGATCAGTCGAACAATCTGCACCCCTGTGCTTGAACTGAATTTTCCCGAGACCATATTTCCCCAAACTATTCCAGGTTTCCCAATCTTGTGCGTTGAAGTCACCAAGGAGGACAATCTTGTCATTTTTTGAAAATCATATGAAAAGTACTGTCCATTGTTGGAGTCATTAATGATTGTAGCATTAGATGTAGGCAAAGGGTCATTAAAAGCTCACTGACTCCTTTAGGAAGTTCAGCAAGTTTTGGTACAAGTGGGCTACATACAGCAAAAAACCCACACCAGCTACCCTATCCTCCTCAGCGCACTTTCCTTTCCAGAAGAAAGTTTAACCACTTCCAACTTCTTGAAGTTGACCATCACCAGCTAAACAAGTTTCTGAGAGAGCAGCTACTTCTATATAATATCTCTCAAGCTCCCTAGATACCAGAGCTGTTCTGTGTTGAGGAGTAGATCCTACGATTATCTACAAGAGTTCATATGTTCCAACAAGATAGTTTCAGTTTCATCATTAGTTTTTTAATTTTGCTTGAGCGCCAAATAGACATCCACCATATGTGC
>OZ010585.1:74192431-74199931 GCA_963932145.1 Acanthosepion lycidas | reverse complement strand
TATATATATACATGCATACATATATATATACATTTACATATGTATGCATGTATATATATACATGCATACATATATATATACATTTACATAAATATATATGCATAAACATATATACATGTATATATATACATGCATACACATATATATACATTTACATATGTATGCATGTATATATATACATGCATACATATATATATACATTTACATAAATATATATGCATAAACATATATACATGTATATATATACATGCATACACATATATATACATTTACATATGTATACATGTATATATATACATGCATACATATATATATACATTTACATAAATATATATGCATAAACATATATACATGTATATATATATACATGCATACATATATATATATACATTTACATAAATATACATGCATAAACATATATACATGTATATATACATGCATACACATATATATATATACATTTACATATATATACATGCATAAAAATATATACATGTATATATATACATGCATACACATATATATATATACATTTACATATATATACATGCATAAAAATATATACATGTATATATATACATGCATACACATATATATATATACATTTACATATATATACATGCATAAAAATATATACATGTATATATATACATGCATACACATATATATATATACATTTACATATATATACATGCATAAATATATACATGTATATATATACATGCATACACATATATATATATACATTTACATATATATACATGCATAAAAATATATACATGTATATATATACATGCATACACATATATATATATACATTTACATATATATACATGCATAAATATATACATGTATATATATACATGCATACACACATATATATATACATTTACATATATATACATTTACATATATACATGCATACACATATATACACATTTACATATATATACATTTACATATATACATGCATACACATATATACATGTATATATATATATACATTTATACACATATATACATGTATATATATATATACATTTATACACATATATACATGTATATATATATATATCCATGCATACACATATATACATGTATATATATATATCCATGCATACACATATATACATGTATATATATATATCCATGCATACACATATATACATGTATATATATATATCCATGCATACACATATATACATGTATATATATATATCCATGCATACACATATATACATGTATATATATATATACATGCATACACATATATACATGTATATATATATATCCATGCATACACATATATACATGTATATATATATATACATGCATACACATATATACATGTATATATATATATACATGCATACACATATATACATGTATATATATATATACATGCATACACATATATACATGTATATATATATATACATGCATACACATATATACATGTATATATATACATGCATACACATATATACATGTATATATATACATGCATACACATATATACATGTATATATATACATGCATACACATATATACATGTATATATATACATGCATACACATATATACATGTATATATATACATGCATACACATATATACATGTATATATATACATGCATACACATATATACATGTATATATATACATGCATACACATATATACATGTATATATATACATGCATACACATATATACATGTATATATATACATGCATACACATATATACATGTATATATATACATGCATACACATATATACATGTATATATATATATACATGCATACACATATATACATGTATATATATATATACATGCATACACATATATACATGTATATATATATATACATGCATACACATATATACATGTATATATATATACATGCATACACATATATACATATATATATACATGCATACACATATATACATATATATATACATGCATACACATATATACATATATATATATACATGCATACACATATATACATATATATATATACATGCATACACATATATACATATATATATATACATGCATACACATATATACATATATATATATACATGCATACACATATATACATATATATATATACATGCATACACATATATACATATATATACATGCATACACATATATACATATACATACATGCATACACATATATACACGCGTATATATACATGCATACACATATATACACGCGTATATATGCATGCATACACATATATATACATGTATATATATGCATGCATACACATATATATACATGTATATATACGCATGCATACACATATATATACGCATGCATACACATATATATACGCATGCATACACGCGTATATATAGACATTTATTTATCTATACATGCATACACGCGTATATATAGACATGTGTTTATATATACATGCATACACGCGTATATGTAGACATGTATTTATATATACATGCATACACGCGTATATATAGACATGTATTTATATATACATGCAAAGCTTCGTCCGGGGAGGTAGACAGGCCTTGAACCCGTCTAAGCTGTTTCAAAAAGGCTATATTTTTGGCCGAGCCTACATTAAACCGACCTTGTGCCACATTTTATCCTCGTGGGTGGATAGATAAATACAGAGATTCAACCAGAGACTCTGCCCGACTGCGACTCAGTCAACACATTCTCCAGGAACGGTCTTCCCAGGAATGTACAAAGACTATGTAAATATTGTGTACACTTTCTTGTTTCAATGCTTGTTCTAAGTACATTTTGTGTTGCATTATTATTCCATGCATTAGTCAAGTTTCAACAATGGCGACGAGGTAGAAAGAACCATACGAAAAAAAAAAAGAATTAATAATTGATAGCCTTCAACACTTGGGACAAGTCATTGAGGAACCCAGGCTGAAGGAAAAAAATATTAATTAAAAGTCCAACATCTAACGGAATGGCGAAGGATTCTGAATTTCTGGATATTTAGAACGCGTTAAAGTACGACTAAGCATGAAGGAACGTTCACTTAGAAAAATTTGAAACGAATAACGGTGGTTTTAAATTGAAAATGTTATTTACAACGAGACACCCGTTAAAAAAACTGGCCGACTACAAAAACATGCATGGCGCACAAATACACCGTGTCGATTTGGAAAGGTAACGAACTTTTAAAAAATTATTTTTTTTTTTTTCGTTGTTGTTGTTTGCTCAACAATATTTTATAGTGACGAATTTACCTCTGATAATAAAAATCAGAGGTTTGTCATTGAAATACGCGAACAGAAGTAATAAAAAAAAAATACCAAAGTTGATTATCACGGGCTTGAATATAAAAAAGTCGTAAGTTGTTTCGATTTTTCTGGTCAGCTTATATCCATAGATACACAAAAAGGTATATTCTTTGTTGCATGAACGCTATCAGCTAAAGATGGATGAATTATCCAAAGTCATATCTGAATTATCGTTACATATGTGAAGTCAAATCCACGGAGGGGCGTACTCTTCGGGCCACTGACGACATGTGCGGAGCGTTTCGGCGCCATTTCGAGAACCGTTTTACCAAGGAGCCTGGTCTCTGTGAGGAGGAGTTTCGTAGCTATTTGGTTGACTTTCCTCGGCTTTCGCCGACTGAAGCGGCTAGCTGCGAGGGAGAGATTACGGAGGGCGATGTCTACGCAGTTTTGAAGAAGGTCGGCAGAGGCAAGTCGCCCGGTCTGGATGGTTTGCCCTATGAATTGTACTTGAGGCTGTCGCACATCTTTGTTCCAATTTTGACTGCAGTGTTCAACAACTGGTTTCGGTCGGGGTACATCCACAACCGGATCACCAGGGGTGTGATCACTCTGTTGAAAAAGGGCAAAGGTGGTGGGGGGAACCTAGATGATTACAGGCCAATAACTCTGCTAAACATAGAGTTAAAGATTATGGCCAAGATCCTGCAGGAGCGTTTGCAGTCAGTTGCCGAGTCTCTGTTGGGACCTGAGCAGACTTGTTCTGTGGGGGCCGAACAATTCAGAGCAACCTGCATCTGATCCGCACGATCATAGAGGGTGTAAAAGACGACAAAGAAGCCGCGCTGATCAATTTGGATCAGTCCAAGGCATTTGATAGGGTCGACCATCACTACCTTGCAGCTGTCCTGCAGGCTGCTGGATTCGCACCCAACTTCTGCCGCTGGATTAGCCTCCTGTATCGCTCCCCCAGTGCGGTGGTACAGGTGAACGGAAGGCTGTCGGACGCGTTCGTGCTGTCTAGGTCAGTTCGTCAGGATTGTCCGCTGTCGCCTCTCCTTTATGCTTTGGCGTTGGAGCCTCTCCTTCGCCGGCTGAAGGACGAGACCGGCAGTCCGGCCCTACGTGGAATTGCCGTTCCTGGAGGGTCTCGAGCCAGGGTTTCCGCGTCCGCCGATGACGTATCTGCTTTCGTGTCGTCCCGCAACGACATTGAGGTGGTACAGAAGGCGCTTGATCGATACGAGAAGGTGACAGGGGCCAAAATAAACAGCGACAAGTCGTCCGGCTTGCGGTTAGGTGCCTGGAAGGGGGTCGCTCTTCCGGGCCGCTTCGGTTGGACAGACGGTCCTGTCCGCATTCTTGGAGTGTGGTTTGGGCCTGACCTCCAGCTGGAAAAGAATTGGTCTGAAGTACGAGCAAAGGTCGATTCCGCCGCTGGAATCGACGGAGGTTGTCCGTGAAGGGCAGGGCGGAGGTGTGTGCTACATACATTTTCCCCCTGATTCTTTATCGATTGTCCGTACTTCCTCTCTGTAAGACTCACAAGAAGGCGCTCGAGCAATCGCTATCGTCCATTTTATGTAGGGGACGCGGGAATCGGGTCGACAGACGAGTCTGCACTAAACGTCCGTGTCATGGGGGGCTGGGAATGCCGCACCTGCCGAGTCACATCCGTGCCTCTAGGTTGGCTTTCCTACGCCGTGCATTGACTGCAGGAGATCCGATTCTGGAGGGGATTGTTAGGGACGCGTTCCCTGGCCTTACCATCAGTCACCCCATCTCCCGGGATCAATCGGTTTTCCTTCGCGAGTGTCGGTCGGCCTTGAGAGCCGTTCCCCGGTCCAGTGACCTTTCTCGGCCTAGGAAGGTCTTCTATCGTGAATTAGTGGAGAGGCCCGCGAAGGATCCCCTACGAGATACGCTCGGCTTGTCGGAGGAGGAGTATCGCTCCTACTGGTCTTAGGCGCCAGCGGCGGATTACCTCAGTAACCCTGAGTTTTCGCTTAGCTGGCGATTGGCTCGGAATCGGCTGCCTCTCAACGACAAGGCTTTTATATGGGGCTTGGCGGATTTGCCAGACTGTGAACGGTGTGGCCTTGGCTTAGAAGAAACGGCTGCGCACGACTTCTACCATTGCTCCCAGGTCCGCCCCTTATGGGACCAAGTCGGCGAGCTGAGGGCTCGTCTCGCTCCCGAACAGCTTGTGTCCATTGATCGCGCATACGCGTGTGACAATGTGTCGCTCCCGTATTCCGGGATGAAACGGATGGTGTTTCTGACGCTGATGGCCACGGCTCGAATGGTGATTTGGACGACGCGAAAGGAGGAAGTCTTGCGAGGCAATCGTCTTTCTCATTCGGATCTAATTCGATTCTTTGAGCATCAGCTCAAGATGAAGATTAGATCGGATAGAAAACGATTGCATTCGACAGTCTTTAGCGAAAGGTGGGTAAAAGAAGCGAGCTTGCTTCGTGTGAACGGGGCTAGCCTTGATTTTCTCTTCTAGGTCAACCTTTTGCACATCGGGGTCGCTTCCTGTGGAACCCTCCCCTTGGTTAGGTTAGACAAGCTTCAGTGTACCTAGTTAATGTAAGTAAGTGTTGTTCCTGGCCTGCATCCCGGCCGTTCTTTGGTTATGATCCAAGTCGAGATTCCCATCCTCCCCAGTTTGTTTTGACCCCCGCCCCCTTTTCATCTCGACTGGGTCAGTTTTATATTTTCCCATTCCAGCCTAATATTTTATACTTTTTCCCACTCCCTTAGCGAGAGCGTCTCTTGATTCTGTCCCCTGGGCAGAATACAGCGGCCTCTCTGTTTTATGGGTTGGACGGTCCCTACTAACATCAATTATGTTTAGTTTGTATTTGTGTTTATTTTAAGTTTATTATTGGGTTCATTTCCCTCCCCTCCCATTTTATCATTATTAGAATTGTATATATATCATCATCATTAGAATTTTTATGGTATGGGGCGCGATGTTGGTAGGTCTCCCTTGAGAGCACGTGGTATTATGGTGGTTGAAGGATTGTTTGGTGATGGAGTTCTTTTGGTGAATGTGTAAAATGTAATGTACGAATGGGTCGCGAATCTGATTAGCTAGGTATGAGATAGTTAGTGTTGACCAGCCTCTACCCCTCCCCTTTATTGGCCTCGTGCCACAATTTGTACTTTTTGTACGAATAAATACCACTCATATCTGAATTATTAAAATCCCAGCAGTTGAGTCAGCAACGTCAAAATGAACAGTTTGCCTTATTAATAAGGGAACAACAGATAGCACAGCAAAAATATCAAGAAAAGCAAGATGAAAGACTTTTAGAAATTCAAGAAAAGCAAGAGGAAAGACTTTTAGAAATTCAAAAGTTAACTTTGGAGAAATTAAACAACAATAAGGCAAATGAGGGAAATTCTTCATATTCTAATAACACCATATTTAATTCGCTGGAAACTTTCAACTATGTGCCAGACGAAGAAAAAACGTTTGAAGCGTACTTTAAACGATATGAAGATATTTTCTACACAGACTGTGAAAACTGGTCGAATTCAAGAAAAGTCAGTCTATTACTAAGAAAGCTAGGTACAGCAGAACATAGCAAATTTGTAGATTTTATTCTTCCGAAAAGAACGAATGGATTGGAATTCTCGGAAACAGTGAAATTGCTAAAGGAGCTGTTTGGAGCAAATATGTCGCTTTGGCTTTTGAACAAAACCTTACCCTAAAAAAGTTAGCAGAGGAGTGTCAGCGGGCCGTAACTTTAAAGAAAGAGTCTCAAAAAATCGAAGAAGCTGGCATTGCTTATATTAAAAAAATAAAAAAACAGTCAAATTACCCATCAGAAAAAAATTGGAGTAAAAATTCGGCGTATTTTAAAAATAGACAAGAAAAATTAAATAAGAAGAACGAGGAGGACTGAAATATTTAAAAAGAATATCAAATTTCAACTCGATTCGGGTTCAGATTTAACAATAATGAACTATAAAACATGGAAAATTTTAAAAAGGCCTACAACGAAACGCGCTCGAACGGTAACTGGAAAGGAAATTAACTTCGAAGGCGAGGTTGTACTTCCCATGAAATTGAACGGGATCGTTAAAAAAATAAAGGTTTTCATTCTGAAAAATGGAAAAAACTTGATGGGTACAGATTTTATTGAAACATTGGAATTGTGGGATAAACCGTTAAACTCATTCTGCAGAAAAGTAGAAAGTAATACGCAAACAAGACAGGACATTAAAGATGAATTAAAGAAAAAGTTTCTG